>OZ038486.1:124581799-124586799 GCA_964036315.1 Acanthosepion esculentum | reverse complement strand
TTCCGTCAGAAATTAACCGCAGTTCATTTCGAAAGAAAAGTACAGAAAATATGGCCCAAGCTTTCGACATTTTTTATGTCATCATCAGGGTAGGTAGAGGCAATTTAGTAAAATTTTGAAATGACGTAACAACGCCATTTTAAAAAGAAATAAGCTGTTAGGAATACGTGTTGAATATAACAAATATAAAACTACTTGGAAGCAGACGACATCCCGGTCTTATGAGCCATTTAAGACAGCATCAACAATATGGAAATAATCCCTGCAATGAGTGGGTTGCCATAATCAAATATGTAGGACTGTTAACAATCAATGGACCATCAGGTTTCCAGAAACTGCTAAAGGAATGCCTATCCTCCAAAATGAGTCCGCTGCTATCATGTGCATATGCATATCGATTGGGACAGAAAATCATTTTAGTCTATATTTGGGCAATTAATCATCTGTATATTAATACTTATGTATTGTGTATGTGTCTCTGATAATAGATACTGATAAGGAAACAGAATACTAGAGGAGGAGGTAAAGAGGTAAAAAGAGTATAACGCAGAAAGGGAATGGACGGGAGTCCTTTTAGATAAAGGCAGTTGGGTGGGTTTCGAGTTTCCATCATGTTTTGTGACCTAACGATCTGTTTAGAACAAATAGCCCCTGAACTGCAAGTGACCTTTCGAAATTAAAATCTTTCTTTCGTTTGTTTTTTTTCTTTTAAATCTTGTCTTCGTGAATTTTTCACGGACCGGGAGAACACAGACTGTGTTGAGCGTTCGAGGGGAAAACAGAAAGAGAAGGGGAAATGTAAAGTGAAACAGAAAGAGAAGATAACGTAGAGAGTAAAAAAAAGAATGCGACAAAGACGGGGATCGGATCTTATATAAAGGGAGTTGTTTGTAGTGAGAGCTTAAATCATGTCAACGATGAGCCAACGATTTGTTGGAGATATTTCAGTATTTTTAAAAGAGACTGTCATTCTTTTCATAACTTTCTGGGAAAGGTCATGGGTTGAAAAGTACATAGTGCAACATTAAAAAATTATTAACAAATTCGTCTAATTTACATTGCTCCTGCTAGTTTTGGATGAATGTGCAAACATACGCGTGCGTGCAGGCGTGTGTGTGTACGCGTAAGAGAGAGAGAGAGAGAGAGAGAGAGAGAGAGAGAGAGAGAGAGAGAGAGAGAGAGAGAGAGAGAGAGAGAGAGGGGAGAGTTAGTGAAAGAGAGAAAGTATTTGTAGGCGCATGCGCGTTTGCATATTTGTAAAGGAACAAAAAATCATGAATTCTCATCTGCTTCGTTTAAAGAGATCTCACCTATTTTGCTTCTCATTCTTGGGAGGCAACTTAAGAGCGAATCAAACAATTCTTTAGAATTTATTCATTTCAGATTAATCTTCATCTTAAAACATATTATTTTGGCAACCGTTTTGATGCTAATTTAAATGCGATTTAATTTTAACCTTCGGTTAGTACTGTGGGGAGCACCTCCCAAGATGTTTTCCCTTAACATTTAACAAGTGGCAAATCAAATTTTCATGATTAGTGAAGTAGTTTTAAGGAGGTTCTGGTTTTCGTCATAATAATTGTGTGAATTACAAGCACGTGGCCATAAAGTACAGACTGTTGGGAGAAAAAAAGTAATTATGGGTGTGAAAAAATAGTATGCAAATATATCAGTAAACACATTGTTCACTACTTGAAATTTGAAAATCAGGAAACAGACTGACCATCAATTTTTTTAATGATCATATTGCAAATAAAATAAAAGCTGACCTTTGTATATTTGAAACTTACAAATTCATTTTTTAATACTGTTTATTTTTATTTTTTTAATTTTTTTTAAAGCGTTTCACCCCAAGCAAGGCGGGAAGCCACTAGCACGCAAGGGGTTACAGAGAGTTGGAGCGAGAGCAAATAGGAGTGATAGAGGAAAGGATGAAAAGGATAGGGGATAGATCAAGGCATCTGGAGACGTCGATTGACATTACATTTGAATAGTTGGAAATTATAGCTATCAGGGAGACAAGAAAAGGGGAGGGAGTTCCACAGGCGAGAAGTGCGAGACATGAAGCTATTGGAATAGAAGAGAGGGTTACATTTAACAGTTTAGACAGTGAAAGGTGTGAGAGCGAGATGTCAGCCTAGTTGAACGCTTGAATTCATGAAGTCTGGGAACCAGCGAAAGCAGCTCATCGGAGCAGTTACCGTGAAAGTATTTGTAAAAAAGACAGAGGGAGGCGATGGCACGTCTGTGATAGAGCGACTGCAGATGAGATGCCAGATCAGGACCAATTATATTGCATATCCGTCTCTGGATTTTATCAAGGACCTTCAGACAAACAGAAAGCGCCCCAGACCATATATGGCACCAAAATCCATGCAAAGGCGATTAATTAGGATTTTCAAAATAAAGCTCCTGTTTATTAATTTTTCTTCCGCAAGAAATTACGCAGCACTTATTTCGATTAACGACGCTACTTAGAACGGTTACTTTGCTACTTAAATAACTGCAATTATAAATGCAACATAAGTAAAAGCAAAAACAGCCTTAGTCGGCAACAATATAAGCGACTAATGGCTATAAAACAGACAGTGTTGATTTAGATACGGCTAATTTGTTTAAGTCGGGGAGAGAAGTATTCATGCCTTTTCCAATATTCATATTACACATCTCTCTCTCTATCGATCGATCGAAGAAGAAGAAAAAGAAGCTGAAGAACTTGTTGAACTTACTCTTTCATTTTCTCTGTCTCTCTCTCTCTCTACACACACAGAGACAACTACACACACACACACACACACTCATACACAGGCAAACACACACACACGCAGATAGCCAGATATACAGACAGATATGTCATACTGGTGCGTATTCCTTTCAATTTTCTTTCACGTCCAATTCTTTCAAATGTCTTTTCACAGCAACAAGTCTTGGTCGACAGGTGTCAGAGGAATCCACGTGCCTGGATGTAGACATTATTACTGATGCTGTTGTCGCATTGTGTGGTGACCAGTGGGTCAGGGGCACTAATCAAAGGCGCGAAATCTGTCGTTATTCACAGAGGGAATAAAAACAAAGAAATTAAAGTAGCCTAAGGAAAAAGAAGAAAAGAAAAAAGAAGAAAAGAAAAAAGAAGAAAAGAAAAAAAAGAAGAAAAGAAAAAAAGAAGAAAGAACATAGACAAACAGCAAAAAAAAAAATAAAAAAAAAAATGGCGATCCCAATTAAATCATTTACCAAATACGTCTCTCGTGATGACGTTCAAACATCTCAACATCATATTCGCTAAATCAGGGTTTTTTAATCAGGGGGTAATATACTTACCTTGTATAGGCGAAAGCCTGAGCGAGGGAGTTACAAAATATAATAAGCACAAGCCCCAGGAGAGTAGGGGGCCTCCGCTCAGGCAGTACCTCTTCCTTGGAAGAGGGCTGGGTTTATTGCCCGGCACCTGAGGGGTCCTCAAAAGGGGAGGTCCGAGTGGCTTGGGCAAATTTTCACGGTATTGCCGTTCACTTTAAACCTCGACCATGTGTCACATTTGGCAGCGAACTGGGCGCGCTGAAAAATACCCTTAACTAGGGGGTAATTTCAAAGTTTAAGGTGTGGGGGTGGGTGGAATCATGGCATTATTTTACTATCACACCAGTCTCTCTCCAGAAGTGAATTTTATGTTTTTCCTATGATCTTTGAAATGTTTTTAACGAATCTGATCTTTCGCAACCGTCGAAAATTACTCATATTTTAATTACACCCACCAGCTTCAGCCATCAGTATGGGGGTACCCTGGTGATAACATGGGGTTTCTCGGCTGGGGGAACCACAAAAGATGACGGTTTTGATGGTCAGATTCGTTCAAAATAGATTAAAAAAACATTTTAAAAAAAATAGATTTTTTTCGAAACGTTTCTCCGCAAAAGCGACGGTTAAATGCCACAACAAACCGACGGTTTACATTCACTCGTTTCAGTAGTACCAAACAACCAAATGAGGCTCGATATCGAGATTCTGTGGTTCCCTTCCCCGAGAATTCTCGGGGGAGGGGAACTAAAACACAAGTAATTTCCGACGTCAAAACATATCAAAAACTATAGGAAAAACATAAATGTCGCTTCTAAAGCGAGACGGAAGAGAAAAGTGTCTTAGAATATCGAGATGCTATGGTTCCCCTCCCTCGAGAACCCCTGGTTTAGCTAAAAAAAAAAAAAAAAAAAAAAAAAAAAAATGAGAAATTTGCAACGGTTTTGAAGGTCAGATTCGTTCAAAACACATCAAAGACTATCGGAAAAACATATTTCACCGCGAAAGAGGGACGGGTGTAATAATAAAAATTCACCAAAATACTTTACTCATTCTTGTTTTTTTTATGTACAGAATTTTGTTTATTTCAAGAATCCACGAGTTCTTTGATAAGGAACAGTGCAACGTAATCAATTTTGGTTTTGAAAGAAGTTGTTACGATTATCGAAATGCATGTATTCAAATTCGGTTTTATTTTAAATTTATAAAATATGAAGCGGCGTAATGTTTTAAACATCAAGACATTTAAATTTTTATGAAACTGTATGGCTGGAATGTTTTTTAAAGGCTAAAGTAAAATCCAAAGATTTAGTATGAAATTGTGAGGCGAGGTAAATATTAGTAGATACCTTAATATGTAGGAAAATATGAAACAAATATAAAAACACCAGATCATTTAAGGAAGGGAGGAAGATTTCTTAAGACGAAAAAAACATGATTTAGCATGAAATTGTAAGTCGACGCAAATATTTTAGCAGCGAAATCTTTTTTATTTATTATGAAAATATGAGGCGGGCTTAGTTTAATTTAAATGATTTCTTTCTCTTGAGTGCTTTAGTTAAATTGACTGCTTGCCCTAAACGCGTTATCCCCCAGATATACACAAGTCAACCTTTCTCTTTATTTGTTATATATATATATATATATATATATATATATATATATATATATATATATATATATATATATATATATATATATAT
>OZ038486.1:124519299-124579299 GCA_964036315.1 Acanthosepion esculentum | reverse complement strand
ATTTGTTCCCTTACAATCCTGTTCCAATCCTTTTTGTCATCCATTTACACAAGCTCGTTAGTTGTTGTTTCTGTCGCTCTTCTTGCCTTCAATATGCCCTGTGTGTGTCAAATTCTCCAAGTCCTCTTTTCTCACTATTTGTCCTAGAAATTCCAAATGTCTTTTTCTGATTCTATGAATGAGTGTCCTTTTTGTAATCATTTTCCTTAAAACTTCCTCATAGCTTACATGTTCCGAGCATGGCATTTCCAATGTCCTTCTGTATAACCACGTATCTGTTGCCTCATGTCTTCCGTTGATCTATGAGGGAACTGTCCAACATCCACTGCTTATAGGAAGATTGATGCTGCATAACAGTTAAGCACTCTTTTCTTTGTATTCTCAGCATCCTTCTGTAGAACCATATCTCTGCTGCCTCAAGTCTCCCCCTCATCTGTGAGAAAATTGTCCAGCATTCACTGCCATATAAGAGGATTGATATTGCATAGCAGTTCAGCACTCTTTGTATTCTCAGCATCCTTGTATAGAACCACATCTCTGCTGCCTCATATCTTCTTTTGATCTATGAGGAAATTGTCCGGCATTCACTGCCATATAAGAGGATTGATATTGCATAGCAGTTCAGCACTCTTTGTATTCTCAGCATCCTTGTATAGAACCACATCTCTGCTGCCTCATATCTTCTTTTGATCTATGAGGAAATTGTCCAGCATTCACTGCCATATAAGAGGATTGATATTGCATAGCAGTTCAGCACTCTTTGTATTCTCAGCATCCTTGTATAGAACCACATCTCTGCTGCCTCATATCTTGTTTTGATCTATGAGGAAATTGTCCAGCATTCACTGCCATATAAGAGGATTGATATTGCTTAGCAGTTCAGCACTCTTTGTATTCTCAGCATCCTTGTATAGAACCACATCTCTGCTGCCTCATATCTTCTTTTGATCTATGAGGAAATTGTCCGGCATTCACTGCCATATAAGAGGATTGATATTGCATAGCAGTTCAGCACTCTTTGTATTCTCAGCATCCTTGTATAGAACCACATCTCTGCTGCCTCATATCTTCTTTTGATCTATGAGGAAATTGTCCAGCATTCACTGCCATATAAGAGGATTGATATTGCATAGCAGTTCAGCACTCTTTGTTTTCTCAGCATCCTTGTATAGAACCACATCTCTGCTGCCTCATATCTTCTTTTGATCTACGAGGAAATTGTCCAGCATTCACTGCCATATAAGAGGATTGATATTGCATAGCAGTTCAGCACTCTTTTTATTCTCAGCATCCTTGTATAGAACCACATCTCTGCTGCCTCATATCTTCTTTTGATCTATGAGGAAATTGTCCAGCATTCACTGCCATATAAGAGAATTGATATTGCATAGCAGTTCAGCACTCTTTGTATTCTCAGCATCCTTGTATAGAACCACATCTCTGCTGCCTCATATCTTCTTTTGATCTATGAGGAAATTGTCCAGCATTCACTGCCATATAAGAGGATTGATATTGCATAGCAGTTCAGCACTCTTTGTTTTCTCAGCATCCTTGTATAGAACCACATCTCTGCTGCCTCATATCTTCTTTTGATCTATGAGGAAATTGTCCAGCATTCACTGCCATATAAGAGGATTGATATTGCATAGCAGTTCAGCACTCTTTGTATTCTCAGCATCCTTGTATAGAACCACATCTCTGCTGCCTCATATCTTCTTTTGATCTATGAGGAAATTGTCCAGCATTCACTGCCATATAAGAGGATTGATATTGCATAGCAGTTCAGCACTCTTTGTATTCTCAGCATCCTTGTATAGAACCACATCTCTGCTGCCTCATATCTTCTTTTGATTAATGAGGAAATTGTCCAGCATTCACTGCCATATAAGAGGATTGATATTGCATAGCAGTTCAGCACTCTTTGTATTCTCAGCATCCTTGTATAGAACCACATCTCTGCTGCCTCATATCTTCTTTTGATCTATGAGGAAATTGTCCAGCATTCACTGCCATATAAGAGGATTGATATTGCATAGCAGTTCAGCACTCTTTGTTTTCTCAGCATCCTTGTATAGAACCACATCTCTGCTGCCTCATATCTTCTTTTGATCTATGAGGAAATTGTCCAGCATTCACTGCCATATAAGAGGATTGATATTGCATAGCAGTTCAGCACTCTTTGTATTCTCAGCATCCTTGTACAGAACCACATCTCTGCTGCCTCATATCTTCTTTTGATCTATGAGGAAATTGTCCAGCATTCACTGCCATATAAGAGGATTGATATTGCATAGCAGTTCAGCACTCTTTGTATTCTCAGCATCCTTGTATAGAACCACATCTCTGCTGCCTCATATCTTCTTTTGATTAATGAGGAAATTGTCCAGCATTCACTGCCATATAAGAGGATTGATATTGCATAGCACTTCAGCACTCTTTGTATTCTCAGCATCCTTGTATAGAACCACATCTCTGCTGCCTCATATCTTCTTTTGATCTATGAGGAAATTGTCCAGCATTCACTGCCATATAAGAGGATTGATATTGCATAGCAGTTCAGCACTCTTTGTATTCTCAGCATCCTTGTATAGAACCACATCTCTGCTGCCTCATATCTTGTTTTGATCTATGAGGAAATTGTCCAGCATTCACTGCCATATAAGAGGATTGATATTGCATAGCAGTTCAGCACTCTTTGTATTCTCAGCATCCTTGTATAGAACCACATCTCTGCTGCCTCATATCTTCTTTTGATCTATGAGGAAATTGTCCAGCATTCACTGCCATATAAGAGGATTGATATTGCATAGCAGTTCAGCACTCTTTGTATTCTCAGCATCCTTGTATAGAACCACATCTCTGCTGCCTCATATCTTCTTTTGATCTATGAGGAAATTGTCCAGCATTCACTGCCATATAAGAGGATTGATATTGCATAGCAGTTCAGCACTCTTTGTATTCTCAGCATCCTTGTATAGAACCACATCTCTGCTGCCTCATATCTTCTTTTGATCTATGAGGAAATTGTCCAGCATTCACTGCCATATAAGAGGATTGATATTGCATAGCAGTTCAGCACTCTTTGTATTCTCAGCATCCTTCTATAGAACCACATCTCTGCTGCCTCATATCTTCTTTTGATCTATGAGGAAATTGTCCAGCATTCACTGCCATATAAGAGAATTGATATTGCATAGCAGTTCAGCACTCTTTGTATTCTCAGCATCCTTGTATAGAACCACATCTCTGCTGCCTCATATCTTCTTTTGATCTATGAGGAAATTGTCCAGCATTCACTGCCATATAAGAGGATTGATATTGCATAGCAGTTCAGCACTCTTTGTATTCTCAGCATCCTTGTATAGAACCACATCTCTGCTGCCTCATATCTTCTTTTGATTAATGAGGAAATTGTCCAGCATTCACTGCCATATAAGAGGATTGATATTGCATAGCAGTTCAGCACTCTTTGTATTCTCAGCATCCTTATATAGAACCACATCTCTGCTGCCTCATATCTTCTTTTGATTAATGAGGAAATTGTCCAGCATTCACTGCCATATAAGAGGATTGATATTGCATAGCAGTTCAGCACTCTTTGTATTCTCAGCATCCTTGTATAGAACCACATCTCTGCTGCCTCATATCTTCTTTTGATCTATGAGGAAATTGTCCAGCATTCACTGCCATATAAGAGGATTGATATTGCATAGCAGTTCAGCACTCTTTGTTTTCTCAGCATCCTTGTATAGAACCACATCTCTGCTGCCTCATATCTTCTTTTGATCTATGAGGAAATTGTCCAGCATTCACTGCCATATAAGAGGATTGATATTGCATAGCAGTTCAGCACTCTTTGTATTCTCAGCATCCTTGTACAGAACCACATCTCTGCTGCCTCATATCTTCTTTTGATCTATGAGGAAATTGTCCAGCATTCACTGCCATATAAGAGGATTGATATTGCATAGCAGTTCAGCACTCTTTGTATTCTCAGCATCCTTGTATAGAACCACATCTCTGCTGCCTCATATCTTCTTTTGATTAATGAGGAAATTGTCCAGCATTCACTGCCATATAAGAGGATTGATATTGCATAGCACTTCAGCACTCTTTGTATTCTCAGCATCCTTGTATAGAACCACATCTCTGCTGCCTCATATCTTCTTTTGATCTATGAGGAAATTGTCCAGCATTCACTGCCATATAAGAGGATTGATATTGCATAGCAGTTCAGCACTCTTTGTATTCTCAGCATCCTTGTATAGAACCACATCTCTGCTGCCTCATATCTTGTTTTGATCTATGAGGAAATTGTCCAGCATTCACTGCCATATAAGAGGATTGATATTGCATAGCAGTTCAGCACTCTTTGTATTCTCAGCATCCTTGTATAGAACCACATCTCTGCTGCCTCATATCTTCTTTTGATCTATGAGGAAATTGTCCAGCATTCACTGCCATATAAGAGGATTGATATTGCATAGCAGTTCAGCACTCTTTGTATTCTCAGCATCCTTGTATAGAACCACATCTCTGCTGCCTCATATCTTCTTTTGATCTATGAGGAAATTGTCCAGCATTCACTGCCATATAAGAGGATTGATATTGCATAGCAGTTCAGCACTCTTTGTATTCTCAGCATCCTTGTATAGAACCACATCTCTGCTGCCTCATATCTTCTTTTGATCTATGAGGAAATTGTCCAGCATTCACTGCCATATAAGAGGATTGATATTGCATAGCAGTTCAGCACTCTTTGTATTCTCAGCATCCTTCTATAGAACCACATCTCTGCTGCCTCATATCTTCTTTTGATCTATGAGGAAATTGTCCAGCATTCACTGCCATATAAGAGAATTGATATTGCATAGCAGTTCAGCACTCTTTGTATTCTCAGCATCCTTGTATAGAACCACATCTCTGCTGCCTCATATCTTCTTTTGATCTATGAGGAAATTGTCCAGCATTCACTGCCATATAAGAGGATTGATATTGCATAGCAGTTCAGCACTCTTTGTATTCTCAGCATCCTTGTATAGAACCACATCTCTGCTGCCTCATATCTTCTTTTGATTAATGAGGAAATTGTCCAGCATTCACTGCCATATAAGAGGATTGATATTGCATAGCAGTTCAGCACTCTTTGTATTCTCAGCATCCTTATATAGAACCACATCTCTGCTGCCTCATATCTTCTTTTGATTAATGAGGAAATTGTCCAGCATTCACTGCCATATAAGAGGATTGATATTGCATAGCAGTTCAGCACTCTTTGTATTCTCAGCATCCTTGTATAGAACCACATCTCTGCTGCCTCATATCTTCTTTTGATTAATGAGGAAATTGTCCAGCATTCACTGCCATATAAGAGGATTGATATTGCATAGCAGTTCAGCACTCTTTGTATTCTCAGCATCCTTGTATAGAACCACATCTCTGCTGCCTCATATCTTCTTTTGATCTATGAGGAAATTGTCCAGCATTCACTGCCATATAAGAGAATTGATATTGCATAGCAGTTCAGCACTCTTTGTATTCTCAGCATCCTTGTATAGAACCACATCTCTGCTGCCTCATATCTTCTTTTGATCTATGAGGAAATTGTCCAGCATTCACTGCCATATAAGAGGATTGATATTGCATAGCAGTTCAGCACTCTTTGTATTCTCAGCATCCTTGTATAGAACCACATCTCTGCTGCCTCATATCCTCTTTTGATCTATGAGGAAATTGTCCAGCATTCACTGCCATATAAGAGAATTGATATTGCATAGCAGTTCAGCACTCCTTGTATTCTCAGCATCCTTGTATAGAACCACATCTCTGCTGCCTCATATCTTCTTTTGATCTGTGAGGAAATTGTCCGGCATTCACTGCCATATAAGAGGATTGATATTGCATAGCAGTTCAGCACTCTTTGTATTCTCAGCATCCTTGTATAGAACCACATCTCTGCTGCCTCATATCTTCTTTTGATCTATGAGGAAATTGTCCGGCATTCACTGCCATATAAGAGGATTGATATTGCATAGCAGTTCAGCACTCTTTGTATTCTCAGCATCCTTGTATAGAACCACATCTCTGCTGCCTCATATCTTCTTTTGATCTATGAGGAAATTGTCCGGCATTCACTGCCATATAAGAGGATTGATATTGCATAGCAGTTCAGCACTCTTTGTATTCTCAGCATCCTTGCATAGAACCACATCTCTGCTGCCTCATATCTTCTTTTGATCTATGAGGAAATTGTCCGGCATTCACTGCCATATAAGAGGATTGATATTGCATAGCAGTTCAGCACTCTTTGTATTCTCAGCATACTTGCATAGAACCACATCTCTGCTGCCTCATATCTTCTTTTGATCTATGAGGAAATTGTCCAGCATTCACTGCCATATAAGAGGATTGATATTGCATAGCAGTTCAGCACTCTTTGTATTCTCAGCATCCTTGTATAGAACCACATCTCTGCTGCCTCATATCTTCTTTTGATCTATGAGGAAATTGTCCAGCATTCACTGCCATATAAGAGGATTGATATTGCATAGCAGTTCAGCACTCTTTGTATTCTCAGCATCCTTGTATAGAACCACATCTCTGCTGCCTCATATCTTCTTTTGATCTATGAGGAAATTGTCCGGCATTCACTGCCATATAAGAGAATTGATATTGCATAGCAGTTCAGCACTCTTTGTATTCTCAGCATCCTTGTATAGAACCACATCTCTGCTGCCTCATATCTTCTTTTGATCTATGAAGAAATTGTCCAGCATTCACTGCCATATAAGAGGATTGATATTGCATAGCAGTTCAGCACTCTTTGTATTCTCAGCATCCTTGTATAGAACCACATCTCTGCTGCCTCATATCTTCTTTTGATCTATGAGGAAATTGTCCAGCATTCACTGCCATATAAGAGGATTGATATTGCATAGCAGTTCAGCACTCTTTGTATTCTCAGCATCCTTGTATAGAACCACATCTCTGCTGCCTCATATCTTCTTTTGATCTATGAGGAAATTGTCCGGCATTCACTGCCATATAAGAGGATTGATATTGCATAGCAGTTCAGCACTCTTTGTATTCTCAGCATCCTTGTATAGAACCACATCTCTGCTGCCTCATATCTTCTTTTGATCTATGAGGAAACTGTCCGGCATTCACTGCCATATAAGAGGATTGATATTGCATAGCAGTTCAGCACTCTTTGTATTCTCAGCATCCTTGCATAGAACCATATCTCTGCTGCCTCATATCTTCTTTTGATCTATGAGGAAATTGTCCGGCATTCACTGCCATATAAGAGGATGGATATTGCATAGCAGTTCAGCACTCTTTGTATTCTCAGCATCCTTGTATAGAACCACATCTCTGCTGCCTCATATCTTCTTTTGATCTATGAGGAAACTGTCCGGCATTCACTGCCATATAAGAGGATTGATATTGCATAGCAGTTCAGCACTCTTTGTATTCTCAGCATCCTTGCATAGAACCACATCTCTTCTGCCTCATATCTTCTTTTGATCTATGAGGAAACTGTCCGGCATTCACTGCCATATAAGAGGATTGATATTGCATAGCAGTTCAGCACTCTTTGTATTCTCAGCATCTTTGTATAGAACCACATCTCTGCTGCCTCATATCTTCTTTTGATCTATGAGGAAATTGTCCGGCATTCACTGCCATATAAGAGGATTGATATTGCATAGCAGTTCAGCACTCTTTGTATTCTCAGCATCCTTGTATAGAACCACATCTCTGCTGCATCATATCTTCTTTTGATCTATGAGGAAATTGTCCAGCATTCACTGCCAATAAAGAGGATTGATATTGCATAGCAGTTCAGCACTCTTTGTATTCTCAGCATCCTTGTATAGAACCACATCTCTGCTGCCTCATATCTTCTTTTGATCTATGAGGAAATTGTCCAGCATTCACTGCCATATAAGAGGATTGATATTGCATAGCAGTTCAGCACTCTTTGTATTCTCAGCATCCTTGTATAGAACCACATCTCTGCTGCCTCATATCTTCTTTTGATCTATGAGGAAATTGTCCGGCATTCACTGCCATATAAGAGAATTGATATTGCATAGCAGTTCAGCACTCTTTGTATTCTCAGCATCCTTGTATAGAACCACATCTCTGCTGCCTCATATCTTCTTTTGATCTATGAGGAAATTGTCCAGCATTCACTGCCATATAAGAGGATTGATATTGCATAGCAGTTCAGCACTCTTTGTATTCTCAGCATCCTTGTATAGAACCACATCTCTGCTGCCTCATATCTTCTTTTGATCTATGAGGAAATTGTCCAGCATTCACTGCCATATAAGAGGATTGATATTGCATAGCAGTTCAGCACACTTTGTATTCTCAGCATCCTTGTATAGAACCACATCTCTGCTGCCTCATATCTTCTTTTGATCTGTGAGGAAATTGTCCGGCATTCACTGCCATATAAGAGGATTGATATTGCATAGCAGTTCAGCACTCTTTGTATTCTCAGCATCCTTGTATAGAAACACATCTCTGCTGCCTCATATCTTCTTTTGATCTATGAGGAAATTGTCCGGCATTCACTGCCATATAAGAGAATTGATATTGCATAGCAGTTCAGCACTCTTTGTATTCTCAGCATCCTTGTATAGAACCACATCTCTGCTGCCTCATATCTTCTTTTGATCTATGAAGAAATTGTCCAGCATTCACTGCCATATAAGAGGATTGATATTGCATAGCAGTTCAGCACTCTTTGTATTCTCAGCATCCTTGTATAGAACCACATCTCTGCTGCCTCATATCTTCTTTTGATCTATGAGGAAATTGTCCAGCATTCACTGCCATATAAGAGGATTGATATTGCATAGCAGTTCAGCACTCTTTGTATTCTCAGCATCCTTGTATAGAACCACATCTCTGCTGCCTCATATCTTCTTTTGATCTATGAGGAAATTGTCCGGCATTCACTGCCATATAAGAGGATTGATATTGCATAGCAGTTCAGCACTCTTTGTATTCTCAGCATCCTTGTATAGAACCACATCTCTGCTGCCTCATATCTTCTTTTGATCTATGAGGAAACTGTCCGGCATTCACTGCCATATAAGAGGATTGATATTGCATAGCAGTTCAGCACTCTTTGTATTCTCAGCATCCTTGCATAGAACCATATCTCTGCTGCCTCATATCTTCTTTTGATCTATGAGGAAATTGTCCGGCATTCACTGCCATATAAGAGGATGGATATTGCATAGCAGTTCAGCACTCTTTGTATTCTCAGCATCCTTGTATAGAACCACATCTCTGCTGCCTCATATCTTCTTTTGATCTATGAGGAAACTGTCCGGCATTCACTGCCATATAAGAGGATTGATATTGCATAGCAGTTCAGCACTCTTTGTATTCTCAGCATCCTTGCATAGAACCACATCTCTTCTGCCTCATATCTTCTTTTGATCTATGAGGAAACTGTCCGGCATTCACTGCCATATAAGAGGATTGATATTGCATAGCAGTTCAGCACTCTTTGTATTCTCAGCATCTTTGTATAGAACCACATCTCTGCTGCCTCATATCTTCTTTTGATCTATGAGGAAATTGTCCGGCATTCACTGCCATATAAGAGGATTGATATTGCATAGCAGTTCAGCACTCTTTGTATTCTCAGCATCCTTGTATAGAACCACATCTCTGCTGCATCATATCTTCTTTTGATCTATGAGGAAATTGTCCAGCATTCACTGCCAATAAAGAGGATTGATATTGCATAGCAGTTCAGCACTCTTTGTATTCTCAGCATCCTTGTATAGAACCACATCTCTGCTGCCTCATATCTTCTTTTGATCTATGAGGAAATTGTCCAGCATTAACTGCCATATAAGAGGATTGATATTGCATAGCAGTTCGGCACTCTTTGTATTCTCAGCATCCTTGTATAGAACCACATCTCTGCTGCCTCATATCTTCTTTTGATCTATGAGGAAATTGTCCGGCATTCACTGCCATATAAGAGAATTGATATTGCATAGCAGTTCAGCACTCTTTGTATTCTCAGCATCCTTGTATAGAACCACATCTATGCTGCCTCATATCTTCTTTTGATCTATGAGGAAATTGTCCAGCATTCACTGCCATATAAGAGGATTGATATTGCATAGCAGTTCAGCACTCTTTGTATTCTCAGCATCCTTGTATAGAACCACATCTCTGCTGCCTCATATCTTCTTTTGATCTATGAGGAAATTTTCCGGCATTCACTGCCATATAAGAGGATTGATATTGCATAGCAGTTCAGCACTCTTTGTATTCTCAGCATCCTTGTATAGAACCACATCTCTGCTGCCTCATATCTTCTTTTGATCTATGAGGAAATTGTCCAGCATTCACTGCCATATAAGAGGATTGATATTGCATAGCAGTTCAGCACTCTTTGTATTCTCAGCATCCTTGTATAGAACCACATCTCTGCTGCCTCATATCTTCTTTTGATCTATGAGGAAACTGTCCGGCATTCACTGCCATATAAGAGGATTGATATTGCATAGCAGTTCAGCACTCTTTGTATTCTCAGCATCCTTGCATAGAACCACATCTCTTCTGCCTCATATCTTCTTTTGATCTATGAGGAAACTGTCCGGCATTCACTGCCATATAAGAGGATTGATATTGCATAGCAGTTCAGCACTCTTTGTATTCTCAGCATCTTTGTATAGAACCACATCTCTGCTGCCTCATATCTTCTTTTGATCTATGAGGAAATTGTCCGGCATTCACTGCCATATAAGAGGATTGATATTGCATAGCAGTTCAGCACTCTTTGTATTCTCAGCATCCTTGTATAGAACCACATCTCTGCTGCATCATATCTTCTTTTGATCTATGAGGAAATTGTCCAGCATTCACTGCCAATAAAGAGGATTGATATTGCATAGCAGTTCAGCACTCTTTGTATTCTCAGCATCCTTGTATAGAACCACATCTCTGCTGCCTCATATCTTCTTTTGATCTATGAGGAAATTGTCCAGCATTAACTGCCATATAAGAGGATTGATATTGCATAGCAGTTCGGCACTCTTTGTATTCTCAGCATCCTTGTATAGAACCACATCTCTGCTGCCTCATATCTTCTTTTGATCTATGAGGAAATTGTCCGGCATTCACTGCCATATAAGAGAATTGATATTGCATAGCAGTTCAGCACTCTTTGTATTCTCAGCATCCTTGTATAGAACCACATCTATGCTGCCTCATATCTTCTTTTGATCTATGAGGAAATTGTCCAGCATTCACTGCCATATAAGAGGATTGATATTGCATAGCAGTTCAGCACTCTTTGTATTCTCAGCATCCTTGTATAGAACCACATCTCTGCTGCATCATATCTTCTTTTGATCTATGAGGAAATTGTCCAGCATTCACTGCCAATAAAGAGGATTGATATTGCATAGCAGTTCAGCACTCTTTGTATTCTCAGCATCCTTGTATAGAACCACATCTCTGCTGCCTCATATCTTCTTTTGATCTATGAGGAAATTGTCCAGCATTCACTGCCATATAAGAGGATTGATATTGCATAGCAGTTCAGCACTCTTTGTATTCTCAGCATCCTTGTATAGAACCACATCTCTGCTGCCTCATATCTTCTTTTGATCTATGAGGAAATTGTCCGGCATTCACTGCCATATAAGAGAATTGATATTGCATAGCAGTTCAGCACTCTTTGTATTCTCAGCATCCTTGTATAGAACCACATCTCTGCTGCCTCATATCTTCTTTTGATCTATGAGGAAATTGTCCAGCATTCACTGCCATATAAGAGGATTGATATTGCATAGCAGTTCAGCACTCTTTGTATTCTCAGCATCCTTGTATAGAACCACATCTCTGCTGCCTCATATCTTCTTTTGATCTATGAGGAAATTGTCCAGCATTCACTGCCATATAAGAGGATTGATATTGCATAGCAGTTCAGCACACTTTGTATTCTCAGCATCCTTGTATAGAACCACATCTCTGCTGCCTCATATCTTCTTTTGATCTGTGAGGAAATTGTCCGGCATTCACTGCCATATAAGAGGATTGATATTGCATAGCAGTTCAGCACTCTTTGTATTCTCAGCATCCTTGTATAGAAACACATCTCTGCTGCCTCATATCTTCTTTTGATCTATGAGGAAATTGTCCGGCATTCACTGCCATATAAGAGAATTGATATTGCATAGCAGTTCAGCACTCTTTGTATTCTCAGCATCCTTGTATAGAACCACATCTCTGCTGCCTCATATCTTCTTTTGATCTATGAGGAAATTGTCCAGCATTCACTGCCATATAAGAGGATTGATATTGCATAGCAGTTCAGCACTCTTTGTATTCTCAGCATCCTTGTATAGAACCACATCTCTGCTGCCTCATATCTTCTTTTGATCTATGAGGAAATTGTCCAGCATTCACTGCCATATAAGAGGATTGATATTGCATAGCAGTTCAGCACTCTTTGTATTCTCAGCATCCTTGTATAGAACCACATCTCTGCTGCCTCATATCTTCTTTTGATCTATGAGGAAATTGTCCGGCATTCACTGCCATATAAGAGGATTGATATTGCATAGCAGTTCAGCACTCTTTGTATTCTCAGCATCCTTGTATAGAACCACATCTCTGCTGCCTCATATCTTCTTTTGATCTATGAGGAAACTGTCCGGCATTCACTGCCATATAAGAGGATTGATATTGCATAGCAGTTCAGCACTCTTTGTATTCTCAGCATCCTTGCATAGAACCATATCTCTGCTGCCTCATATCTTCTTTTGATCTATGAGGAAATTGTCCGGCATTCACTGCCATATAAGAGGATGGATATTGCATAGCAGTTCAGCACTCTTTGTATTCTCAGCATCCTTGTATAGAACCACATCTCTGCTGCCTCATATCTTCTTTTGATCTATGAGGAAACTGTCCGGCATTCACTGCCATATAAGAGGATTGATATTGCATAGCAGTTCAGCACTCTTTGTATTCTCAGCATCCTTGCATAGAACCACATCTCTTCTGCCTCATATCTTCTTTTGATCTATGAGGAAACTGTCCGGCATTCACTGCCATATAAGAGGATTGATATTGCATAGCAGTTCAGCACTCTTTGTATTCTCAGCATCTTTGTATAGAACCACATCTCTGCTGCCTCATATCTTCTTTTGATCTATGAGGAAATTGTCCGGCATTCACTGCCATATAAGAGGATTGATATTGCATAGCAGTTCAGCACTCTTTGTATTCTCAGCATCCTTGTATAGAACCACATCTCTGCTGCATCATATCTTCTTTTGATCTATGAGGAAATTGTCCAGCATTCACTGCCAATAAAGAGGATTGATATTGCATAGCAGTTCAGCACTCTTTGTATTCTCAGCATCCTTGTATAGAACCACATCTCTGCTGCCTCATATCTTCTTTTGATCTATGAGGAAATTGTCCAGCATTAACTGCCATATAAGAGGATTGATATTGCATAGCAGTTCGGCACTCTTTGTATTCTCAGCATCCTTGTATAGAACCACATCTCTGCTGCCTCATATCTTCTTTTGATCTATGAGGAAATTGTCCGGCATTCACTGCCATATAAGAGAATTGATATTGCATAGCAGTTCAGCACTCTTTGTATTCTCAGCATCCTTGTATAGAACCACATCTATGCTGCCTCATATCTTCTTTTGATCTATGAGGAAATTGTCCAGCATTCACTGCCATATAAGAGGATTGATATTGCATAGCAGTTCAGCACTCTTTGTATTCTCAGCATCCTTGTATAGAACCACATCTCTGCTGCCTCATATCTTCTTTTGATCTATGAGGAAATTTTCCGGCATTCACTGCCATATAAGAGGATTGATATTGCATAGCAGTTCAGCACTCTTTGTATTCTCAGCATCCTTGTATAGAACCACATCTCTGCTGCCTCATATCTTCTTTTGATCTATGAGGAAATTGTCCAGCATTCACTGCCATATAAGAGGATTGATATTGCATAGCAGTTCAGCACTCTTTGTATTCTCAGCATCCTTGTATAGAACCACATCTCTGCTGCCTCATATCTTCTTTTGATCTATGAGGAAACTGTCCGGCATTCACTGCCATATAAGAGGATTGATATTGCATAGCAGTTCAGCACTCTTTGTATTCTCAGCATCCTTGCATAGAACCACATCTCTTCTGCCTCATATCTTCTTTTGATCTATGAGGAAACTGTCCGGCATTCACTGCCATATAAGAGGATTGATATTGCATAGCAGTTCAGCACTCTTTGTATTCTCAGCATCTTTGTATAGAACCACATCTCTGCTGCCTCATATCTTCTTTTGATCTATGAGGAAATTGTCCGGCATTCACTGCCATATAAGAGGATTGATATTGCATAGCAGTTCAGCACTCTTTGTATTCTCAGCATCCTTGTATAGAACCACATCTCTGCTGCATCATATCTTCTTTTGATCTATGAGGAAATTGTCCAGCATTCACTGCCAATAAAGAGGATTGATATTGCATAGCAGTTCAGCACTCTTTGTATTCTCAGCATCCTTGTATAGAACCACATCTCTGCTGCCTCATATCTTCTTTTGATCTATGAGGAAATTGTCCAGCATTAACTGCCATATAAGAGGATTGATATTGCATAGCAGTTCGGCACTCTTTGTATTCTCAGCATCCTTGTATAGAACCACATCTCTGCTGCCTCATATCTTCTTTTGATCTATGAGGAAATTGTCCGGCATTCACTGCCATATAAGAGAATTGATATTGCATAGCAGTTCAGCACTCTTTGTATTCTCAGCATCCTTGTATAGAACCACATCTATGCTGCCTCATATCTTCTTTTGATCTATGAGGAAATTGTCCAGCATTCACTGCCATATAAGAGGATTGATATTGCATAGCAGTTCAGCACTCTTTGTATTCTCAGCATCCTTGTATAGAACCACATCTCTGCTGCCTCATATCTTCTTTTGATCTATGAGGAAATTTTCCGGCATTCACTGCCATATAAGAGGATTGATATTGCATAGCAGTTCAGCACTCTTTGTATTCTCAGCATCCTTGTATAGAACCACATCTCTGCTGCCTCATATCTTCTTTTGATCTATGAGGAAATTGTCCAGCATTCACTGCCATATAAGAGGATTGATATTGCATAGCAGTTCAGCACTCTTTGTATTCTCAGCATCCTTGTATAGAACCACATCTCTGCTGCCTCATATCTTCTTTTGATCTATGAAGAAATTGTCCAGCATTCACTGCCATATAAGAGGATTGATATTGCATAGCAGTTCAGCACTCTTTGTATTCTCAGCATCCTTGTATAGAACCACATCTCTGCTGCCTCATATCTTCTTTTGATCTATGAGGAAATTGTCCAGCATTCACTGCCATATAAGAGGATTGATATTGCATAGCAGTTCAGCACTCTTTTTATTCTCAGCATCCTTGTATAGAACCACATCTCTGCTGCCTCATATCTTCTTTTGATCTATGAGGAAATTGTCCAGCATTCACTGCCATATAAGAGGATTGATATTGCATAGCAGTTCAGCACTCTTTGTATTCTCAGCATCCTTGTATAGAACCACATCTCTGCTGCCTCATATCTTCTTTTGATCTATGAGGAAATTGTCCGGCATTCACTGCCATATAAGAGGATTGATATTGCATAGCAGTTCAGCACTCTTTGTATTCTCAGCATCCTTGTATAGAACCACATCTCTTCTGCCTCATATCTTCTTTTGATCTATGAGGAAATCGTCCAGCATTCACTGCCATATAAGAGGATTGATATTGCATAGCAGTTCAGCACTCTTTGTATTCTCAGCATCCTTGTATAGAACCACATCTCTGCTGCCTCATATCTTCTTTTGATCTATGAAGAAATTGTCCAGCATTCACTGCCATATAAGAGGATTGATATTGCATAGCAGTTCAGCACTCTTTGTATTCTCAGCATCCTTGCATAGAAGCACATCTCTGCTGCCTCATATCTTCTTTTGATCTATGAGGAAATTGTCCGGCATTCACTGCCATATAAGAGGATTGATATTGCATAGCAGTTCAGCACTCTTTGTATTCTCAGCATCCTTGTATAGAACCACATCTCTGCTGCCTCATATCTTCTTTTGATCTGTGAGGAAATTGTCCAGCATTCACTGCCATATAAGAGGATTGATATTGCATAGCAGTTCAGCACTCTTTGTATTCTCAGCATCCTTGTATAGAACCACATCTCTGCTGCCTCATATCTTCTTTTGATCTATGAGGAAATTGTCCAGCATTCACTGCCATATAAGAGGATTGATATTGCATAGCAGTTCAGCACTCTTTGTATTCTCAGCATCTTTGTATAGAACCACATCTCTGCTGCCTCATATCTTCTTTTGATCTATGAGGAAATTGTCCAGCATTCACTGCCATATAAGAGGATTGATATTGCATAGCAGTTCAGCACTCTTTGTATTCTCAGCATCCTTGTATAGAACCACATCTCTGCTGCCTCATATCTTCTTTTGATCTATGAGGAAATTGTCCAGCATTCACTGCCATATAAGAGGATTGATATTGCATAGCAGTTCAGCACTCTTTGTATTCTCAGCATCCTTGTATAGAACCACATCTCTGCTGCCTCATATCTTCTTTTGATCTATGAGGAAATTGTCCAGCATTCACTGCCATATAAGAGGATTGATATTGCATAGCAGTTCAGCATTTCTTTGTATTCTCAGCATCCTTGTATAGAACCACATCTCTGCTGCCTCATATCTTCTTTTGATCTGTGAGGAAATTGTCCGGCATTCACTGCCATATAAGAGGATTGATATTGCATAGCAGTTCAGCACTCTTTGTATTCTCAGCATCCTTGTATAGAACCACATCTCTGCTGCCTCATATCTTCTTTTGATCTATGAGGAAATTGTCCAGCATTCACTGCCATATAAGAGAATTGATATTGCATAGCAGTTCAGCACTCTTTGTATTCTCAGCATCCTTGTATAGAACCACATCTCTGCTGCCTCATATCTTCTTTTGATCTATGAGGAAATTGTCCAGCATTCACTGCCATATAAGAGAATTGATATTGCATAGCAGTTCAGCACTCTTTGTATTCTCAGCATCCTTGTATAGAACCACATCTCTGCTGCCTCATATCTTCTTTTGATCTATGAGGAAATTGTCCAGCATTCACTGCCATATAAGAGAATTGATATTGCATAGCAGTTCAGCACTCTTTGTATTCTCAGCATCCTTGTATAGAACCACATCTCTGCTGCCTCATATCTTCTTTTGATCTATGAGGAAATTGTCCAGCATTCACTGCCATATAAGAGAATTGATATTGCATAGCAGTTCAGCACTCTTTGTATTCTCAGCATCCTTGTATAGAACCACATCTCTGCTGCCTCATATCTTCTTTTGATCTATGAGGAAATTGTCCAGCATTCACTGCCATATAAGAGGATTGATATTGCATAGCAGTTCAGCACTCTTTGTATTCTCAGCATCCTTGTATAGAACCACATCTCTGCTGCCTCATATCTTCTTTTGATCTATGAGGAAATTGTCCAGCATTCACTGCCATATAAGAGGATTGATATTGCATAGCAGTTCAGCACTCTTTGTATTCTCAGCATCCTTGTATAGAACAACATCTCTGCTGCCTCATATCTTCTTTTGATCTATGAGGAAATTGTCCAGCATTCACTGCCATATAAGAGAATTGATATTGCATAGCAGTTCAGCACTCCTTGTATTCTCAGCATCCTTGTATAGAACCACATCTCTGCTGCCTCATATCTTCTTTTGATCTGTGAGGAAATTGTCCGGCATTCACTGCCATATAAGAGGATTGATATTGCATAGCAGTTCAGCACTCTTTGTGTTCTCAGCATCCTTGTATAGAACCACATCTCTGCTGCCTCATATCTTCTTTTGATCTATGAGGAAATTGTCCGGCATTCACTGCCATATAAGAGGATTGATATTGCATAGCAGTTCAGCACTCTTTGTATTCTCAGAATCCTTGTATAGAACCACATCTCTGCTGCCTCATATCTTCTTTTGATCTATGAGGAAACTGTCCGGCATTCACTGCCATATAAGAGGATTGATATTGCATAGCAGTTCAGCACTCTTTGTATTCTCAGCATCCTTGCATAGAACCACATCTCTGCTGCCTCATATCTTCTTTTGATCTATGAGGAAATTGTCCGGCATTCACTGCCATATAAGAGGATTGATATTGCATAGCAGTTCAGCACTCTTTGTATTCTCAGCATCCTTGTATAGAACCACATCTCTGCTGCCTCATATCTTCTTTTGATCTATGAGGAAACTGTCCGGCATTCACTGCCATATAAGAGGATTGATATTGCATAGCAGTTCAGCACTCTTTGTATTGTCAGCATCCTTGCATAGAACCACATCTCTGCTGCCTCATATCTTCTTTTGATCTATGAGCAAATTGTCCGGCATTCACTGCCATATAAGAGGATTGATATTGCATAGCAGTTCAGCACTCTTTGTATTCTCAGCATCCTTGCATAGAACCACATCTCTGCTGCCTCATATCTTCTTTTGATCTATGAGGAAATTGTCCAGCATTCACTGCCATATAAGAGGATTGATATTGCATAGCAGTTCAGCACTCTTTGTATTCTCAGCATCCTTGTATAGAACCACATCTCTGCTGCCTCATATCTTCTTTTGATCTATGAGGAAATTGTCCAGCATTCACTGCCATATAAGAGGATTGATATTGCATAGCAGTTCAGCACTCTTTGTATTCTCAGCATCCTTGTATAGAACCACATCTCTGCTGCATCATATCTTCTTTTGATCTATGAGGAAATTGTCCAGCATTCACTGCCAATAAAGAGGATTGATATTGCATAGCAGTTCAGCACTCTTTGTATTCTCAGCATCCTTGTATAGAACCACATCTCTGCTGCCTCATATCTTCTTTTGATCTATGAGGAAATTGTCCAGCATTCACTGCCATATAAGAGGATTGATATTGCATAGCAGTTCAGCACTCTTTGTATTCTCAGCATCCTTGTATAGAACCACATCTCTGCTGCCTCATATCTTCTTTTGATCTATGAGGAAATTGTCCGGCATTCACTGCCATATAAGAGAATTGATATTGCATAGCAGTTCAGCACTCTTTGTATTCTCAGCATCCTTGTATAGAACCACATCTCTGCTGCCTCATATCTTCTTTTGATCTATGAGGAAATTGTCCAGCATTCACTGCCATATAAGAGGATTGATATTGCATAGCAGTTCAGCACTCTTTGTATTCTCAGCATCCTTGTATAGAACCACATCTCTGCTGCCTCATATCTTCTTTTGATCTATGAGGAAATTGTCCAGCATTCACTGCCATATAAGAGGATTGATATTGCATAGCAGTTCAGCACACTTTGTATTCTCAGCATCCTTGTATAGAACCACATCTCTGCTGCCTCATATCTTCTTTTGATCTGTGAGGAAATTGTCCGGCATTCACTGCCATATAAGAGGATTGATATTGCATAGCAGTTCAGCACTCTTTGTATTCTCAGCATCCTTGTATAGAACCACATCTCTGCTGCCTCATATCTTCTTTTGATCTATGAGGAAATTGTCCGGCATTCACTGCCATATAAGAGAATTGATATTGCATAGCAGTTCAGCACTCTTTGTATTCTCAGCATCCTTGTATAGAACCACATCTCTGCTGCCTCATATCTTCTTTTGATCTATGAGGAAATTGTCCAGCATTCACTGCCATATAAGAGGATTGATATTGCATAGCAGTTCAGCACTCTTTGTATTCTCAGCATCCTTGTATAGAACCACATCTCTGCTGCCTCATATCTTCTTTTGATCTATGAGGAAATTGTCCAGCATTCACTGCCATATAAGAGGATTGATATTGCATAGCAGTTCAGCACTCTTTGTATTCTCAGCATCCTTGTATAGAACCACATCTCTGCTGCCTCATATCTTCTTTTGATCTATGAGGAAATTGTCCGGCATTCACTGCCATATAAGAGGATTGATATTGCATAGCAGTTCAGCACTCTTTGTATTCTCAGCATCCTTGTATAGAACCACATCTCTGCTGCCTCATATCTTCTTTTGATCTATGAGGAAACTGTCCGGCATTCACTGCCATATAAGAGGATTGATATTGCATAGCAGTTCAGCACTCTTTGTATTCTCAGCATCCTTGTATAGAACCACATCTCTGCTGCCTCATATCTTCTTTTGATCTATGAGGAAATTGTCCGGCATTCTCTGCCATATAAGAGAATTGATATTGCATAGCAGTTCAGCACTCTTTGTATTCTCAGCATCCTTGTATAGAACCACATCTCTGCTGCCTCATATCTTCTTTTGATCTATGAGGAAATTGTCCAGCATTCACTGCCATATAAGAGGATTGATATTGCATAGCAGTTCAGCACTCTTTGTATTCTCAGCATCCTTGTATAGAACCACATCTCTGCTGCCTCATATCTTCTTTTGATCTATGAGGAAATTGTCCAGCATTCACTGCCATATAAGAGGATTGATATTGCATAGCAGTTCAGCACACTTTGTATTCTCAGCATCCTTGTATAGAACCACATCTCTGCTGCCTCATATCTTCTTTTGATCTGTGAGGAAATTGTCCGGCATTCACTGCCATATAAGAGGATTGATATTGCATAGCAGTTCAGCACTCTTTGTATTCTCAGCATCCTTGTATAGAACCACATCTCTGCTGCCTCATATCTTCTTTTGATCTATGAGGAAATTGTCCGGCATTCACTGCCATATAAGAGAATTGATATTGCATAGCAGTTCAGCACTCTTTGTATTCTCAGCATCCTTGTATAGAACCACATCTCTGCTGCCTCATATCTTCTTTTGATCTATGAGGAAATTGTCCAGCATTCACTGCCATATAAGAGGATTGATATTGCATAGCAGTTCAGCACTCTTTGTATTCTCAGCATCCTTGTATAGAACCACATCTCTGCTGCCTCATATCTTCTTTTGATCTATGAGGAAATTGTCCAGCATTCACTGCCATATAAGAGGATTGATATTGCATAGCAGTTCAGCACTCTTTGTATTCTCAGCATCCTTGTATAGAACCACATCTCTGCTGCCTCATATCTTCTTTTGATCTATGAGGAAATTGTCCGGCATTCACTGCCATATAAGAGGATTGATATTGCATAGCAGTTCAGCACTCTTTGTATTCTCAGCATCCTTGTATAGAACCACATCTCTGCTGCCTCATATCTTCTTTTGATCTATGAGGAAACTGTCCGGCATTCACTGCCATATAAGAGGATTGATATTGCATAGCAGTTCAGCACTCTTTGTATTCTCAGCATCCTTGCATAGAACCATATCTCTGCTGCCTCATATCTTCTTTTGATCTATGAGGAAATTGTCCGGCATTCACTGCCATATATGAGGATGGATATTGCATAGCAGTTCAGCACTCTTTGTATTCTCAGCATCCTTGTATAGAACCACATCTCTGCTGCCTCATATCTTCTTTTGATCTATGAGGAAACTGTCCGGCATTCACTGCCATATAAGAGGATTGATATTGCATAGCAGTTCAGCACTCTTTGTATTCTCAGCATCCTTGCATAGAACCACATCTCTTCTGCCTCATATCTTCTTTTGATCTATGAGGAAACTGTCCGGCATTCACTGCCATATAAGAGGATTGATATTGCATAGCAGTTCAGCACTCTTTGTATTCTCAGCATCCTTGTATAGAACCACATCTCTGCTGCCTCATATCTTCTTTTGATCTATGAGGAAATTGTCCGGCATTCACTGCCATATAAGAGGATTGATATTGCATAGCAGTTCAGCACTCTTTGTATTCTCAGCATCCTTGTATAGAACCACATCTCTGCTGCATCATATCTTCTTTTGATCTATGAGGAAATTGTCCAGCATTCACTGCCAATAAAGAGGATTGATATTGCATAGCAGTTCAGCACTCTTTGTATTCTCAGCATCCTTGTATAGAACCACATCTCTGCTGCCTCATATCTTCTTTTGATCTATGAGGAAATTTTCCGGCATTCACTGCCATATAAGAGGATTGATATTGCATAGCAGTTCAGCACTCGTTGTATTCTCAGCATCCTTGTATAGAACCACATCTCTGCTGCCTCATATCTTCTTTTGATCTATGAGGAAATTGTCCAGCATTCACTGCCATATAAGAGGATTGATATTGCATAGCAGTTCAGCACTCTTTGTATTCTCAGCATCCTTGTATAGAACCACATCTCTGCTGCCTCATATCTTCTTTTGATCTATGAAGAAATTGTCCAGCATTCACTGCCATATAAGAGGATTGATATTGCATAGCAGTTCAGCACTCTTTGTATTCTCAGCATCCTTGTATAGAACCACATCTCTGCTGCCTCATATCTTCTTTTGATCTATGAGGAAATTGTCCAGCATTCACTGCCATATAAGAGGATTGATATTGCATAGCAGTTCAGCACTCTTTTTATTCTCAGCATCCTTGTATAGAACCACATCTCTGCTGCCTCATATCTTCTTTTGATCTATGAGGAAATAGTCCAGCATTCACTGCCATATAAGAGGATTGATATTGCATAGCAGTTCAGCACTCTTTGTATTCTCAGCATCCTTGTATAGAACCACATCTCTGCTGCCTCATATCTTCTTTTGATCTATGAGGAAATTGTCCGGCATTCACTGCCATATAAGAGGATTGATATTGCATAGCAGTTCAGCACTCTTTGTATTCTCAGCATCCTTGTATAGAACCACATCTCTTCTGCCTCATATCTTCTTTTGATCTATGAGGAAATCGTCCAGCATTCACTGCCATATAAGAGGATTGATATTGCATAGCAGTTCAGCACTCTTTGTATTCTCAGCATCCTTGTATAGAACCACATCTCTGCTGCCTCATATCTTCTTTTGATCTATGAAGAAATTGTCCAGCATTCACTGCCATATAAGAGGATTGATATTGCATAGCAGTTCAGCACTCTTTGTATTCTCAGCATCCTTGCATAGAAGCACATCTCTGCTGCCTCATATCTTCTTTTGATCTATGAGGAAATTGTCCGGCATTCACTGCCATATAAGAGGATTGATATTGCATAGCAGTTCAGCACTCTTTGTATTCTCAGCATCCTTGCATAGAACCACATCTCTGCTGCCTCATATCTTCTTTTGATCTATGAGGAAATTGTCCAGCATTCACTGCCATATAAGAGGATTGATATTGCATAGCAGTTCAGCAATCTTTGTATTCTCAGCATCCTTGTATAGAACCACATCTCTGCTGACTCATATCTTCTTTTGATCTATGAGGAAATTGTCCGGCATTCACTGCCATATAAGAGAATTGATATTGCATAGTAGTTCAGCACTCTTTGTATTCTCAGCATCCTTGTATAGAACCACATCTCTGCTGCCTCATATCTTCTTTTGATCTATGAGGAAATTGTCCAGCATTCACTGCCATATAAGAGGATTGATATTGCATAGCAGTTCAGCACTCTTTGTATTCTCAGCATCCTTGTATAGAACCACATCTCTGCTGCCTCATATCTTCTTTTGATCTATGAGGAAATTGTCCGGCATTCACTGCCATATAAGAGGATTGATATTGCATAGCAGTTCAGCACTCTTTGTATTCTCAGTATCCTTGTATAGAACCACATCTCTGCTGCCTCATATCTTCTTTTGATCTATGAGGAAATTGTCCAGCATTCACTGCCATATAAGAGGATTGATATTGCATAGTAGTTCAGCACTCTTTGTATTCTCAGCATCCTTGTATAGAACCACATCTCTGCTGCCTCATATCTTCTTTTGATCTAGGAGGAAAATGTCCAGCATTCACTGCCATATAAGAGGATTGATATTGCATAGCAGTTCAGCACTCTTTGTATTCTCAGCATCCTTGTATAGAACCACATCTCTGCTGCCTCATATCTTCTTTTGATCTATGAGGAAATTGTCCAGCATTCACTGCCATATAAGAGGATTGATATTGCATAGCAGTTCAGCACTCTTTGTATTCTCAGCATCCTTGTATAGAACCACATCTCTGCTGCCTCATATCTTCTTTTGATCTATGAGGAAATTTTCCGGCATTCACTGCCATATAAGAGGATTGATATTGCATAGCAGTTCAGCACTCTTTGTATTCTCAGCATCCTTGTATAGAACCACATCTCTGCTGCCTCATATCTTCTTTTGATCTATGAGGAAATTTTCCGGCATTCACTGCCATATAAGAGGATTGATATTGCATAGCAGTTCAGCACTCTTTGTATTCTCAGCATCCTTGTATAGAACCACATCTCTGCTGCCTCATATCTTCTTTTGATCTATGAGGAAATTGTCCAGCATTCACTGCCATATAAGAGGATTGATATTGCATAGCAGTTCAGCACTCTTTGTATTCTCAGCATCCTTGTATAGAACCACATCTCTGCTGCCTCATATCTTCTTTTGATCTATGAGGAAATTGTCCAGCATTCACTGCCATATAAGAGGATTGATATTGCATAGCAGTTCAGCACTCTTTGTATTCTCAGCATCCTTGTATAGAACCACATCTCTGCTGCCTCATATCTTCTTTTGATCTATGAGGAAATTGTCCGGCATTCACTGCCATATAAGAGGATTGATATTGCATAGCAGTTCAGCACTCTTTGTATTCTCAGCATCCTTGTATAGAACCACATCTCTGCTGCCTCATATCTTCTTTTGATCTATGAGGAAATTGTCCAGCATTCACTGCCATATAAGAGGATTGATATTGCATAGTAGTTCAGCACTCTTTGTATTCTCAGCATCCTTGTATAGAACCACATCTCTGCTGCCTCATATCTTCTTTTGATCTATGAGGAAATTGTCCAGCATTCACTGCCATATAAGAGGATTGATATTGCATAGCAGTTCAGCACTCTTTGTATTCTCAGCATCCTTGTATAGAACCACATCTCTGCTGCCTCATATCTTCTTTTGATCTATGAGGAAATTGTCCGGCATTCACTGCCATATAAGAGGATTGATATTGCATAGCAGTTCAGCACTCTTTGTATTCTCAGCATCCTTGTATAGAACCACATCTCTGCTGCCTCATATCTTCTTTTGATCTATGAGGAAATTGTCCAGCATTCACTGCCATATAAGAGGATTGATATTGCATAGCAGTTCAGCACTCTTTGTATTCTCAGCATCCTTGTATAGAACCACATCTCTGCTGCCTCATATCTTCTTTTGATCTATGAAGAAATTGCACATTAGAGAGATTACTCACTGTTTTCCCTCTGCCCTCTTGCATTCAATATGTCCTGTGAGTATCAAATTCTCCAAGCCCCCAAAATTTCAGCTGCTTCTTTGTAATTCTTAGTATGTGTCCTTTTTGTTTCCACTTGCCTTAAAACTTCTTCATTGCTCACATACACTGTCTATAGTATTCTCAGCATCCTTCTGTAGAACCATTCTGTTGCTTCAAGTCTCCTCTCCATCTGTGAAGAAATTGTCCAGCATTCACTGCCTTATAGGAGGATTGATATTACATAATAGTTCGACAGTCGTTTCTTTGTTTATTAATATTTTTAATGTTTAGGAGAAATAACGGAGAGACAAAAATTATTAAGATCTATAAAGGACAGAAATTTGTGGAGATCCATGATCACCTACGTCTTGAAGGGATATAAAAAAGTTTTTTTTTTCATAGACAAATTCCTCAGACTACGTAGGTGTAAAAATATTTTTTATTTATAAAGCGTGAAAATGGTGACTGGTCATCGGATTTTGATTCATTCATACAAGTGAACTTTTATCACTCTGTATGTGTGACTTAATTTACTGTACAAAATGTTTACTCTGTTACTAAAGGTGAATCTGACCCCTGAAGAATAGTGTGTTTGAATTTCATAGTTTTGTTGTCATATCCTGCTATGGCAACAGAAACCATCTTTGATTGAAATTAACAATAAGGATATTGCAATTGAGAGCGCTTGGAAAAGAATGCAGTGGAAAGTAATATTAATACAGTACCTTCGCATGGTCGAGTATTCGGTGACTAAACCGGTCCCCCCACCCCCACCAGGTTTCTGGTGAGAAAGGTGGGATAAAAAAGAAAAACTGCCTAAGGGCGTATAAACCACCTTCAAAGCTCAACGTCCATCTAGCACAATGGGAGGACTGGGCTCCATAGCTATGGATGCAGCCAGTGCGGCAATGACGCGTCATCGGGGGTCGATGGCATCATAGATTGAAGTAAGCGGTCATGATGATAGAATCGGCGGCAATGTATCTCTGACCAAGGCGAACATTCAGATTGAAGGACAACGGATGTGGTTTGGTCAGGAGAGGGATGGCCTGTTCCAGGCCCACTTGCCAAACATACGAAACACGCAAAGGGATACTTCTCGGGATTTTGACCCACATATATAGAGGGAACAGATCGGTTACGTAGCGGCACAACAACTACATCCGGTCAAGGTACTGATGACGACAATTAAAAATTACTGTTTTTTTTCTCCCTATTCAGACCGAAAATGGAATACTGCTGTTATGTTTGGGCAGGAGTTGCTTTCCTCACTTTCCAGTCCAAAAGCGTCTCTGCGTCCTTGTGGGGACCAATTATTTTCTTTCCTGCAACCCTTCAAGCCTTTCACTGCTCTATCGCTACTTGTATGGAAAGTGCTCAAATGAACAACATTCCTTAGTTCTAACAGTTCTAACCTTCACGGCTAGGATCCGCCATGTTACCCACATTGTAGCGAACCACCGTCATTCCCCCTCCCCGTATTCCATCGATGAGAAGTAAATTCCACTCAAACAGTCTCTTGTCGTGAACCATTGCTTTGTGAAACCAACTCCCAAGAGAATGTTTTCCCGATCTCGACAATCTTAACCAGTCCAAGTCTAGAGTCAACCGTTATCTTCCCCTCCGATCCATATAAACTACCTTTTATCGTAAAACCCTACCTCAAGTGGCCCCGGGCTTTGTACAGAGGATGTTAGGCCTCATATTCACACCCGACCTCAAGTGGAATTCCTATATACGAACCATCGATTAAAAATGCAGTTCAAATGATCGGCTTCCCGTACCCGACTCCTCATGCTATCCTCTACCTTTATAAGAGTCAGATGAGGTCGAAAATGGAGGACCGTTACCATATTTGGGCGGGAGCTGCCCGGACCTCACTTTCCAATCTTGATAGAGTTCAAAAGCGTCTCCGAATTCCTTTTAGAAAATAATTATTTTCCACACTCCAACCGCTCTTACTGCTCTATCGTTACTTCCATGGGAAGTGCTCGGACAAACTGCATCTCCTGGTTTCACCAGGTCTGAACTTCACGGCTAGGACCCGCCATAACCTTTAAATAGTAGCTAACTTCCTACATTCCTTCCGTATTCCGTCGACGAGAAGTAAGTTCCACTCAAACAGCTTCTTGTCGAAAACCATTGCCTTGTGGAACCGATTCCCAAGAGAATGTTTTCCCGATCACGACAATCTTAACTAGTCCAAGTCTAGGGTTAACCGTTATCTTCTACACATAACTGTGACCCTTACTCTGTATCTATCACTATCCTTCTACTTCGAGTGGCTCCCGAACCTTGTACAGGGTAAACCTCAATGTAAAAAAAAAGTAAGTAAATGTCTAACACTTAACACCCGTTCCTCAGACAGGAGATGAATCTAGATGCAAATTATTTTTTTGTGGAGAGTAAAGCATTTATAACTTTTACTAATATGGTCTTGTCTAAGTTAAAGCATATCGTTGCGAATAGTAGTAATTAGATTGTATTTGTGTGCGTGAGTATGCACGCGCGTCCGTAGGGTTTTTGGGGATAATCTCTTTCAAACAAACAGGTCTTTGTCCAAAGCGTGTCCTAATGATTTGTTCGTGCAACACATCTGCTTGTCTTCGTTACGATCAGGTGAAAAAAAACGTAAAATATAAAATAAATAATAATAAAAAAATCTTGCCTAAGGCTAATATATTTAGCCTCTTTCTTTTCCATTGAAATCGCAACCAAATATAAGAGGTGAAACAAAGGTATCTTAAGCAACACGCGTCTGGTGTAAACAATATCTATCTATCTATCTATCTATCTATCTATCTATCTATCTATCTATCTATCTATCTATCTATCTATCTATCTCTCCCCCTCTCTCTCTCTTTCTCTCTCTCTCTCTATATATATATATCTATATATACAAATATATATATATATACACATATACATTATATATATATATATATGTGTGTGTGTGTGTGTGTGTGTGTGTATAGCAGTTCTTTCATATCTATCTATCTATTTGTTCGGTCTCTTTATTTCTCTCTCTCTCTCTCATATATCTATCTATCTATCTATCTATCTATCTATCTATCTATCTATCTATCTATATATATATATATATATATATATATATATATATTTGTGTATTTAGGCAGCAATCCTTCTTTCATGCACATTTCATTAAAAACGACTGACAAGGTGCTTTTATTTATTTTTTTATATAATTTCTCGTGCGATCTAATAATGTTTTCTTTTCAGATGATAAATTATATAAAAACTGCCCGAATGTTCTTTTTATCTGAGTGCTTTCGGCTATACATTTAGCCATTTTCAAGGATTATATTTCAACTGTTAGAATTAGAAATAGTTTGTTATATGTATGTTTTATAAAATGTTTCATTTTTTTTGTTTCAAAACACGGTCAAGATATTATGTCCATGTTCAAAGTTAATATTATTAATTGTTGGTTTGTTTGTTTTTATTAATAAGACTTCCATTATTTTTAGCCTTTTTTTTTGCATGTGGATGATGCCATTATATTAGTGTTGTCGACAAGTATGTTCCGAATAGTGTCCGGTAGGTCTCCATGAATATTTAAATGAGATCTAATTGAGCTATTGTCAGAAAGGTGTAGAGTTAGTCTGCGTGTTAAACAATTTGTAGTGTGGCCTATATAATTATTTACGAAAGCTGATTCTTGAGGAATACAATTCCTTAATGGACATTTCTAATTCTATTTCTAATTCTATTTCTAATTCTTGCTTCTCTATGTGCGCGTTAGAAATCGACTTTTCTATTACTGTCTGCGACCACTGTAGCCACCATTATTATGGCTGTTGTTTATAGAATTAGCTTATCACTCAACAGTGTTCAATTGAAATATATTTCCAAGAGCTAAATTATATATATATATAATTTGGAAATCAACCGATTCCGCTACCTTGGATTCAACTTTTCTGTATCTTCAGGTGATTTTGGTCATTTGCTTTCCTAACCATTTATTAAAAAAAAAAAATTTGAACGCTATATCGATATATTATTAAAATCCTCGTTTTCTATAATAAAAAACACTACATGTTAATTTTTTATCTTTTTATATGTGTATTGAGCACTTTTTTAATACTACTGTTTCCTGGTCTTATTCAACTCTGGGCATGAACTTTATATATATATATATATATATATATATATATATATATATATATATATATATATATATATATATATATATATATATATATAGACAATATTAGTGGTGAATATACATATACATATGCAATTATATATACACATACATATATGTATAAAAATAATTCCAAGAGTATATGATCCAGGTAGAACTCAATGTCCAGGACAGAGTAAGGATATAATAAAAAGACTTAAACACTAATATTCCATGGCCATAATTTATTCCATTGGAATCGTAAAAACGATCCAATTCATCAGACCTACAGATTCAAAATTTTTTGAATCTGTATGACCATGGAATATTAGTGTTTAAGTCTTTTTATTATATATATATATATATATATATATATATATATATATATATATATATATATATATATATATACACGTGTGTGTGTGTGTGTGTGTGTGTGTGCTGTGTTTGCATAGAATGGTACGGTAAAAATACAGAGTATAAGAAGACAAGAGAAGAAAGGAAAGGACGAATCGGACGGCGGGAAATTCTGGGAATTTCTATAGAGTTCTTGAAAAGGTATTTATAAGACATTTATGCATATATATTAAAATAAGTTTTCCGCTCCTTTATTGAAAAATACCATTAAAAAAATGACATTAATGCGTTTGTTTGCAATCACGCAGACTCGCAAACTCGACCGCCCAGACATACGAATCGAATACGTTTGTAGCAAGCCACAAAATCTGGAGACGTCTTTCATACCAAACATTATTACAACAACAAGGCATGATAGTCATAATCTAATAAGCCGGTGTGTTTTTATTGAAAAAAAAAGTTCCCCTAAATAAGGTGATTATCTTCTAAGGACAAAAAGAAAAAAAGAATAGGAGAGAGTCGTTGAGATAAAAACGAAATTGTCGAATGTAAAAGAAGAATGAAAAGAGAAAGTAGTGAGAGAACGAGAGAAAGAGAAAGATGGCGAAATAAATTAAAAATAAAAGGTTAAGGGTAAAGAATAAAAAAAGGTGCCTGCTTTTTGGGGGCCCTTTCATAGCGTCAAGAGCCGGGGGCGGCGTTTGTACAAAGACACCTGCTCAACCCACCTGTAATTAAGTCCTCAATAGCTTGCTCTTTAACCTGCATTTATGGTTGCTGTCTCGACACACGCCGCGGCTGGTTGTCTGTCCTTTATATGTGTTTCCGTGCGTCTTCCTTATAATAAGTCAAAGGTGTAACAAGCACATTGCTCTCTCTCTCTCGCTCTCTCTCTCTCTCTCTCTCTCTATATATATATATATATATATATATATGTGTATGTGTATATGTGTGTGTGTGATTAAATAACTAACCAATAGGAAAATTTGACATGTTTCGCTATTTATTTATCTTCATTAGAAATGCTACGGGCGGAATGATTTGGAGTTATGTTTCAGTTTTAAATTCTATGTAGTTTTACTTTTATTGGTTGTGTAGATGTCATGTGTATACTGGCGTTAGTGTTAATGTCTCTTTCTGGTTTTTATTTCTACGTTTGTTTTGTATTTAAAAACTGAATTTCCTGCTTGTACCTTATTTAATAATTCTGATTTAATCCACATTTTCATTTTACATCTATATAATAAATGCGAATGTCAGTGTGTCACACTTTTCCAACTTTAGTTCTAGAGGCCGTAGCCCAACATATTATGAGGCCGACTCCGAAAGAAAATGAAAAACATTCAGGGTCGGATCCGGACCCGCAATCCTGAAATTTTGGATTCTCAAATTTTCATTACTGCGATTGTTTTCGGTGATTTTTTTACGTGATTTTTTGCGACGAATTTTTTGTACGATAACAATTTTTATAACTTGGAAATAAATTTGGGAATAATCGAAATTAATCGCGTAATTCAGCGAAAGTCAGCCACGAAAAAAAAAATCGAATGTTTGTACGAAAATAAGGACTTACGTACATCAAACTATCTTTAAACTGAATGGCGGCTGAAGAATTATCGTTGAAAGTTTAAGAGGTAAGCTTAAATATTAATGCTATACTTAAATGCAGCGATCAATTTAGAGTTCTGTAGTTTATTGTTGCCTGTTGCATCTACTCCTCTCTACTTATTGTGCAGACGGTTCAATCAAGATCCCTCCGCCTGATCTAGTATATATATATATATATATATATTTTTGTCATCCACAGACAGACTGTTTCGCAGCTCATCAGTGTGGCTAGACGTCCGGTTGCCTCTAGCTACGATCGAAACCCGACTGAATTGGCGTCAGTCGGAAATTCTACCCGCTAAGCCATCAGCGTACGGTACGGAATGGAGGTGAATTTTAGCGTGTTCATTTTTAGATTCGGATAAACACACAGTGACTGAGAGTGACTCAATTCTGTCGAAGAGTCGTGCAGTATTAGCATAAATAGTCACTGTTTACAAATTCACCCCAAACCAGAGGGCTCAACCGAAATTAATTTCAAGAGCTACTATATATATATATATATATATATATATATATATATATATATATATATATATATATATATATATAAAACTGAAGGGATTACAGCGTGTGGAAGAATTAGGAAAAGAAACTTTATTAATGAGTGGAACGCAAAAAGGGTAATTAAGAGGAGAGTAAATTTTTACAGATGGGAAGTTGGCTGGAAAGCATGGAGCCGGAAGAGAGTTCCACAAGCGAGAAGCACGAGAAAAGAAACTGTTCACATAGAACTTTCGTCTATATCTAGACAGCTCAACTGTGAATTGATGAGACCTCAACGCCAGTCTAGTACTGCGCTTAAATTAAAAAAAACTCTAGGTGCCATAGCGAAGAGCTCGTCCGAACAATTACCATGAAAGTATTTATAGAAAAAGACTCAGAGAAGTAACCTTACGGCGGTGGAGAAGCGACTGAAGCCGAGACGCCAGATCTGGACCAATAATATTGCTGATTCTTCTTTGGATCTTATCAAGGAACTCAAGGTAAATCGCAGGAGCACCGGACCATATGTGGCAGGAATATTCTAAGCATTGTAGACTTATAGATATGTAAGATAGATTCTGGAGATAAAAACTGTCTCGCACAACACAGTGTACCGACTTTCTTAGCAGCTGATCTAGCAATGGATTCAGTATAGATTCTCCACTTCATTTCAGCTGAGAACGTTGTCCCGAGAAGGTGCAACAAGTATATATATATATATATATATATATATATATATATATATATATATATATATATATATATATATATATCTGTGAAGAAATATAGTCTTAAAGTGTGCTATATTTATGGGATAAAGTGCTCAATATCAGAGATAGAGCGTGTGTAAATATAAAAGTGGACATGGAAGTCAGCACTTAGAGGCGACAGTCTGTTTCATGCTAGTGCAATCGTCAGGCGACTAGTCCATGTCCACTTTTATATATATATATATATATATATATATATATATATATATATATATATATATATATATATGTGTGTATGTGTGTGTGTGTGTGTGTGTGTGTGCGTGTGCACAGGGTGACAATAAAGTCATTATGTAGTTACAATAACAATTAAGACAAAGCAAGCAATTAACAGTCCAGGAATTTATTATTAAAATGGTTCTGGTTAATTCTGGTTAATAACAATAAAATGCTATGGTAAACAATAATAAATTAATTCATTTATTTTATTTTTTGTGCCATGTCCTATCAGGACGTGGGCGATTATGACTCTCCACCTCCCTCTATCCCTTACAGCTCTCAACAAGTTCCTTCCGTCTTCTTCCTCCTCCAGACCATATTCTGTCATCGACTTGCTTAAGCCCGCCATGTATATCACGCGTTGTTTTTCCTTGTCGCTCTTGCCATCGACTCGACCCGTGAGTATCAGATTCTCCAAGCTCTCCTTCCTCATTATGTGTCCCAGAAACTTCAGTTACCACTTACTGATGCCAAGTATAAGCCTCATCGTTGCCCACACGCTCGGTCCATGATATCCTCAGCATCCTTCTGTAGAACCACATCTCTGTCGCCCCGAATCCCTTCTTCATCTTTGAGGAAATCGTCCAACATTCGCTGCCGTAAAGAAGGGCAGATGTCACGTAACAGCTCAGTAATCATTTCTTTGTTACCAAAGATATCCTCCTGTCTTGCAAATACTCTGTCGGGCTTTTGCAATGTGTCGTTGGCCCTCCCAATACGTCAATTACCTATATTGTTCGAACTGCGGGCCACCTGCTTCAGTGCTTTGCTTTTTTATTATAAGTAACTGCATGTTGACTTTATTGCTACTCTGTATATATATTTCTAAGGTAATGGATTTTATTTATCAATCCGACAGATTTTTATCACTTTAATAGATAACGATTTCGAATTGAAAACTGGAGAACCGAGTTCCAATTCCAGTCGGGTTCGTTATATTCATTTACGCGCAAATACCCTTGGTAAGGTATTAATCCATCTCTTCTCCCCACAGCTATGAGTTAACCCTTTGAACCCTGACCACCGCTTTACCAGTGTTAGAGAAAAATGGCGTAATGCCCAGCCAACGGTTGAACAGTGGTCGAAAAAATGACTTAATGCTCAGCCACCGGTTGAACAGTGGTCGAAAAAATGACGTAATGCCCATCCACCGGTTGAATGGTTGCTAAACACTTGTAACTATTTTTATATCTACCGTGAAACATTACATATCAATTATTTGCGAATTTTGACTCAGGAGCTCAGGCAGAAGGGTTACAATTGTTCATGAACGCAGGGCTCAAAAGGTTAATCAGTAAGACTTGTATGAATAAATCATTATTTTATCTAAAAGAAATTATTTTCTGGCTTTAAATAACCTGGAGAAAGTTGGTAAGCCGTAAAAAAACCAGTCAATTCACAGCTGAAGAATTTCAATCGCTATGCGTTTTCATGGACCGATGATTCCTCACGAGTGCCCAATGCCGAGATTTTAACGAGTCATCATGGTTGCCAATGAAGGCTACAGATCCCAGTGTGTTCTGCTACTTAGCCCATAGCTAGGGGAGATGAAATTGAATCATAACTTTTTCAAGGATATTTGCGCGTAAATGAATGCAACTAACTCGGACGGAATTCGAACACAGCACTTCGATTTCTCATTTCCAGCTGCTATCATTACACCACTCGTTAATGAGGCGTAGTGTCGAAATCTATAAAACAAACGGAAATAGTAACAAAGGGAGATAGCTCCGAGTAAAGACTGGGGCTGATGAAAAAGACGAGAAATAAGGAGATAAAATACAAGAGATAACACTGAAAACTCAGCGCGAACTATCTAACAAAACAATCAGAGAGAGAGAGAGAGAGAGAGAAAAGAGAGATAGAAAGAGAGAGATAGAGAAAGAAAGAAAGAAAGAAAGAAAGAAAGAGAGAAAGAAAGAAAGTGAAAAAGAGGGTGAGGAAAGCTGAATATAGAAAGGAGAGAAGAAACTATTTGAAAATGGCCGAGCTGAAAACTTGCCTCCTCTGCGGCACACAGAGATAATCATCAATTTTTTTATTTATCAAAAGACAGAAAGGGTGAAGTTAGCAAATGTAAAAACGACACGATGCTCGAGATAACCAAAGAATTCTATGCAAACCTATATTCTTGAAAAATAAAAATAGCAGCAACAGTTACTTCCACAAATAGTAGCCAATTCCGGAGAGGATAACAACAGATAAAATAAGGTTTGTGCTTTAGAACTTGAAACGCTGAAAAGCACCACCCGAAGACGATATAATAACAGATATTTTAAAAACTACAGGAAAAGAATTCCACAAACCAGTGAACGTGTAAAAACCTAAAAAAAATTCAGTTTAGAAATTAAATAAATTATTTCAGTTTATAAAGTAAAAAAAAAAAAAGTCCTTAGCAATAACCACATTTTTTTTTTTTTACTAATGTTCATCCAATACAAAGCACAAGAGTTACTCACTCAAGCTAGACGGTTACTGTGTGGACATATTAGCATTGGAAAGCATTAGGAATATAGAGCTGAAGTAGATTTTATAATGAACCGGAAACCCAATCCTAAACAGGAAACAAGGGATAAACGTCTACTCCTTTTAAAAAGGGGGTTACTGGGGTGAATGAGAATGAAAATACTTTAGTAGGAACCTCTACTGCTGTCCAAAATACCGAAGAGAAGTTTGAACCGCACAATAAGCGGACCTATCTACTCCTATTATTTATCACATCAAACGTATCATCGGAAGTGATTTTGCACAACTTAAATAAACTGGTCCACACGTAAAGAAACAGGGAAGAATTTTTTCAACTATTTTCTGTAGATTCGCATTAATCAGAAATTCTCTACCCATCACATTTGCCAGAATCGAAAAATATTGTTTTTTAGAAAGTGGGGGTCCTGTTCATAATATAAATACAGTATCAAATTGATCCCTAAATTCTTCAAGAGTTGTCTGTACTTGATTTTTATTTATATATATTCTAAGTTTTAAACAGTGTTTATATCACGGATACCTGCGTATTATTACGAATTGTGAAAAATCAGCAGCAGAAGCAGAAGCAGCAGAAGCAGAAGCAGCACCAGCAGTCGCAGGGGCGAGTGTGGTCGTAGTGTCACTATACAGCTAAGCGCATGACCAATTCCCTACATGTATCTGCGCTGAAAGACGGAGTGGTGATATTCGTTCAGGCGTAACGCGCCTTCGGCAAGTTGACCCGGCGAGGCCCATCTCTTTCCAGGTCAAACTACAACCGATGGCCTCCAACTTGAAGATTGGTTATAGATACGCAACCGTTGATTTCTGAAAAGTACTTACGAAAAATCTAGATGAAAATGAGCCACGCTTACATGCAGGTTTTAAGAGGTGTTACGCAAAACCGGATCATCCTTTAAGATAAGAAAAGCATTAAAAAAAAGTAATGTAGCAAACCACATTATTTAGCGCTTTTTGACTATGAGAAAACATCTGACTCAGTAGAATACTCAGCAGTATTGATAAAAAGTATATAAATTATATACAACAAGACTACTGTAATAATTTGATTATACACTGATTATAAAATACCGTATTATAAATTTATAATGAATTTATCTTTAAAAACGATCAAACCTAGCAACGCACAAAGATTAATAGAATGTGTTAGATACTCCCAACACCACGAAAAAAGGAAAGACATCAACGTGGAACTGAGAGCCGACCAAGATAAGAGTTATCATAGAAGTGATAATGTGATAAAATGTCGATCTGGGCAATAAGGAAGGATAACAGATGGAGAAAAAGGTTGGTAGACTGACGTTGGGTTGCAAACGCAGTATGAAAAGGTAAGAACGGGAATGGAGAGATGAGTTTGGGTATGTGATGGCAAGAATTAGTAGAGCATAAAAATTGCGGTTGTCATTGAAGGAGTTTTCAAAGACCATTGCCTAGTTGGAGCCTCGCAATGCATATATATATATATATATATATATATATATATATATATATATATATATATATATATATATATATATAAAGAAATATAGTCTTAAGATGTGCTATATTTATGAGATAAAGTGCTCAATGTCAGAGATAGAGCGTGTGTAAATATAAAAGTGAACATAGAAGTCAACACTTAGTCTGTTTCATGCTAGATGCAATCGTCAGGCCTGAAGATTGCATCTAGCATGAAACAGACTGTCGCCTCTAATTGTTGACTTCTATGATCACTTATATATATATATATATATATATATATATATATATATATATATATATATATATATATATATATTGCTGAAACCTCCTGACTAGTGGATTGAAAGATTACAAAAATGTTCGTCTATGAAATTTGGAGTTGGGATGTTAAATATAGCATCAATCAGCTAAGTGACATATATATATATATATATATATATATATATATATATATATATATATATATATATATATAGCATAATGAGAAGCCACGTATACTTTCTTGATATGTATATAATATATGGATAAAATAACTGAAAATAAATTGGGTGTTTTTTTTGCGAAAAACACCCAATTTTTTCAGTTATTTTATCCATATTATATATATATATATATATATATATATATATATCCGATGCGGTGGGAACGAAAGTAATATATAAAATATATAAATTCTAACGTTCGCAGCATTCATTCAAAAAAGAGCTCGATAAATGTAGTAAAGCGATAATTATTTATTTATTATAATTTTATCATATAGACAAAACCATTTTACTCACAACAAAGATGCAACTTGGTTTCAGTGCATTTTAACTGCACATCTACGGGTGAGGGTCGCACCGTCACCCGTAGATGTGCAGTTAAAATGCACTGAAACCAAGTTGCATCTTTGTTGTGAGTAAAATGGTTTTGTCTATATGATAAAATTATAATAAATAAATAAATATATATATATATATATATATATATATATATATATATATATATATATATATATATATATATATATATATATATATATGTAGTGGTGCGATTCGTAAATTGTCGCAATTTTATATTTTCAATTTCGCACATGTGCATTGTTTGTTTTTGATTTTGTCGACTGCACAGTATAGTAGGGTCAGTTGGACACCGTCTATGTAAAAAAGAGCACCATGACGCAATTCACTCCGCCAGAAATTTGGAAATAGCATGCTGTACTGTTTACCATTCATGCCAGAAGCACCAATACGAGCATTTCAGAGTGTTTGGGTGTCAAGTTGAGGACAGTGCAGAGGATTCGGAAAGAGTTGGATGAGTATAATGGTGATTACGAAGGTGTTTGGAGTGATCACTAGTGATAGCGACATTATGCTTCCATTTATCTTCCCACAGGGCCTAAGACTCAACACGGAGACCTACAGGTAATAGTGTTGGCCTGGGTCAAAAGGATGGCTGCTTAAAGACCCTATGTCTGGCCACAGGACTCTGCGCATGAGAACCCAGTCATGGCTGTCGTACAATTTCTGCAACCATATCACCCTTTACATCTGGCCACCTAACCCCTAGATTGCAAACCCCTTAATTATTAAGCGTGGGGCGCAGTTGAACGAGAGACCAACAAAACTCCTTGTAACACCAAAGATGAACTGAAGGCAAGGATTATGGCAGCATTCACCAACTTGAACATGGAGACGCAGAAGATTCCGAAGTCGTCTGGAGGCCGTGTTTGAAGACAATGGCGATGTTATTGAATAAATTTACTTTTTAGTATTTCAAGATATTTTTTTGTAATTTTAGTAAATATATCTGTTAAAATGAGATGCCAGTATTATTTTGATTTTTGCATAATTAGACGACAATTTACCCATCGCTCCCTGTATATATATATATATATATATATATATATATAATCATTAATATTATATTTTATTATTATTATTTTATTATTATTATTTTTTAATATTTGGTATGTTTATCGTGGAAGACCGCTGAGTATCGGGAATATAGTGTGTGGCAATCTCTCGCAAGATGAGATCTTCAGCCATGAACGTTTAAGAATTTATCTATCTATCTATCTGTAATTGGCTATATTTCTGAGATGAGGTATTATGTACATTATTTACATTATTCGGACTATTGTCCTCATCTTTGTCGCCATATTTATTACAACGTTTCGGTCTTTGTACGCTCCGGCTTTCTTCAGGTGGTTGGAATGTCGAACTGAACACTTTATTTCGCTCACTGGGGTAGACTGTTTTAGTTCCACGTGCCATGTTTAATGGATGTCAGTTATCTCCTGTTAATTTTTCCCTCTGAAAGTTCTCCACTGCCTTAACCGGGTATTGAACTCACACTCTTTGGGTCCTGTCACTGGATCTAACTAAATGGTTCAGTTCGACATTCCAACTACCTATCTATCTATCTATCTATCTATCTATCTATCTATCTATCTATCTCAAGCTGTGCATATCTATCTATCTATCTATCTATCTATCTATCTCAACCTTTACCAGTGAATTTCATCTTTCATTTGTTACTATTGTTTTTGTCTAAATGCCGAGTCATCATTATTTTCATTATTTACTTGCAGACTAATTTCCTCATCTTTGTTAATATTATAACGTTCAGACCGAGACGTTGTAATCAAAACAATAATGAGGATATTAGTCTGACTTTAAATAATGGTTGCTTGGTTGATTTTGTTTGGCGGCATATCAACCTTTATGGGTTATTTCAATGACAAAAGTTAAATATTTTGAACACAAAAACAAAAAAGACCAATTTAATTTTGGTAGTGTTAAAATTAATTAGCCATTTCCTAACCAGGTTACCAACAGATTGACGGTCATTTTTGAGATCAGCTGTCAATTTAACTTTATTGAACCTATTTGGCTTACAATGAAAACAGGAGAAAATGATTGAGAGCTGATGTCATCAGGTCACTGATAAAAATTAGAGACAAAGTTAGTCCAAGGACAGAGCCCTGAAAGACATTTACATTTATATAGATATATAAAGATCTAGAAGAGTGGCCATTCAAGATAACCTTCATTTCGTGTGTTGATAAAAGATATTGAATCAAATCAAAAATTCAACCAAAAACACCAAAACACTTCAACGTACAAAGAAAATATATATATAATAATATAACAAGAACCTGAGCTTCACCATTCTTATCCAAAGCTTGACAGAATCTTTCAATAATAACCATTAACGCATCACCAGTTGAACTTAAAGTTGGTTGATTGATTTTGTTTAGCGGCATATCAACCTTTATAGGTTTAAAAACTTATAAAGGTTGATATGCCGCTGAAATCTAAATATTTCTGGCTTCAACTAAATATAATTTAAACATAATTGTAAGCCTTTAACTAAATATATTTTGAATGCAATTGTATGCCTTCAACTACAGATAAAATGTATTGTTGGCCATTTTACTATAAATAGAGATTGTTGATTTTTTATCGGTATATCAACCTCTATAGGTTTTAATGACGAAATCTAAATATTTTTAGCACAATATTATGGCTTCAACTAAATATAATTTAAACATAATTGCACGCCTTCAACTAAATATATTTTGAATGCAATTGTATGCCTTCAACTACAGATGAAATGTATTGTTGGCCATTTTGCAATAAAAAGTATTGCTGGTAAATTCTATAAAATGTATTGTTGGTCATTTTACGCTAAAATTTATTGTTGGTAATTTTACTATAAAAATGTATTTTTATACTTTGTTTGGAGGTTCACTATTTGCCATTAGTTGGGTCCCTAACGTGGGCTACGACCCCGGGTCAGGCTGTCCCTGAGAACAACAGCAATTAAGAGGGGGTTCAACACTCCTCAAAACCTTCGAATTAGAGGTATTGCTGCCGGACGTAGCTGATCGTCATACACAAGACTCTGTACATAATATAAATAACTGTTTGCGGTTAGTAGTATTTTCGTTTTTAATTCGTTAAAAAGAAATTGAAAAAAAGTTAGGTATTTGTAAAATCAACGATAACCACTATCCTTAGATCTCAAAATGTGTTTGTCGATGTGACTATCACTGTTATATAGAGAAGCGATTGTCTTCCGTGTCTGGCTTAAGGACAAAGGCCGAAAGAAGCTTAACAGAATTGGATTGCCGATAAAAATATGACCAGAGGAAATTAGTCATATTTAGGGAGTTAGAGAAAGAAAGAAAGAAAGAAAGAAAAAGAGAGAGAAATAGAAAGAGAAAAAGAAAGAAAGGGAGAAAGAGAAAGAGAAGTAGAAAGAGAAAAAGAAAGAAAGAGAGAGAGAAAGAGAAATAGAAAGAGAAAAAGAAAGAAAGGGAGAGAGAGAGAGAAAGAGAAATAGAAAGAGAAATAGAAAGAAAGGGAGAGAGAAAGAGAAATAGAAAGAGAAAAAGAAAGAAAGAAAGAGAGAGAAAGAGAAAGAGAAAGAGAAAAAGAAAGAAAGAAAGAGAGAGAGAGAAAGAGAAAGAGAGAGAGAAAGAAAAAGAGAAAATAATCAGGAGATTTGGTGGGAGGGTAAATCTGAAAGAAGCTCAGCGATAAGGATTTAACCCTTGAACATCAGGCATCATCAGGTGATGTTGCAAGAGATCAGCGGACTGATGATTTAAACCCGGGGTCGGCATACTCCCGCCCTCCCTCGGGCCACATCCGGCTCGCGAATGGTTTTGCTCGGCCCGCGAAAGGTTTTTGTCCGGCCCGCCAACTTAATCGTAGCAAGGAATTTGCATTTTTTGTTGATTGTGTTAGTCGTTATATTGTTAATCCCTCAGTAAAATAATGAACCTTGTTTGAATAATATAACATTAACCTCGTTGTTTTTTTTTTAAACAACCAGACCAAGGCAGCCTTCTGGACGGAGCGATCTGAGGTCGAGACAATTTACTATATTAAATTTGATATCATGGCCCTCCTTCGAGACACTGCATAGCTATCTGGCTTGCTCTCCCCCCAAATGTTTCCAACTCCTGATTTAAATCTTTATCAATGATACGAGCATCCTTCATTCATGTCTCGAGCCTAAATGACTAACTGGGGAATATATAATCCATGAGGTTATACTATTTCCTGGAGAATTGTTGTGACCAAGTAAATGGTTGAGAAATAACAAAACAAGAGGTTGCAGATAAATCGGGTATCGAACAGCAAATACAACAGAAGAGTGTTACACGACTTGGAAGTGTGTGTTGGTTGACAAGCGTTCAGTATATATCACTGTTATATTCAGTGACCCCCCCCCCCACACACACGAGGGCACATGTGGCACAAGGTCGAGTTTAACGTGGGTCATCCGAGCCCGTAGACTCGGCCAAATAATCCCCGTAGAACCCTCATAAACTAGTTCGGGTCTGTCTATCTCCCCGGACAAAACTCTGCCCTTCGGCACAGCCTCGTCCGGGTTCCTCTCTGGCTAAGGCAGAGAGTTCGATAGGAGCTGCGAACAGTCACAGCCTCGGAAGAACAGTCTATATCACTGTTCCCCCGAGGCTTACTTTAATAATTTCTACTAATTTTATAGTAAATAGAAGAGTCCACAATAGACTCATTAGAGAGAGGACACCACAACAAGAATTTACCTACAAATAAAGCTCGAAGAACAAGCTGAAGCCAGTTTTTTCTTTTTTCTTGCTAAATATTTACTCAATACAAGGTCAGAAATGCACACAGGGTAGAGGGTTACTGACTGTTATATGGGCCTAAGAAGAGGACGTAAGCTAAGATTATGAGGATATATAAGATAAATAACGGTTTAGCTTGAAGAGGTTAAGATTGTAGGGATCAGGGGACCATCATTTCGGGAACCTCTTTCACAATGTTGCCGTTCTCTTTAACCCCGTGTTAGTCACCTTGGATTTCCAAAAATGGATAGTCCCTGGGGTGTTTACAGACCTCAATACAAATGTGCTCATAGTGTTCCAGTTATGCAAAATATTGTCGTACTACTGAAAAAATAACACGACAAGCAATCTCCGTTACAATATACATTAAATTATGTGTTGTAAATTGTAGGTGAAGCCCCAATACAATAATAGAGAAAAGTTTTATTCACAAAATAAGCCATAATATATTTCCATGAATACAAAGATACTACAATAGCTAAACTCATAATTACAGGACTGAAAGAGTAATATATATATATATATATATATATATATATATATATATATATATATATATATATATATATATATATATATATATCTCATTAAATAATTTAGACAAGTTTTGTCTACTTATTTTTAATAGGATCCTCTCGTAATTACGGGCAAGTTTCTTAGTATCCTTATTAAAGAAAGAAAGAAAATTACCATACTGATGCATATTCATTTTATTCCGAGTACTTTCGACATTAGCACAATATCGTTATCAGGGTCTTGTTTTTTCTAAGACAAAAAAATTGTTGTGCTCATCATTTTTCTAAGACAAAATTGTTGTGTTCATATGAAAATTAATTTTTACATGTGAAATGGAAAACACAAAGGTTATGTACTGTACAATTTAAAATTTTATCATGCAGGCTTATGTAGAAAAGTCAAGGGAGGTAACTAAGTTATTGTAATGTCTAAATATTTTTAAAAAAGAAAAACCAACTATTTAAAAATATTAGTTAAAACGTAGATATTTAAACATTGTTTTAAAACATTTGTGCAGTATATTATTTACATTATTCGGACTATTGTCCTCATCTTTGTCACCATATTTATTACAACGTTTCGGCCGTTGTACGCTCCGGCCTTCTTCAGGTGTTTGGAATGTCGAACTGAACCCTTTATTTCGCTCACTGGGGTAGACTGTTCTATTTTACCAGAGCTCACAATGCAACTTTGTTGTTATTATCGATTTTCTCTGGCACTCCTTATTACTGGTTCCCATATTGTATTCATTTCTATGCTTGGTCGGCTCAGGAGATTTTTGTAGCCTAGCATATGTGCTGATTCCTTAAGTTCACGAATATTCCAAAGGTGTTCCTTGTCTATGATCTCAACCTGATCCCACAGAGGGCGGTGATCTCCCTTCTCTCTCCATATGGCACGTGTAACTAGAACAGTCTACCCCAGTGAGTGAAATAAAGGGTTCAGTTCGACATTCCAACCACCTGAAGAAGTCCGAAACATAATAATAAATATGGCGACAAAGATGAGGACAATAGTCCGAATAATGTAAATAATGTACATAATAGCTCATCTCAGAAATATCGACAGATATTTGTGCAGTAGTACTAATTAATTTTATTCAGGGTTGGTTTTAATTTTTTAGTATAGTTACCTTCAAAAATTTTACGGGTATTTCTAGTAAAACTTACCCTTTAAAAAGTAAACTTTCTCGTATTTTTTACTTGTTTGGCGAGCACGTTCGTGTAACATTTTGGCACCGTTTAAGGCTTACGAATCTGATGATCTCCACCATTATTTGGCGTTACCTAAACATATCTAATGAATGAAAACAAAAGAATCTACGTTGTTAAGCTAAAATATTTAACGATGCGATAGGGGAATTTCTACGGATATTGTATCGTCACCATGAACTTATTCAGTCGTTAACGGAAGAATTAAGAATTAAGATTAATCAGAAAATTGAAATAGGAAAACCGTGAAATCTTCATGGGTATTTCTAGTAAAAGTTATCCTTTAAAAAGTAAACTTTCTCGTTTTTTTACTTGTTTTGTGAGCAAGTTCGTGTAACATTTTCGCGTTGTTTAAGGCTTACGAATCTACTGAACTCCACCATTATTTGTCGTTGCCTAAAAATATCTAATGAATGAAAACAAAAGAATCCACGAGATGCGATAATCTTGATGCCATTTTCAAGTATCTATCCTATCACTTCCGCTCATATCATTTTAATGCGCGTCTTCCTTTGCAATCTAAGCCCTCCTCCTATAGACGCCCTTATTCTTTTCTACGTTTTCTTCTTTCTTTTATTTCTTTTTAGTCCTAGCCCTCTCCGACCTCCTTTATCACTGCTCTTCCTGAGAGATCGCAGATCAGATGCGTTGGATTAACACCACTTAAAAAAAAGAAAGAATCTTATTTCTCTCCGGCACCCAACTCCGATACTCTCCTTCCTTTTGTGCCCTTCTTTACGTCCCAACTCCAGAACTGGCATTCCAAAAATATCCCCCGTCCCCCCATTGCTTGCTGCGACAGGTGGAAAACGCTTCGCACGTGCCAGCGACATGAACAATCGACGTGAAAGAAAGTGTTGGTCAATTGGTTCATATTTTGGGAAAGGACTCTCTCGCTCTCTTAACACACACACACACACACACGCACACACACGCACGCATGCACGCGCGCACACACACACATACGCAGACACACTTATGTATAAATGCATGCAAAAGTGTTTGCGTATGTGTGATTCATTTAATACAATGTCGCGATTTCTTTTATGTTCCAATTGATTTTACTTGTCGCATAAAATGATATTCAGTCGAGTGTATGCGATTTAGCGACAAAAAGAGGTAATATTAAATATTCATTTCCAACATATATATATATATATATATATATATATATATATATATATATATATATATATATCCTTCCCTTATTAGCGTAAAGATTGAGGGTCAATTCCATTCATATTTTATTTATTTGAAAATTATCAATCGACTTTTAGTTTCAAATCAATAACATCGATTTGGAGCATATTTCTCAACACCAACAACAACAACAACAACAATAATAATAATAATAATGACGATGAAGCACGAAGAAAGTAAAACATTTCATTGTGAATAAAAGAAGCCTATAATAGAATTGAACATAGCAGTGAAGAAGGTACAATTGCCAACAAAATGTGCGTGTCTTTTCCTTTCTTAGCACGACCATTATGCCCTGTCAATGCCTCATAAATAATGAACTATTCCGTTTTGATCTTGTGGAAAGTCGGGAAAGCTATATCAGACACAACTTGGTTTCAGTGCGAAAATTAAGAAAGAAAGAAAGATAGAATGAAAAGAAGAGAAAAGATAGTATCTCATAGAAGACACAAGTACCACAAAATCAGTAAGAAAACTGAAACAAGAAAGGAAAAGTTAGTCTAAACGCAAGGAGAAGAAAGCTGGGTGGGGAAAATTAATAATAATAATGATAATAATAATAAAATTGTACCAATAGTAATCGGGCCTCTGGGTCTCGTGGGAAAAGGAATGTACAATTTTATGTACAATTTTACTAACAGTGTCCCAGGTAACATCAACATACAAGTTGCCCAGAAGATCGCCCTACTAGGAACATCCCATATACTAAGAAAAGTGCTACCAATTAAATGACAATTCTCCTATAGGGCAAAAGGCCTATAATTTTGGACCCGGCTCTACAGGATACAAAGCAAGAAACATAACATACACAAATAATAATAATAATAATAATAATAATAATAATAAATAAATAAATAAAACTAAAAAATGTGGCACATGGGAACATCAACAATCCCTGCTGTAGTTGGAGCCCTTGGACGTTTTTGGAAAAGGTTCCATTAGGCTGATTGAAGGGATCCCTGGAAGTCCATGCCTCAAAGAGATACAAAAAATTGTTCTCACAAGTACAGCCCACATTTTACGAAGGGCTTTATCTATGTAATTATTTATTTATTTTTTTTTTCTTTGCAGTGGAAAGTGTCATGATGTCATTTCTAACCTTAGGTCCCTGGGCGGAACCCGGAAAGAAAAGTAAACGCAAGATATCAAAGAAAATAAAAATAATAATAATAATAACCTTTTCCAATCAATTCGAGGGTTCCAACTTCAACTGGAATTATTGATGCCTTCATGCGCTACATTTTTGAGATTTCCACTTCAAGATCCTTGTATGTTGATAGGTGTTTGAAGATCTTCAAAGATACATTACAATCTGCAGGGACTGACATGTCAATAAGAATGCACATTCTTTTTTTGTAGCATTTTATCACGATGTCTGAGCGATTAGCTTTGATTGTTCTGTCTGTGTGTATTTTAAAGCCCCATAAAATTGTTACAGGGCATAACTGTGATTTTCATACCAGTTCCTTGCAGTTTCCAGTGCAGATATATGTTTTCAGTTTGAAGGCCTAGGCAGCCAAAGAAACTTGGGAGTCATGTATATATAGTCAATTGGAGACCGTCTCTATGGACAGGGTTATCTGATCCTCTGGATCACATTTGGCTACGATGTATGCGTATATCCTTACTAGACTGGGTGTCAAGATGGATAAATAGGTTTTGTATATTGGAGCCTCAGCGTCATGTTTTTGCATACTGCTCGCTCACTCATTATTATTATTATTATTATTATTATTATTATTATTATTATTATTAATAATAATAATAATAATAATAATAATAATAATAATGATAAACTATTCTTTAGGACTTTACAATTCACACAGACAAACATATAAAAGATTTGAGACCAGAAAGAAGAATATGACAAAATAAATAAATGTAAGGACCTTGAAAATGAAAGTGAAGAAAAAGTGACACATTAAAACTGCTGTTATACCTATAATAATTGGAGCACTTGGTGAGATAATAGAAAATGTACAAGCAAGAATATTAACAGAATTCCTGGTCGTGTCTTTTTACAAGAAATTAATAAATTGCACTATGTGGAATTTCTCATCTACTCAGAAAATTGTTATCAATGAAAAGAAAATATAAACACTGTACATTGTTAAGTATCACTTAACACCTGAATTTGTGAAAACAGAAGGCATAGATTCAATGCATTTCCTTATTCTAGATCACAGGAATATATATATATATATATATATATATATATATATATATATATATATATATATATATATATATGCTCTGTAAATTTACATTGAGCACTCTTTTGTAAAAATAAAAAAATCAATAAGAAATCTGGATTATATATCTTACTGTTTATATATATATATATATATATATATATATATATATATATATATATATATATATATATATATATATATATATATATATATATATATATATATATATATATATATATATATATACGCTTTATCCACTGTGCCATGTGTCCTCAAGGAAACGTGACACAGTGGATAAAGGCGTTGGTTAGATCCAGTGACAGACCCAAAGTGTGTGAGTTCAATACCCGGTTCAGTCGGTGGAGAACTTTCAGAGGGAAAATTAGCAGGAGATAACTGATAACTGACATCCATCAAACATGGCTCGTGGAACTACAACAGTCTACCCCAGTGATCGAAATAAAGGGTTCGTTTCGAAATTACAACCACCTGAAGAAGGCCGGAGCGTACAACGGCCGAAAGGTTGTGACAAAAATGGCGACAAAGATGAGGACAATAGTCCGACTAATGTAAATACTATATATATATATATATATATATATATATATATATATATATATATATATATATATATATATATATATATATATATATATATGTTTAGTGTATAAGGGCAGCAGATTATTATTCAAACATATATTATTAATATAACACACAACGAATGTCTATTATGTTTTATCATGAGCCGTTCCAAGCGTCGTATAATGACTTTAGTTTCAAGAGAAAATAAAGCCCAAAACCTTCCAACATTTGGATATTTATTTGTTATATTGTCGTTGACTGGCTTTGGGAGAAGCTGCCAAAATTGTAGCATGTTTTTCAAAGATATTGATTAGAGAGTATTGAACATATAATATAATAATAAATGGCTGTTAACATTCATGTACGGGATACAGATATATCCATCCAGGTAATGCAATAGAAAGGACTGCTACTTTTCATGTGGAACAAAGTGTTACTCACTTCAGGCCAGTATCATCAGGGTTGCATATCAGGTTTGTGATCTCTATATTTTGGTCTATAAATGAAGCAATCGTCACATATAAAGGGTGTTTCAGTAAATAAATCAGTGTTATTGGTGAAAATGTATTTATTTCTCTATTGGACCATGTCATTTAAGTCATGGCAACTATGCGTGAAAAATAATATCGCCCAAATGTCCGCCAAATCTGAAAGAAAAAGAAAAAAGTCATTAGACGCTTAAACTTAAATTTAAAATCGGTTCAAGTTATTGAAACACCTTTTATAATTAAATAAAATATTGAAGAAAACTATAAACATATGCATATCACAATATTTATTTAAGTATTACAACAAATATCAATTATAAAAAAATATACCATTATCGTAATGTTTATTTTTAGTATAATATATGGAGTATGATATACTAATCAAGTATTAGGTTGGTGCAAAAATAATGTCGTTTTTTGACGTTCAAGATCATGTCAAAAAACGACATTATTTTTGCACCAACCTAATATTATGCTGACAATATCTGCACAAAGTTGTTTTTCTCTCTGCAAATTCTTATCAATATGACATTTTATTGGCTGCATATGATCATAAATATGTTCAAAAGAAACAATAATGAAAGTGAAGCAATCAGAAATATAATGAGAAATCAAGAACTTCAAGTGAAAAAATAGTTTCTTAATTATGACATAATTGATATCTAAGATGATCATGAAAAGGATTATCATAATGGCCAACTCTTGGCCTTATAAAAGCATATAGATACAAAGGATTACATGCGAAACATGTCATACAAATAACTTTATATACTAATATATTATGACGTTGACAATATCGTTACAAAGGTATTCACTGTGAAAATTTTAGCTGTTTCAATATTACATATCAAGGACATGAGTGCATATGAATGCATATAGACCTACATTTAAAGCCATCAGAAAATATAATGATTAATCAACAACTTCGAGCGAAAAAAAGATGTTCTTTGCATATGATATAATTGGATATCTAAAATGATCATGGAAGGATAATAATGGCCTAGTATTGGCCTATTATTGAACTTCTAAAACATTTATGCGAAATGAATTACATGGAATATTGGGTTGGTGCATATTTATCAGGCGTTTTCGTAGACGAGTTATTTGTTAATAAAAAATGCTGTTTTGTTTTTTTTTTATGAAAATATTATTTTATTTTCAGGTTATAAAAATGTGCGTCAATAATCATACTCCCGGGAATAATCATTTAAAAATGTTATTATTGAATTGCTATGATTCTTTTTTCATAATAAATATTGTTTAAAAAAATGCCTGATAATTATGCACCAAACCAATATATGCCATGAAAATAGTTTTAATACTAAAATAGTATGACAAAGACAATAGCGTTATAATACTGTTTATCATCAAGCAAATTTTTGCTTTTTTAATATGGAATATTAAGACATAAACAACATCAAGTGAAAAAATTGTTCCCTGCATATATCATAATTGTATATCTAAAATGATTATAGAAGGATAATAACGGTCTACTTTTGAACTTACAAAAAATATAAAGAAAGTGGAATATATATGAAAAATACACCTTTTATACTATCATAGTCTGACGTTGAAAATATCATTACAAAGATATCGCACATTCTCAAATTTTAAGGCACGGTGGGGTAATGGAATGCGGCTCAGATTGAGGAATCGGAGAACCGAGTTCGAATTCCGCTCGAATCCATTACATTCACTTACGTGCTAATACCCTTGGGAAAGGTATGAATCCTCTTCTTCTCCTCTCAGTTATGGGTAAATAGCAGGACAGACGGGGTTTTATAGCCTTAGGTGGCAACTGGTCTACCGCAGAAAGAAATGGCAACCTACTGCGGGAAAAATATGTCTTGTCAGTCATGTATCGAGAGATACATGATAGCCATTCCACATAACTGACTGAATTTCATGATAAAAAAACTTCCTTATAGACAATGTTTCTAGTTTTAACATTAGGGGCAAAAATGTAGAGATTGTTCTTTCTCCCCATTCTAGAAGCATCAACATATAACCGATCGTGTGAAAAACAATCCTCCCCTAAATTCAAACCAGCAACTTTCAATGTCTGACCTCGGGATTTATTGATAGACATTGTAAAAGACAAACGTATGGGAAACTGAAGTCGTTTAAATTCGAAGGATATTCTGGAAGGTATTAAAGGTATTCGAGGGATAAAATATCCTCGCTTTTTTCCGCAGTCAGAAATTATTGTTACCTCTATGACATTTCTGATTAATTTATTGACAATGAGTCTTTTGCCATTACAGAGCTTTGGTTGAGAAAAGTGGCACCGAATCAAGATAGAAACACCTATTTTCAACAGAAGGCAATGAGGAGGAGCCCCTCGTGGCTCGAATGAATTCAAAAACTCAACCGGATAATTGACTATATCAGGGTCATCCTCAACAGAGTCTATGGATTTGTAATTATGCTCATTTCATGGTAAAACTTTAACAAGTCTATCATTTAAATTATTCATTCTTATATTCTTTGGTTCCATGATTGCCCCTTTACACAACCAAGCAACATTTGTGTAATTTGGGATTAAACTTGAAAATAATAATATCTTCAACCGAGCTAACCAGGGTAAATCTGATAAATTCAGTTCACCTTAATGATTCATACTTAGTCTTCCTTCTCCAAGTTGCAAAACATTATTGGTAAATTGTCCCGAAAGATGATCCCCATGTAAATATGGCCTCATATTTGTATTGGGTTGGTGCATAATTATCAGGCGTTTTTACAGGCGAGTTATTTGTTAATAAAAATTGCTGTTTTGTTTACTTTTTTAATAAAAATATTTTATTTTCAGGTTATAAAAATGCGTGTCGATAATCATACACTCCGGAATAATCATTTAAAAAAATGTTATTGTTGAAGTGTAATGTTTCTTTTTTCATAATAAATATTCTTTTTAAAACGCCTGATAATTAAGCACCAACCCAATAGAAAGTTTTAAAAATTTGGTATGTTTTCACAGAACAGAGGATTTCAAACATGCTTTCGATTCATCTGCCTTAGTTCCCCTGGCCTGCACTGGCAAAGTTTGTTTGAAATCACCCGAAAGCCCTACTGTCACGCCTCCCATCAAACAACTGGAATTGAGCATATCCTGCAGCGTTCTTTTAACAGCTTGTAGTGGGGTTTTTTTAAGGGACATTGTGGCTTCATCAACATACGATCAAAGAGCATTTCATGAGAACTTCAGCAATACCAGAATCTTTAGTTATATTGCAAACAGGATCGTCATTTGTAGTTAAATTCAATGGAAGCTTGAATACTGTGTGAGCTGTTTGATCCCCAGGGAGTAAAGTTGTATCAGTTCCAGAACACTCTTCAGCTAAAGCTATTTCCTTTTTCTACCTGACTTTGGCTAGCAATAAATTAACGACAAAAGTTTTTTCCAGTTCCTCCCGGTGCGCCCCTATCAAATAATTCTCCCTTTTTATGAGTCACTTGTTCAGTGGCTGTTATATATACAACTTGTTCGTCTAGCAAAAATGTCGACACATTTTCGTCAATGAATCTGGTCAGTGAATCAAAATCATATGAAATGTCTCGCAAAGCATCTGTGACCAAGTTATTCGCTTCACTTTGATGAGTTTCAGGTAACCCAAATTTACTGAGCTCCTCCCCTCCCATGGAGAGCACGCGATTTTTAATATCAGCCAATGCAGAGTTATATATTTCTTTGCTGAATGCTATTTCTCTCTCAGGGAATCTTAATTGTTTCTGATATTTATAGTCCTAGGGTAACTCATTTTATAAAGGGCGTTTCAATAAGACGGATTATATATAAGGGTGTTTCATTAAGACGGATCAAAGTCAGCAGTAAATAAATCAGTGTTATTGGTGAAAATTTATTTATTTCTCTTTTGGATCATGTTATTTAAGTCATGGCAATTATGTGTGAAAAATAATATCGCCCAATAACCGTCAAGGCTTCGGCAGCACCCCCCACTCAATGGTCACAATTTTTGATGACGTTTCTGCATAGTTGCTCCTCGATCTCAAAAAATGACTTATTATCTCATCCTTCAGCTGTTGAATTGTTGTTGGCTTGTTGGCATAGACCTTACTTTTGAGATAACACCAAAGGAAGAAATCTAAAGGCACTAAGTCGCACGATCGTGGTGGCCGATTGATTTTGCTGTTTCGAGAGATGATGCGATCTGGGAACTTCTCATTGCATTTCTGTTTGAACGTCCATTATCGTAACAGACATCGATAACTCTAACACGTTGTTTGATTGTTAATCTTTCCATGGTTAAAATTGCCAATGGCTTAAGTTGTTAAATATGAAAGAAAAAGAAAAAAATCATTAGACACTTAAACTTAATTCACATATAAATCGGCCCAAGTTATTTCTGCCACAATGCTAATGGACTACTTACTTCACAAATCTTGAGAAGCTCCCTCAAAGAAATAGGTTGTTATAGTGGAAGACACCTTGTCTAGGTAATAGACTCTCCCACCTATTATAAGTAGGAGTCAGTAGGTAGTCGAGGAAGGAGTAAGTGTTCAGCGACCACAACTCGATTACTCTGCGTAACACTTTATTACAAGTTCTTAGCGTTTCTGTACGTTTAACCTATTTAGGACGCATTTAGTCCGACTACAAGTTCTATTGTCGAAATAACTCCACAACATAGGTGTACTTGGCACTGAAGCCTCAGCCATAGTTATAACAAATTTAAGGCTAAACTGGCTTCTCTGTGTCAACAGTTCGATCATCATTCGCTTTTAGGAAGGAGAATGGAATCGGGATTCTTATTTCATGAAGAAGTGGTCTCAAAAAGAAAGATTCACGGTGACTTGGATGAACAGCGTAAACTCTTCCAATTGTAGAGTCAAATTTTACGCTTGGATGACGTTCGACATCAGTTCCTCTTTTTCTCCTGTACCATGTGTTGTTGCTCCATGAGTAATAAGCTGGAATCTGGTGATAAAGAAGAGTTTTTGTGAAATTATCTCGTTGGCACAATTTAATGAACGCTGCAAGAGTTGTTTCTTTGGGATTTAGGTCCGCCTGTGCAGCGGTTTCGTTTGTGACGATTTTTGAGATGAACTGCAAGCTGTTGGATTGCGGGATGCCTTTCATGAATAAGAAAGTCCAAAGTACGCCAAAATGCTTCATTGGTGCTCATTTATCTACCAAGTTTATATTGAGAAGCTTCGTCTCGAGCATTTTCTTGTTGTAAGGAAAATATGGATGCATCAGATCCTTTATTTATATAGTTGCAGACATATTTAATAGATTTCACAGAATTGCAAAACTCAACATTTATGTGTTGATTGAATGTCTTTGAGAGTAATGGACCTCATGGATGCCAACCATTGTTTCAAAGCCCTCATCTTCAGGTGATTTTCCCCTATAAGAGGGGCACCCATCCTCATTAAACTGAGTTTGAAGAAGAAACTTTTTAGGGTATCTTTTGTACATTTGCCATCAGCAATGCAAGGTGAATTCCGATTGATATTACCACAAGGTCTATACAACATGTGACACTTTACTATTTCAAATAGGTCTGCGTCAATTTGTGGCTCAGGTAACTGATATTATGGAATCAATTTGATTGGGGTGATTTTTTTCGTAAGCCACAATAATATATAAGCATGAGGTAGTCCTATCTTTTTGCCACTCAACGTACTGGATCAAAGATTTGTTGATTAGATTCATCAGTTTAATTATATTCAAGCGAAACACTCTGCCCAATAGATCTTGTCGATTGATGTATGTTTGTCCAGAAGCTCATCTTGAATCTCTTTCCACTTTGGATTTGAAGTGTATGTGAAAAAAAGGTCCGGTTTTCTGTAATTTCGAATATAGGTCATTGAATCTTGGGTTTTCTCATAGATATATCGTGGACTACGTGTGAGATTTTTATTATATTATTACAGAGTAATAATATAATAAAAAGCTCGAACCCTAATATTCCATAGAATATTAGGGTTTGAGCTTTTTATTATATTATTTTATATATATATATATATATATATATATATATATATATATATATATATAAATATTTAAAGGTTAACATTTAATAACAATAATAAAAATACTTTTAGATGAAAGATGAACGTCTCGGACCGGTAACGTTTTTGATGTAAAACTATATATATATATATATATATATATATATATATATATATATATATATATATATATATATATATATATATATATATATATATATATATATATATGTGCGTACCTCCACAGATTCTCTAAAAATTGAGAGTAACATGCTCAAAACTTAATAAAAACAGACTTATTATCAAAATCTTTGTTACTATTTAGAGGAATAGTCAAAAGATTTTTTGATTATTAAATTATATTTTATTAAGATTTTTATCATTTCTTTTATTACTTTTTTATTAAGATATTTAATCAAAATTTCGAACATTCTTAAATGGTTAAAAAGCCTTTTTTAGAGTGTTTCGAAATTTTGGTTAAAATGTTGTTGTTTTTGCGTCAGTGGATGTGACAAAGAAATTTTTAACGTTTTTTGTTGGTGAAAAGCACATTGATATGGACATTTTTGAAACTTTTACGATTTGTTCACAAATGAATGAAATTACCGTAATTCCCTATGTATAATACGCCTTCATCCATAATACTCACCCCTAATTGAGCTGAAAGTGTAGGAAAATGTTTCTACTCATGCATAATGCGCACCCCTTGGTAATCAAAACCTATAAATTGTACCTCTCCAAATTCATTACGGTCATTAAGTGGTTTTAAACATAGAATAACATTATTCTAATTTAGTTTTATGATAATTCTTATTTTATTTTATATTTGTAAGTATTGTTAGGTACATGTGATTGTATTTGACATCCTTATGGGGTCGCAATCGCCGAATGTTAGTGTCAAATTGTCCTATGTTAATGGTGAATAGTCATTTCTCAACCGAAATCGACCTATGAAACGGCAAAAAGATTTTTTTTGCAGCTGCGTACCTCTAATTTAGAAAAAATGCGTATTATACATGGAGAATTAAGGTATTTTAAAAATGTTTCTATTTTAGAAAATCTTGGAAAAAGATTATCTGTTACCCTCCCCCCTACTTATTTAATTTTATGAAATTTACAGACATTAATCTTTGTACCACTTTATTGGTTATACGCAGATCTTGGAGAATTTAAAACATTTTTTTGGTAAAAATGAACTCCTAGTAACTGAAAATTTGATCTGAACCGTAAAATAAAAAAATGCAATAAAACTAAGACATTATTTAATTAGAAAAGCTTAAAATTTTTTTCGATGAATAACGAATTTTTACAAAAATTGTTTTCATTATTAAATGGTGCTAAAATCAACGCTTTTTTGTGATTTCAAAACAAAAACTCCGACTTGTTATTTGTAATTACTTTTTGAAATACAGCGAAATATTTTACTCATTGAAAATATAAAATTTAAACTATTAGCTTGAAATTAAAACTAAAATAAAAGCTTCAAGTAAGATTTTTCATTTTTTAAAATTCACATAAACCTTACATATCGCGTTTCTGTGGAAGTACCCATATATATATATTAATGGTTTAGTGATACAAGTTTTGCTAATTAACCCATATCTAAGTGGGTAGGAGAGATGGATACATGCCTTTTCAAGGCTATTTACGAGTAAGTGAATATAAAAAACCTAACGGGAATTGGAACACGACACTCCAACTAATAATTCCGAGTCATTATCCATTTCACCACCCGCACATCCAAACTTACAGCACCTGGTATTCCGAAGCGGTCGACGTTGCTTAACTTCATTGATCGTATGGAAACCGGTATTTCAACGGGAGGTGACCGTCATATCTCTCTCTCTCTCTCTCTCTGTGAAGAGAATGGCAGTGCCTTTTATATATGTGGATTACGTATTTTCGTATTAAATAAATGCGATATCCATTTCGGTTCCAGTCTGTTTAATTGGCATTTCGTATATGACAGGAGACGGAACTTAATTGCGTCGAACTATACATGAAAATAACATAATGAGAAATGTCGTAACCGTGGGATAATGGATAGCGGCTCGGATTGTGGAATCGTAGAGTCGAGTTCGAATTCCACACGATTCCATACTCACTTGCTTCTAACATATCAGGAAAGTCTGGGTTCTGCAGTCTTGGAGAAGGAAATTTTGAACTTCAGAACTGACCTAAAAAAACTGTACTGCATCAGGCTATCTTTCCCACTGCGGCTGCAGTATATGTGGTTCGCCTACGACCCTGATGTGTTGCGGGATTCGCGATCGGTAAAAGCCGGACTAGTTTCTACGCTAATCTCGAAAGTAACCTCTATATTTCTTCTCTACAAAGTCCAGGTTAAGGGTTTGTGTAATATTTTTTGAATTCACTCACACGAGAGAGAAGGCTTTGGAATTGCCCTGATTTTCAATGGAACTTCAGTTATCTCAAACGATCATCAATCTTTATAAATCTTAGTATGGTACAATAAAGTGAAAACCAGGGATTGTAAAAGCAGCAATCATCCAAATCATAGCATCTTCCTGGCTAGTTTCTTAACAGAAAGAATAAATATCTCTTAATAATATTGTACATTATCCAACGTAAATTCTTCTGCAGCCATAAGGAATTCTTCTGCAGCCATAAGGAATTCGTTTTCAGACAAATTGATCATGTTGTTGATGAACGAAAATCGCCAAACTTTTGAAGCCAGATGTAATTTGGGTACCATGAACAATTTTGGTGAGGTCATTTGCTTGATAATTCTGGTTCTGCTACGACGCTCATTGTATAGAATATTATTTTCATTCTTGTTGCAGCGGTGTGTTTAGTGCAAGATTGTCTGACAGAGCACAATCTTCTTCAGACTGTCTTCTTCTAGACTTGTTACCACCACCTCCAGTCAAGAGAATTCAGTCAGTTCTGATATTTAGCCCATAGCTGGTTGGGATTTAAATTTTTCCTTCTTCTAGACTGATTACCACCTCATGTCAAGAGAGGCTGTCAGCCCTGCTATTCGGTCCATTGCTCCTTTGTATTCAGAATTTTCCTTCTAGACTAGTGTCCATCTCATTTCAAGTGAGGCCAATCAGTTCCGCTATTTAGCACACAGCTGGTTTGGAATTAGAGTTTTCCTTCATCTAGAATGTTCACCGCCTCAAGTCAAGAGAATTCAGTCAGTTCTGATATTTAACCCATAGCTGCTTAGTATACAGAATTTTCCTTCTTTGAGACTGGTTGCCACCTGAAATCAAGAGAAACCAGTTTGTTCTTCTATTCAGCCCATAGTTAGTTTGGATTCAGAGTTTTCCTTCTGATTGCCCTTTTAAGGGGTTGCAAGGAGAGATGAGTTCGAACTTGGTCCGTCGACATAACTTTCAAAGTCGATAACAGTTAGACTATCGGAACATTACTTATTGCTAGTTAACTTCAAAGATTCTCTAAAAAAATGAACATACATAATGACAAAATGCCCCAAACTTAACAAAAATAAAGTTTTACCGTCAAAATCTTTCTGTTATTATTAAGAGGGAAAAAACAAATGATTTTTGTATTATTAAATTACATTTTTAAATTCTTTTCAGAACCTTCGAAATTTGGGGTAAAAATATTGTTTTTTCTTGCGCCATCCTGGGGGTCAAAGATTAGTATGTCATTTTTTTTACGGTGAAAAAAATAACAAAGCAAAAAACATTGATTTTTAAATTCTTGCAAAAATCAGATAAATGTAATTATTTTAGAAATGTTTCTTTTTAGAGAATCTTAGTAAAAATATTTTTTACATCTGTCACCAACACACACTTATTTAATTTTATGAAATTTCGAGAAATTCATTTTTGTAGGGCTTAATGTTTATATTAGTTATAAGCACTAGTCCTTGGAGAATTCAAATCATCAAATTTTTTTTTATCAAAGGTGTGCTTTGAATCGTAAAATAAAAATGCAATATAAATAAAACATTATTTAATTAGAAAAGCTTTTAATTACGTATAAGATATATCATGGAGTATATTGTGTTAAGAATTTTTGTTTTTCAATAAATAATTCATATTTTACTGGAATTATTTTCATTTTTTAAAAATTTTTTAAATAATTTATAAAGTTTTAAAACTGTTAAATCTCTATATTAATTTGTAGCGGTCAAGTGAATTTTTTATTAAGTAAAAACTATATTTACTAATCATAAGTAGAAAAGATTACTTCAATTCAGTAACCCTCAGTATTTTAAAAGGAATTTTATAATTTTTTGATGTGAATAAACTTGCTGATTTTTGTAAATACGGACGTCCATATATAACGTTACCAGAGAACGGTAACTGTAGTAAATTTAAAATTTATTGGTAATTTCTAACATTTCCTCAACAACCATCTTCGTAAGTATAAAGCCAAAGTACATATTCAATAAAATATGAGATTATAGAGAATGTTTTCCTATATTCTTAAAATTACTGTGTAGCTAAAAAATTATATAAAATAAACGCTCACGGTATAATCGCAATATGTAATGTTTACATAAGTAAAAACTATATTTACTAATCATAAGTAGAAAATATAAATGGGGTAAAAATATTGTTTTTTCTTGCGCCATCCTGGGGGGTCAAAGATTAGTATGTCAATATTTTTACCCCAAGAAAAAACAATATTTTTATTCCTAGAAAAAATTCCCAAACATAAGTCTATCGAGAAATTTGTCAACACCTGACAAACATAAGTAATATGTTTCAAACCAGATTAATTAAACTTTAAATCAGCCAATTCTCCACAAATAAAAATTTAGAAATGTATATTTTATTTTTGAAAGATTTTTAAAAAATAAAGTCAATCATATAGTGTTGACAGGTTCACTAAAATGGCTGATTTTTAGGAATTTTAGTGATTTCAGAATAAATAAATAAATAATAATTCCAATCAATTTAAATCCGTTTTGAAATACAGCAAAGAATTTTGCATATTGAAAATATTAAATTTAATCTAAGTTGGAATTAAAACTAAATTCAAAACTTTAAGAAAAAAAATTCATTTTAAACCTTAGTTGTCGCGTTTCTGTGAAAGTAACTAACTAAATATTTCTTCTTTTTTTTGTTTCTTTTTTTACCTATGGATGAGATTAATTTTCAGAAGGAATACACGTCCAAGATGTGAGCTACGAATTGCAGACATCAAAATAAAGCGATTAGAGTAATTTATATTAGGGGTCTAACTACCGAATCATAAATGCGTTAAAATTCATCAAATAAATTTCACGGTTTTCCTATTTCAATTTTCTGATGAATCTCAATTCTTAAGTTAATGACTGAATAAGCTCATGGTGAGTTCTACGACA
>OZ038486.1:124501799-124514299 GCA_964036315.1 Acanthosepion esculentum | reverse complement strand
ATTCCGAAGTCGTCTGGAGGCCGAGGTTGAAACCAATGGCGATTTTATTGAATAAATTTAAAGATATTTTTGTGTAATTTTGGTAAATATATCTGTTAAAATGAGATGTCAGTGTTATTTTCATTTTTTTTTGCGTTATTTAGACAATTTATCCATCACACCCTGTATATTTGAGAAGTGAGATTAAAAGGCGTGTGCAAAAAAAAAAAAAAAAAATACAACAAACAGATTATTTCAAAATCTCACAGACACATGACAATTTTATGATTCTGTAAAACAAGAATCATTCACTGGTATGTGTGGCATACGTTGGTCTCGCGAGACCATGGATCTGCGTCCAAAATATTATGACTCAGCATCAATGTCCTCTTCAGTGCGTAGGCCTGGGCAGGGCTTTATGGGAGATCGACGGTTGCCCATGTAGAACGTCTCCCCTCTCCATGCAAATGATGTTGTCCAAGGGAAAGGTAATGCAGCTTGGCACCGGCGTCGTCACAGGAATTGCCAGAACGAAGTTGAACATGACATCGGACTGACTTATGGACTATGGCTCTGGATTTGTCACCAGGGTTTATTCCCGAAGCCTTTCCTATGATTAGGTATGGCCGTAAGGTTTGAATTCAGAGTTTTCCTTCTCTTATTCACTGGTGATTATTATTACTACTAGCAGTAGTATACCGGGTCTTTCATTACTGGGAATTTTAGCCGTTCAAGTTTAAAGTCAGCCCACCCGAAAATCAATATTAGTAACAACAATTGGGTGCAACTGAGGCACATCCCCAAATGGGGGGTAACAATTTGATTGGGGGGGTTGCACTGAAAAGGGCCGTTTTTGCGTTCTCAATCTTGTTTCAGCCTCACGCGCAGCAGCAGTTGAAGAGGCGTTTCTCCTGAGGCCGTTGAGTCCTTTGGTCATCATTATTAGCCTCGCGCGCAGAAGCGTTCGGATGAAAACTGTGGAAACGCATAAACAACATCAGATCACACACACACACACACACACACACACACACACACACACACACACACATACATACACACATTTTGAGAATTATAGATATAGATAATATTATTGTAATAATTTAAACTATTTAATTTTACTAAATTTTTTATGAAATATATATATCCAAGAACAGATAGTATATAGTAAAACGTTGCTGAGAGTTATAATGCACAGGAAGTAGTGGAGAGCCATTGTCGCCAACAATTTGGACTCAAAACCCGCACTGAAGAATTATCTATCAAACAAAAAAAAATTTCATCGAAATCGGATGAAAACTGTGGAAACTCATAAACATCCGATCACACCCACACGCACACACATTTGTGAATTATAAATATAGATTATTATTATTATTTTCTTAGATCCATGATTATTCGAAATAAATCTTCGTTCAACAAATGCATTAACGTCCATACGTATTCGTAGGAACATACACGATCTGCCCGAAAATGATCCAGCCAAGCCATTATGAATACCGCGACTTGATATAAATCGACGACCAATCAAGACAGAAACTCTCCCGAGTGCTTACTCAATCAGTCGTGAGATTCCACCGTGTGAGCTTCTGTACTGTGTGATCGTCATATCCATATTGAATATCCATCTATGAAACTTGGACATCTCACCATTCGAGAGATTAAAAATGGTTTTCGGTGATGATCCGATGAGCAAATCCCAGATCAAAAGTTCTGCGCCGACATTAAAAACTTGGCTTGTAGGTTAGTTGAAACCGATCTGCGTTCTGAAAGCCATTTAACACACAGAACACTCGAAAAATGTTGAACGTGTGCGGGCTCCAATCTTCAGAAATCGTCGATTGACAGTGCGAGAATTTGATGAAGATGTGGGGATCGCATGAATTGTTTGGAAATTATATTTATTTTGGAAACCTCAATTGCCCGTTCTTTGCGTGTTTTTCCCCAAGAAAAACAAAAAACAAAACAAACAAAAGCATCGTACCATCCAGGTTTGTCAGCTCCTCTCTTTACAGTTCAAATTTCGTTCTCTGTTATTCTAACTCTTCCCAGAGATGAGATAAAATCATCGTTGATAGGAAAAAGATTTCAAACGTGACGTGGCAGATGAGGACGATGAATGTTTCGAACTGAGATCATATAGGCCTTCAAACAGGTAAGTATGTAGATGTACCTTAATTGAGAGAGCAAATGAAAACAGGGAATTTGTCATATTTACTGAAAAAATGGGGAAAAAATCCCCAAAGAGGAAACATGAAGACTATATATTGAAAAGAAGATGGGACACTGGAATGAATGAACGAGATCCCGAGCGGAGAATTTTGAAGAGGATGGGGAGACTTTAAAATAAATTAAATGACTGGATTATTTCCAGACAGACTATGTATGCTTGACGTATGTGTGTGTGCGTGTGTGTGTGTGTGTGTGTGTGTGTGTGCGTGTGTGTGTGTGTGTGTGTGTGTGTGTGTAGTTGGGCTTAAAGAAATACAAAAAATTGCATTCACTCGTACAGCTCACACCTTACGAAGGGCTTTATCTATGTCAAATGTGCTTGATCATAGTTCCTTTTTGTTTTATCTTTCTAAAAGATGCTCAGTGAAAAATGTCATGATGCCATTTCTGACATTAGGTCTCTGGTTGGGACCCGGAAAGAAATGTGTATACACCAGAAATCAAAGGAAATAATAATAATAATAATAATAATAATCTTTGAAGCAACGGTTTTGTTATGGTGAAACACACCTAGTCTATAGATAATAGACTCTCCCTTCTAATATAAGTAGGAGTCAGTGAGGGTAGACGGGAGTCGAATACGAAAGTAGTCAGCTACCACAACTAGATTACTCTGCGTAATACTTATAACAAGTTCCTAACGTTTTTGTACGTTGTACCTATTTAGGACCGAATTTAGTCCAAATACAGTTTCCACTGAGGAAATAACTCTACAACAACTTTGGCGGCGAGGATTTGTACTCATACGGAGGAAGAAAAAATTCGTTCGCTACAACAGGTTTTGAATTTTCGGACGACTCAGCTAGTCTGGTAGACCATTACTATTGAATCCTCACTAGGAGTATGATACTTGTGAATCATGTGCCAAATTAAATTAAGTAGATAACATTGTGCGTCTCGATCTGAAGTAGTAATTAACAAGCTTTCTTTTTTTTTATGTGCCGTGTCCTTTCGGGACGTAGGCGATCATGGTTCTGCACCTCCCTCTATCCCTTGCACCTCTCCACTTGCTTAAGCCCGCCAGGTATGTCACGCGTTGTTTTCACTTGTTTCTCTTTCCATCTATTCAACCCGAGAGTATCAGATTCTCCAGGCCCTACTTCCTCATTATGTGTCCCAGAAACTTCAGCTGCCTCTTCCTGCTGTTAAGTACAAGACCCCTCCGTGTTTGCAAACTAAGACCTCACCGTTACTCACACGCTTGGTTCATGATATCCTCAGCATCCTTCTGTAGAACCATATTTCCGTCGCCTTGAGTCTCTTCTTCATCTTTGAGGAAATCGTCCAACATTCGCCGCCGTAAAGAAGGACAAATGCCACGTAACAGCTCAGTATTCTTTTCTTTGTTACCAAAGAAATCCTCCTGTCTCGCAATACTCTGCCCAGCTTTTGGAATGTATCCTTGGCCATCCCAATACGTCTACGGATCTCAGTGTCGCACTTACCGTCCTCTGTCAAGACGCTTCCCTGATATTTAAACTTCCGCAACTGCTTGATTCTAGTGTTCTCAACCTGCAAATCGCATTCCGGCATCTTCCTCTTACTGATGATCATGCATTCTGTCTTCTTGTAGTTTACTCTTAGTCTTTTCTTCTCACTCTCCGTCGCTACCTTGAGTTGTGATTGCGATTCTCACCGGATGCTACATGTTTGTGACTATGAGCCAAAACTAAACTAAATTTAGTAAACAACATTGGGCGTCTCGATCGGGAGTAATGGTTAGCTCGATCGTCATTAGCTACTTCTTATTTGTGACCAAGTGCCAAACCGAGAAAAGCTTTGTAACAATAACTGTTTTGAATCTACTTCATCATCTCTGTCTGAATTTGTAGAATGAGAAGATATCATTATTTATATACGAACGATAGTCCTCATCTTTATTGTTATTATCACAACGTTTCGGTCGTTGTGCGTTTCGGCCTTCATCAGGTGCTTAACAACCCTGAATGGCAAATTTGGAGGCTTAAGTCTAATCTGTCTGCAGATGAGTGCTGCTGTTTTTCGTCAAGCCTAGGTGAGTGGGTTAAAGCGCTGTTTCGTGAATTTGGTGACATAGTAATTGTGAGTTCAATCCCTGAGCAGGGCAGTGTGTACTTCAATGTGCAAATGGCTATCAACAACTGAGCAGTACTAAATAAAAACTGGACGAGATATCCCCAGACATGGACGGTGGAATGAGAACAATCCACTCCCGTAAATTAAATAAAGAGTCAATTTCCAAATTTCTTGAAGGTTACCCGGATCGACAAGCACCTGGTAAAGGTCGGAGAGTACAACGGCTGAAATGCTGTGATAACGACAACAAAGTTGAGGACAATAGTTCGCATGTAAATAATATGTAACTACTTCATCGATTTGTGCATATGTGACGGTGTGCTGAAAAGTTTTTTGTTCCGACTAAGAAGGAATTTTTAAAAAGAGTACTTTTCCGCACCCTCTTGTAGTTAAGAATAACTGTATTGTTTTTGTTATATGTGTGTGTATTTAGTATGCGTGAGTACTTTTTATAAGATTAAGTAAGTCTTTGTGTGTGTATATATCTGTATGTGTGTGTATATATCTGTGTGTGTGTTTGGGCATGTGAGTGTATATGTAAAAAGACGTGCTGAGGAGGATTTGATGTGTACGTGCTATAACCCCCCCCCTTCCGCTTTGTGAATCGCTGGTTTTGTTTGGCTGGCAGTTTACTAGCTTCTTCTTCTTCTTCTTCTTCTTCTTCTTCTTCTTCTTCTTCTTCTTCTTCTTCTTCTTCTTCTTCTTCTTCTTCTTCTTCTCTATGGCCGTCACCAGATGCGCCCCAACAACAAAAACCGCGTTCGTGCCACGTGCAGGCAACAGGGTTTGGGTTAGGGTTTTAGCTACGCCTCACGTTCTTCTAATTAAACTGTTGCTGGCTTTCTATGTGGTCGTTGGCTGGTTAGGCGAGCCTTTGTATCATGATGCTAAAACAACCACTGGAAAGCGTGGAAGCTGAGGAGAGAGAGAGAGAGAGAGAGAGAGAGAGAGAGAGAGAGAGAGAGAGAGAGAGAGAGAGAGAGAATGGCGTCGCCGAGTAGAATTGAAAAGGGCACAGCGAACAGAGGAAAAATGAATCTAGGATGGGGCGAATTTCTGTAAGGATTTAAAAAAAAAATAGTTACTTGAAAAGAAAGCCAAGCTGAAAGGGGAAAAGGTACTGTCTACTTCCCTACCTCTTAGAATGAATATCAAAGAATGTAGTTGCTTTAATTATTCACATATACAAGGGACTTTAAATACGAACTTAGCTTAAATTTTGATTTCACAATGTTCAATCAGTACTATTAATATTTACCACCAAGTGCATTGTCAAGAAAGGAGATTATTTTGAAAAATAAATATTTGCTCTGAGAAATAAATGAACTTTTCATCATGAAGCGAGCGATTACTTAGGTAGTTGTGTATCAAGTTGAGTTTAGTCTCGCACAAGGACACTAGTTTGGAAAATAAGGGTAATTGCTTACTCGGCTACCTGGGTAAGCATTATAGACCCAGACTACATTTGTATTTTAACATTTTTTTCAAATAGATACAAATTAATTATATATATATATATGTAGTAAATTTGCATCCGGTTTCCAACAACGTTTCACCATTCTTGGCAGATCGTATATTATTACAATGTGCGATATTTAATAAAAAAGATGATGGAAACAAGAAAAAAGTAAAAAAAATATTCTAAATGAAATTGGCTAGATTGTATATTCAAAACACATTATTAAAATATCAAAACCCAAAACACATTACTAAAATATCAAAACCCAAAACACATTATTAAATTATTAAAACCCAAAGCACATTATTAAAAAAAAACCCAAAAAACTTAAGCCAAAAAAAATTATTAAAAAAAAAGAAGAAATTAAAAAAATATTTTCATAATTTTAAATTCCCAGCGTCTCTCGTTCATGTGTAGCAGCATCAACGTAAAGAAACCTAGTCTGATGAAATCCGAAGGGACGAAACGCGTCACGCGAAAACAGTTTCCACTTTGTTATACATCTTTCCTCCAAAACTGTTCTTGAAAGATTAATATATATATATATATATATATATATATATATATATAGAGAGAGAGAGAGAGAGATAGATAGATAGATAAATAAAAAAAAAAGAAGATATTACATGCTTATTCTTCTCTCTATAATATATATATGTAATTCTACAAATATTAATGTAGAGGATATTCATAATTGAAATAGATGACCTATTTTTATTTTAAACAGGGTATATTACTTCTAGCGGCCTGCGTATTTGAGAAATCATAATAAAGAAAATGTGTTCTCCGACAGGAATCGAACTTGCATTCCTCTTTACAGGATAAACCACCGTGTAATCCGACGTGTTTTACTAGTCGGCCACAGTCCAACGAAGAAAAGTATACTATCTCACTAAGATATTTTTCTCGACAGCCCATATCTGCTCAGTTTCATATCCGAAACGTAAACAAAGAAACTTCTAAAGAATTAACGGATTTATTTTTAACCCGACATTCAAACGTTATTATAGTGGATACTCGTATTTGAAATTCTTTTCGGAGCGCACAATTTTCTTCATTAAAATTTCTCGAATACGTAAGCCGATAAGCATAATACAGACTGTTTTTTTAATATTTTAATTTTTTAATCGACGTTTTTTATATGTTTGCATAAATAACTTGTCAGCGACTCTCTTTTGTTTGTGCGCATGTGCAGTCGTATCAGCGTAAGCATAAACTTGGTCCAATGAAAACATAAAGGACGAAACGCGTCACACGAAAACTTTTCCCATTTTGTCATACTTCTTTACCATAACATATATATATATATATATATATATATATATATATATATATATATATATATATATATATATATATATATATATTATAATTTCATCATTATTGCAAATTTTCAAATGATCATATAATTCGTAATATTCAAACTTATTTATTGGTTTGTTTAATTAATTAATTTTATTTTATGTCATTATTTCATATTACTGACACCTGGATTAGTGGATAGAGGCTCGGATTGAGGTCGAATTCCAGTCGAATCCATCTTATTCACTTACGTGCTAATACTACCCTTGGGAAAAGTATTAACTCTCTTCTTCTCCCTCCAGCTACGGGTTCTATAGCCTTGGATGGCAACTGGTCTAGGAGAAGGACAACTCTGAATTCAAAACCTATGGAGCGTCGTTTGGGGACCTTGTGGCACGTAGTGCACCAGGTCACTGTATTCAGCCCTTCAAAAAGTGTGGTTGATTCTGCACAAAGCGTTCACCACTATAATTAAATCATGGTTGGTGTCTCGTTCCTAGGAACTGAACTACTTGACCCTCATACGTCGAATACGACTGAATATATATATATATATATATATATATATATATATATATATATATATATATATATATATATATATATATATATATAAATATATATATATATATATATATATATATAATGATAAATTAAGAAAAAACCTTAAAAATCCATATCGGCTATAATTTATTTCATGAATATTCATATATATTTTTAAGAAATGGAATCAATCCATGCAGACATATATACCGGGATATCGGCCTGAAGAGATAAATATAGCAATATTCATGAATTATAACCGATATGGGTTTTTAAGGTGTTTTCTTAATTTATCATTATATTGCTCTGTAACTTACATGGAGCTCTCATTGGATTAAAGTCCTCCTTGCAATAATTCTTACCAATTACAAATTGCTATATATATATATATATATATATTTCGTAGGAACATCCTCTAGCAATCGCCGTCCAATTATCAGGAGATACCAACAATTAATATATATATTATTTAGACTAATTACATTGTTTACATTGCTTACAGTCGGAGTATTGTCCTCATATTGTTGTTGCTATCACAACGTTTCAACCTTTGCGACCTTCGGTCTTCATCAGGTATATATCGATCTGGGTAACCTACAAGGAATTCTATAGTAAACCATTTATTTAATTTAAATTTAGACTATTTTTGTTCTACTGCCAATGTCTAGGGCGTTGCAGGTAATAAAGTTATAGGAAAAATGTCACAGAGAATGTCACAATTTTAGCTAGGAGAAAAAAATGTCACAGCTTGGTATTGCGAGTGACACGTTTGGTATAATGAACCTATTGTGGTAGATTTTAAACCATACTTATTACTGTCAATAATTTCCATGGTAGAGGGTGTCAAAATTATTTTTCACTCAATGCAAGACTTTTGATACACAACAGCTTTAAGATCCGAGATTTACACCATGCTGTCTTCAGGGTCAGGGATAGGGATACTAGGGTAACGGTAAAAAAAAATGGCTATTAAAGAAAGACGCAGAAACAGTTAACATTGTCCTGTTTCTTTTGTTTTTCTGTGACTTTTACTTGGATTTGTATCGGGATATCTCGTCTAGTTCTTTTTTTAGTTCTTCTCAGTTACTGCTCGCCCGTTTCCAAAAACACACTGCCAGGGCTTGAACTCACAATTACTACACAAGTTGAGAATCCTTTATCCAAAATACTCGGAACCGGAAGTGTTTCAGTTTTCAGATTTTTTCGGGTTTTGTAATACAGGCTATATATATATATATATATATATATATATATATATATATATATATATATATATATATATATATATATATATATATATATATATATATATATATATATATATTAATTTACCATTAACCATTTACATCCGGGTGTTCGCAGACTCATGAGTCAACGATTGGTGAACACCTTTTTAAATTCTGTCGATTGCAGGACGAATTATTCTCCCGATTTCTTTTCTGTCATACGCAAGGCTAGAACGAGACTCCTGTTAGATATCTTGGTGTCTGTTATTATTAATATGCAACGCCCTGCCCTGTGTAGACAGAGGGAGATGAAATTCAGGTTTGTCCTGTTCGGGGAGATTACTGCTTAACCTAGAAAATATTAAAAGGTTTTTATTTTTTTTTATTTTCCCCCTTATATTACATCCTGGTAATCTATTGCTTTTAACATCGGTCGTTGATAATTTTTCTAATCAACTTCTTTGTTTTATAATGGCGACGATTATTTTTCTGAAGAAGTTTCGGCCGAAAGGCGCCTAAAATCCCACCTTTTTTTCTTAAACGAGATACTTTTGTATCTGTTTTAACAATAAAATGGGGAATATGATCCTTATAGTTAAATCAATATATTAATTTGTATATAGCATCTATAAAATGATGCAGGTGCAAGAATAAACACGATACCCCTTTACATTTCATAAGAGCTTATATATATATACTCTGAAGTTAGTTTTATATAAATAACATATATCCTGAAAGTAGTTTTATATAAAATTTAATAAGTTTTGTGTACATACAGATACAAGTAATGACGCTAGTCATGTAATGCTCACATGGATTTTTAAGTGGTGAAATTAAGATTTCACGTAAAAATATTTTCTGCTTTCTGTACGTGTACAAAAAGCATGATCACTACTTACAACAATATATATATATAAATGCAACACCATACACTACTTCTTCATCAGATGTGAGAAACTGATGGGAGAGGGTATATCATCAATGACACCACTGTCAGTGTGAGAAGGAAAATTTGATAAGCAATCAGTCTCTACCAACAATGTTGTGTTTTAATTAAATTTGTACATACAGGTACAGTATTTGTATAAAAACAATACATCGATTCTGATTACAGTTAAATGTAATGAAAACTGAAAAAAAAAAAAAGAAAAAAAAGAAAGAAAATCAGCATTTTATATGTAAGGCTGCAACACAATAATCATACTACGGGTAGCCATGTTGCTTTCTGAAGTTTTTCATTTGTCATGTCAGCACCTGAAAACCTTTCGGATTTTGGAGGTAATTAATTTGATTTTTTTGTTTGGGTCAATTATGGTAGTGTATTTCTTTATAATATTTCTAAGTGAAGATGTATCTTGCTTGTAGTTAATGTGCATTTGTTTTTTGTAGAAAATATTGATGTTATTTTTAACAGCGTGTTCACTATCATTATTATATACTTTGGTAAGGAATAGCCTAATTTGGTGGTCTATAAGGTTGTCAGGGAAGATATTGTTAACTAGTGTCTGTTTTACATCATTGAGTTCTTTAAAGGAGTGTAGTCGAGAGGATGAATTTTGGTGTGGTCTTTTTAGGAAGTTTTTTTTTATCACTGCTATTTTGTATCTGGGCATTCATTTTTAAAGTTAAGGTGGAAAGAGTTTCTGCTAGTGGATTTTTTATATAATGAGGTGATAAAAGTGTTTTTACTATATTCTACGAGAATATCTAAGAATGGGAGTTTGTTTTTTTGACTAAGTTCGTAGGTAAAGTTAAGGACAGAGTTTTTTTTTCAAATGTTGTCTTGAGAGTATCTAATTCTTTTGTGTTATTTGCTAAAATAAAAATATCATTTACGTAGCGGACATATATGTTGGGTTTGTAGACCTGTTCAAATATCATGTTTTCTACATAGGACATGTAATAATTGCAGAAGCACGGGCCGAGTGGATTTCCCATACTAACACCATTAGTCTGGGTGTAGATGTTGCCATTATGGTCATAGAGTGGGACTTTTTGTTGTGCATGCATGTAGTAATTTTTTGAGTATAAATGGTTTGATGGATGGCGGAGGGATAGAATTATTAGTGTACACAGAATTGAGAATAATGTAATTAGTATATATATATATATATATATATATATATATATATATATATATATATATATATATAATATGAAATGGACTACGCCCGACAATTATTTCTGTTTATACGTAATTTTTAAAGATACAATGCTTTATTTATAATAAACATTATTAATTACTTTTACCGGTCTGAATGTCCGGAAAATTTCATAGAAATTATGTGTACATCTGTCAAGAATCGAACCTATATCCTAGACTGAACCATCATTTGGCCTTACGTGCCTTAGCTACAGAGGAAACGAACTTGTTAGCAAAGTCAAATTACTGCTTTTAAACAACAAATTTCCACGATTTTTCTCGAAGTATCCTATCTGCTCCAAATGTATCTTAAAGTAAACAAATGGCGACGTATATTATGAAATAGACTAAGTCCGACAATTGTTTCAATATATTTTCTGTTAATAGGTTATTTTTATAAATGCAATTATTTAAGTAAATGCTCTGTTTATAATAAACAGTATTATTATATTTACTGGCCAGAATGCCCGGCAAATTTCGTAGAAAATATATGTCCTCCTACTTTGATTATATATATATATATATATATATATATATATATCTATATCTATATATATATCTATATCTATATCTATATCTATCTATCTATATATATATATATATATATATATATATATATATATATATATATATATTTATTTATTGTATACACACGCACACACACACAAACAAAGAAAAATCAACCTGATACCAATAAAAATGGCATAAATTATTTTTTTAACTTAATATAAAAATAACGAAAATGAGAAAAATCAGCTTCCTGATGCGTGGAACGAATGATTACAAAAACTTTTATTTACGAAACTCTGGAGTCGGGGTGCTGAATATAACATCAATCAGCTAAATGTCAAATTTTATATTTGTATTCATCCTGTATATATATATATATATATATATATATATATATATATATATATATATATATATATATATATATATATATATATATCTGAGAAAATACGTGTCTACTACGAGAATTTAATGTGTTTTGTTTTGTTTTTTTCGTTCTTGCAAAGATATAATATTCAATAAATTAAGAAAATTGAAATGAAAATTGAAATGACTTCTCTGGTTAGCTGAATATATATATATATATATATATATATATATATATATATATATATATATATATATATATATATATAAAACATGCATAAATGCATAAAATAAAGCACAGATAAATACAATAAAATAACATACAAATATAATATAATATAATATTCAATAAATTTTGAAAAGTTTAAGTGACGACATATCTAGTAAGCCGACCCAAGCTTTTCGTGCCGAATTGCTCATCAGAGCCAGATCATATATTTAAGAAAAACTGATCCTGATAATCATTTTCACATGAAACTCTTGATTCAGCTAACCAGAGAAGTCATTTCAATTTTCTTAATTTATTGAATATTATATCTTTGCAAGAACGAAAAAAACAAAACAAAACACATTAAATTCTCGTAGTAGACACGTATTTTCTCAGATATATATATATATATATATATATATATATATATATATATATATATATTATGCACTGTTACATTAGAACATGTAAATATCC
>OZ038486.1:124474299-124496799 GCA_964036315.1 Acanthosepion esculentum | reverse complement strand
GGTTAACTTAATGAAATGAGATTTTATTTCTTTTTTATTAAGGCAGATTTTTTTCTATTTATTAATAATTATATGGCAGTAATATGAGTTTTATTTTATTTATTAATAAAATTAACATGCTAATAGCAGCTATGTTGGTTTTGTTTTGACTCGACAAGTATTTTTTAGTTTGAGTAGTAGCGAGCTAACTCCAGAAAATTTAAACTCCAAAAATCGTTTTAATTGATAATTTGTCGTGTGGATAATAATTCCAAAGTAATGTACAATGAATTTATGCATTCGATTTCAAACTTGAAACTTTGGGTGGACTTCCAAGGGCGTTTTTTTTTTTTGTAACTGTAAATAGTCGATATTTTCTTTTATCCCACTATTCGATTATATTTGAATAGAAAAAGAAAAAAATTGAAAATAATACGACGATATTCAGAAAACTTGACAAGCGTTGTTTTCTTGTTACAAAGCCATTTCTGAAGTAAAAAAAAAACTTGCTTCTATCAAAGGAAACTACTCATGTGACATTATTTCAACAATGTGCATCCGTACTTTCGTTGTAGACGATTTTAAATACAATTTTGGAATATTAAAAATTATTTTTAAAATAATTATGGTTGTCAGATTTTAATAAGCTTTCAAATTTATGATCTTTAAAAAGTAGAGAACATAATATATCATTTCCATAAGGTTGCAGAAAGAACTTAATGTATAAATATATAACAACCTTTTGTCATATTGTGTATTTAAAATTGAAAAAAAAAAGAAAATTAATGTAAAAATTTATTGTTCATCAAAAATTTTTTTTCTTTCAGATAATAATTACCTTCGTATATATTATTCAGAAAAGCCATTAAAAACTTTCTTAATTAAATATTGTCTTAGTTTTATTGGGTTTTGTATTTTTACAATTGAGGTAAAAGTTTGGACAATTTCGGACATTTTTTTAACAAAAAAATCCATGATTTAGATTTTTCAGAGTTTTGTGCATTTAATTAAAAAAAAAAATTGAGGTTGCAAATAAATTTTTTTTGTGTTTTCATAAAATTAAGTTCGAGGGGGGTAACAGATATAAAAAAAAAATATTTATACCATGACTTTCAAAGAGACAAACATTTCTAAAATAAGTTCATTCATTTCTGAATAAGTTCTGAAGTTTTCATTAAAATCCAACAAGTAGTTAATTTTTACAAGAATTTCGAAATTAATGTGTCTTTCAACTGACAAAAAAACAACTAAAAAAAAACGCTAAAAAGGTCAAAATTGGACATACCTAATATATATATATATATATATATATATATATATATATATATATATATATATATATATATATATATAGTGATGTAGCTATTGCTATATCAGCCATCTCTGCTCAGGTATTATGAGCAAAATAGCTGATATAGCCATTGTCATTATTTATTATATTTACAGTAGGATTCCAAGTTCTCATCTTTGTAGTCATAATGACGACATTTCGACCGTTCTGCTTTCCCGCCTTGCTCAGGTGGCTGTCTGCAAATTTCGAACTGAAGCTTTTATTTATCCCACTAGGGAAGATTGTACTATAATTGTCTAAATGCCTATCATGAAGAATTGTCACCCGTGACTTTTCTGACAAGTTTTTATTTTCCTCGTGTTTTTTCATTATTTTTATTCTTCGTTTAAGACTTTTCATTCTATTAAATTTAAAAAAGCAACATGGATTGGGAAAAAAGTAAATGCTGCCAAAAAAAACAAAAAAAACAAAAACAATCCCCCCCCAAAAAACTTATGTTGACTATCCTTAATTAAACTCCAGCTGAACGCGATAAAGATATGATTCAAAATTTACTCCTAAAATTTAAACATGTTTAACCTCCTTATCATGAATAACACCAGCCGTCAAAAACCATCACTGCACCGTAACTTGCCATCTACAAATTCAGCTTCCCATTGGGAATTGCAATTCATATGACGCATAAACGTCAGATTCACACGTTGAACATACAACCACTACGGCATACCGTAGGTTAATCTGCAAATTTAGCTGCTTATAGTGCAATCCACGTCCGTACCAATAATTATATTGCTTCATAATGATGTATAAACATCAGATTCACACGTCAGTCATACATCAACCGCTGCATCCCGTAGATTAACCTGGAAAATTAGCTGCCCATAAATCAATCTATACTCATAATAATAATTATATAATGTTCAACAATAGCGTTCTCCAGTAATATAATATAAATAATTATTAACAATACACATATTTTTTAATGTTATGTCCTTAAAGGACGGAAATGAGCATGGCTCTTCGGAGATACCTTTTCTTTATTATCTGGGAATTGTCATACCTTCTTGTTCGCGTTCCGCTGTCAATGGCTTGGGATAGCTCGTTTTGTCATTTTTTTTTTTTGTAATGCTCAGTTATTGCTTGCCCTGTTTCCTGTCTAAGTCTGTACGACCCCGTCCAGGGATTGAACTCACAATTGCTATGCCACCAATAACCTGGTGGATTAAAGGGTTGGATTATGAATTTGTTGGCTTAGTAACTGTGAGTTCAAACCCTGGGTCGGATAGTACATACTCAGGCTCAATGAAAACGAGGCTAGTAATAACTGAGCAGTATTAAAAAAGACAAGAGGAGAGTCCATTGAAATTATCCTTTTCATGCGACCTTTTAGTTTATCGAGAACTCACGTCAGTATCAGAATGTTCAGCCCTGGCTGGGTTTAAATATTTTAAAGGTAATAACTTGCACCTTTAAATGTACATAATCTACATTTGATGCATGCAGTACATTGTTTTTATAAAAGATCCCTTTATGTTTATATATTTCATTTAAGTTCCTAGATGTCTCATCTATATTTTGTTGGAACATTCTTTACAGTTTCTTTAGTAAATTCTTGCTTTAATGTAATTTTATTTTGTGTTGATTAAATTTCTTATTCTTATTTAAATAGTTCTACCATCGAGGGCGGAATGAGGTCAATCTACCCTCGTAGATTTAATAAAGTGTTCAATTTGAAATTCCCTAAATGTTAGTCGGATCGGCAGACATTTGCAACAACCTGGAGTGCCCAACGGCTAAAACGTTGTCATAGTCACAACAAAGATAGAGACATTTGTCTGACTGTAAATAATTTGTTTTTTTTTAATCATTACATCCCAAGTAAGGCAATAAATCCACTAAGACGCAAGGAGGTTACAGAATGTGAAAGAATATGAGAAAAGAAAAAAAAATATTATTAAGAATATGAGAAAAGGAAAAAACATTATTAAGAATTTGGGAAAAGAAAAAACGCATTATTAAGGAACGATAGATATAAAAGAACAGGAAATAACAGATCTGTCAACGCCTTATAAAAACACCCACCACCGTGAAATACCTTTCTGTGATATTTCAAACTAAAAGTAAGTAATATTTGTTTCAAATCAGATTGATTAAACTTCAGATCAGCTAATCTTCCACAAATAAAGTTTCAGAAAAGTATATTTTATTTTTGAAAGGTTTTTAATAAAGAGAATTACATTATGCTGAGAGAATTGTAAATATAGCTAAAATCGGCGATTTTTAATGATTAAGAAAGATCATTCCACTCAATTTAAACTTGTTTTGAAATACAGTAGAGTATTTTGCTTATTGAAAATATAAAATTTAATCTGTTAGCTTGGAATTTAAACTAAATATCGCAGGCATAGTGAACCGGAACCCGAGTCGAGGAGCGGAAGTAATGAACAAGACTTGTCTCATTCTCGATCAGAGAGAGTTCGTATTGGTATGGCATGTAGGACTTCAATTTGAGAGAAGGCAAGTGCGTCGTTCTGTCAAACGAGACCCTTCTTTGTTGTCCCACAAGAAATTGGGTAATTAACAACTTTACATAATATTAGCGTAGTTGGACGGAATCGAGGAGGGACGTTCGGGTGTGTTGGTGCCCGGGTGTCTAGCATGTTTATCATCTGGACAAGTGATTGGCAACTCACGAACATAAGTAGACCATCTTGGAGAAGAGAGTGAGTTCTGTCGGATTACATCGTACGATACGTGAAGTTGTGATAGAACGAACGAACGAACGAACGAAGCTGATAGAAGGCAGAGAACAACGATAAATAGCAAGAAACCTGTGTAGAGGGAAGAAACACCCAATCTGAAATTGCGTCCCACAACAGAGTCGCTAATTTCTTTTGACCACACTAAAATAAAAGCTTCAAGCAAGATTTTTCATTTTTAAAAATGCATTTTAAACTGTATATATTCCCTTTTTGGGAGGTACCTACTTATAAATATTTAAGATAGATTCAGGCGAGAAAAATTGTCTAGCACGAAATGTTGAATCGTCTTTTCTAGCAGTAGACCTTGCAGCTGCGTCAATATAATCTTTTAACTACATGTCATAGGAAAGCAGCCTGAGACGGCTCAATGAGGCACCCTCCTAGAGATTAGCATCAGTCATGCTGACAGAAGGTAACAAAGGTTATCTTAGACGATTAAAAGTGAGCAGTATGTATAATATAAACCATAATGACTCTTCATCATAGAAATTCAGACAGAAATAGCCATTGTCAACCTTGACAGATATCGGTGTGTGAGTCACTGAATGCTTGCTTCAGATTAGTCATAAATCATTTTTTACAATATCTGATTATATAAACCAGAGTTAAATTGTTTCAGAATCTAATAATATCAGAGCATTTTGATTGACAAAGAGTAGAGAATGTATTTGTAGACGCGGTATTAATAGCATATCTCAACGCGACTATCTAGCTACGGTTGACAAATAAAATCTCAAACAATTGGTATAAAGCACCACTGAAAAAGAAAAAAAACTTGTAATCAAATGAGTCATTTTGGCGAATTTGAAAGAGAGTTATTTTCGGGTCGTTTCCAAAAATACATAAATAACATAAATAATAATAATAATAATAAAAAATATGGAGAAAAAAAGTGTGATTTTCGGTTTGTTTTTAATGTGAGTTGGAAAGCGAGAATCAGTTTATGGTTGCTTCCATAGAAGAACTGGAAAGAGCATTATTTTCTTATTTCCGAAGTGAATGAGGCGAGTTGCGAAGTAAGTGTTATCAACGGGGCGTTTTCGATGTTAATACATTCGTCTTAAATAAACTGAAGAGAATAATTTGAAAAAAAGTGCATTCTACAAATTACAGATAAAGTCGGTAAGAATTTGAATAGGGGACAAAACGAGTCTACTCAGGTTGAAGAGAAACGTCGACTTTTTAATAAAAGACCCAAGATTTTATTTTATTTTTTTTCAAAGCTGCACTGACAAAGTTTGAGAATACCGTGACGTGTTATACCGTATTTTTCAGAGTATAAGACGTACCGGTATATATGACGCGCCGGCGTATAAGACGTTATTTTGAATATAAAGCTTTCGCAACAAAAGCTACGCTTGTACTTGGATTTGAAAGCTTTTTCTTGAAGAAAAAAAAACAACTGACACATTAAATATATATTTTTTAAACACCAAATTGTACAAAACATCAAATTAAAAAAAAAGAAAAAGAAAAAAAATTGCTATTATCCAGTTTGGTTCAAAAACCCTAATTGCTTCCGCTATCTGGATAAGAAATTTTATCCTTGGATCTAATAATATGATCAATGAGAATGGTACTCTGGACTACATTCATTACACTATTGATACCACATTTCTTAAATTCATTCTTCATCACTTGTTTTCCACATGTATTATTCACCCGAATCCACAGTTGAGTAAACGTCATTCTTTTCCTTCGAACGGTAGGGGCTCGTAGAGAAATCTTCCCGCTTCATCCAGTTGTCCGATTCCTTCATCATTGAAGCACTTAAAGAACTGATTAATAGAAACATCGGGAGGTTGCGGCTGACATGCTAAACGATGGAGCTTAACAGTTGCGTTTTATTTATTTATACTCTCGCTGTATAGGACACAAGCAGAAATTGACTGATATCGAATTTTCGGATAAGAAGTGTCGCTTATACACTGAAAAATACGTTACGGAATATTTGGCCGTTTATCGTAGAAATATGAAAAAGATTATTATTTATCATTTCATTGCGTTGTATACAGTATATATATTTGCATTTATCATAACGGTATTTTACAATGAATACCTTTTATTTAAAGACATTTATGATATGTTTAACGTTCTTTTTATAGATACAAGTATTTAAGCAAATGCCCTGTTTTATAATAAACAGTATTAAATAACATTTACCGGCCTGAATGTCCGAGAAATTTTCATAGAAAATTTTCGTTCTCCGACAGGAACCGAACCTGTATCCTATACGGAACCATCATTTCGCGTGATGTGCCTTAACCGTTCGGCCACAGAGAAGCGTCTGGTTAGCAAGGTCGATTTTACTATCTTTAAACTTAAATCTTCCACCAATCTCTTCTATTCATATCTGCTCTAGCGTATCAAATGTAAACAAATGACGTCATATATTTTTGAATTGGACAAGTGGCCGAACGGTTAAGTCACGTCACGCAAAATGACGGTTCCGTATAGGATACAGGTTCGATTCCTGTCGGAGAACGAAAATTTCTATGAAAATTTCTCGGACATTCAGGCCGGTAAATGTTATTTAATACTGTTTATTACAAAACAGAGCATTTGCTTAAATACTTGTATCTATAAAACGAACATTTATCATAAATGTCTTTAACGAACATTTATCATAAATGTCTTTAAATAAATTTTCGGACCTTGTCCAATTCAAAAATAAATGAATACCTTGTAAGATACTGCTATGATCAATGCAAATGTATACATTATATACAACGCAGATAATGCAACATACGTTAGAAAAAAATATAATAAATTAAAAAAAAAAGTAATAAGCAAATTAACAAACTACGAATGCACGCAAAAGAAAACAGAAGTAATAATCAGGAACAAATAATTAATTAATGAGTAATAAATAAACCTTATTACCCATAATGCACCTTTGACATCTATATATAAATAGTCAAACCAAAACACAACACATTTGTACTCGAGATGGCGTCCGGGCTTGACACAAATTTTCGCCGCTTAGTGTTGACCTCAGTGTCGAATTTTACATTTACATCCGCTCAGTCAGTCAGTTATGTGCCATGCGTGATACACTCTTCGGCTACGAGGTAGATTTTTTCCCCCACAGTAGGCTGCCATTTCTTTCTGCGGTAGAAGGCTTTACAACCTGGTCCGGAAGAAGAAGACGATTCATACCTAGCAGGATTCATATTAGGATGTAAGTGAATGTAATGGATTCGACTGGAATTCGAACTCGACTCTCCGATTCCTCAATTCGACCCGCTATTTATTATTCCATCGTGCCTCCTCATACGCTCAATCTCTGATATTGAACACTTTTACCGATAAATACGGCTTACCTTAAAACTAGATTTTTATCACACACACACACACACACACACACACACACACACACACACACACACACACACACACATGTTGTAACCTAGGGAAGATAAGAATAATCAAACGAAGGTTGGTAATGAACGATAATACTTAGGACAAGAACATCACATATAAGATTCGCCAGCGGCGCGTAGAAGTATCCAACTGCTAGAAGTGAGTCAAGTGAATTCCACAATGAATCTCCAACTACAGGATATTTACCAACTGCTCCACGCAGTCAGATATGGCACAAGGCCGAATTTAATGTGGGGTAACCGAGCCCATAGGCTCGGCCAAAAATTACACGTAGACCTCGTATAAAACGGGGACGGGTAGCTGTTTCCTGAGACGAGATACTGCCCTTCGACATAGCCTCGTCTGGGATCCTCTCTGTCCGGAGACAGAGAATTTGACCAGCACAGCTGCAGACGAATCACCAACTGCAGACCAACGTACAGTACTTACTACTATATTTATGTGAATACTTACTACTATATCCGTTTTCGACTATCTGTGCAGCAGGTGGCATCTTTTGACAGGGGGGCTCCCAAGTATTTGAAGCTGGACACTTTCTCCATTGGTTCGCCGTACATGGTGACGCTGACACTGGTCTTGCTTGTGCTATTCACAATAATTAATAAAAGCTCCGATACGACACCATACCTGGCTCTCTTGGCTTCTGATCTTAATTCATTGGAGGTGTTAACATGTTGTCTTGGGGAATTAAGATAGGCTATCGGCTCGGAGTGAGAGCTCGGAGAGTCGAGTTCGAATTCCAGTCGAGTTCGTCAGATTTACTTACGCACGATTACCCTTGGGAAAGGTATGAATCCATCTCTTCTCCCAGGGCAGACTGGGTTCTTTAGCCTTGGTTAGCAACCAGTCTACCACAGAAAGAAATAGCAACCTAGTGCGGGAAAAATCTTCTACGTCGTCAGTCATGTATCGAAAGATACATGATCGCCGAAGCGTATATTTCGTATGACACTTAACTGAGTGACTGACAGCAAACATCCTGTTCAGTACCACAGATGTGCCTGTCAGTTTAGTCAGTTATGTGGCATACGTGATACACGCTTAGGCGATCATGTTTCTTTCGATACATGACTTATATAGCTGGTGGCGGGGGAGAGGAGGATTCATACCTTTCCCAAGGGTATAGTACGTAAATGAATGTAACGGATTCGACTGGAATTCGAACTCGGCTCTCCGATTCCTCAATCCGAACTATCCACTGCGACGGGCCCCTAACGAGTTGGGCATGTCTTCTCGGAACTGATATACTGCGCATCTCTGTTCATGAGTCGGAGTAATGGGGAAGCATCGTGTCGAGGGCGTGTTTTCTTTTCTTTTTTAAGTTTGAGGAAACCAAGGTGACTTGAAAGCTACATTAGATACTTGGGAACATTCTCAAACAGAGACTCTCTGAACAGTCCGCATACTCAGCTAATACATTGGTTACCTGACCTGAAGGTATTTACGACTTGAACCAACCTGCAAGGTTATCAGCTGTTCTTATCAAAGCCTGGGATCATATGCTGTACATTTGACTGTGATGCATGTAAGTGGTATACCCTTATGAGACTATTTGGATATATTGGATTTCGTATACTTGTCACTTCTGTCGTAGTCGGGATCATCGAGTCAGTGCGAACGATCCTTTCCTTAGCTGTATCGTCTGCGCTTCGCCAAGGTTACAAACAGTTTTGCATTCAGAGTTTTCCTTCTCCTAGACCGGCTGCCACCCAAGGCTATAGAACTTAGCCTGTCCTATTATTTGAAGATATTGGATTTCGTATACGTGTCACTTTGTTGACTTGTTGCTCTCTTTACTCATGCATAGTTTGAGTCAGACACCATCAGTCTGGAGCACCATCATTCGGATACCGTCTAAGCAGCCTGGTTTACCTTACCTGGCGTATTTCTATCCGAGTAAGTTTAGGCGCAGCTTTTAAGAAAAATATGTCATAGCATCGCGCACATTTGGCTGTGATGCATGTACCTGGTATACCCTTACCAGACTGGGTGTAATGGCGGGTACGCTGGGATTCGAATATTTGAATCCCAGCGCCAATTTGATGGCATGCTGGTCCCTCATTTGACAACAACAACAATAATAATTTTATTATTTTTAATAATATTTTTAAATAATATGTAATTGCAATAATAATATACTATGATTAATTGCTCTTACTAACTAATCAACTCACGAAAAATTTCGAGATGAGAACGGTCCCCATCAAGTTACTCACGCCTCAGTTGCATTCCATACACGCTGACTGCGTTTAATTCGCTTTTTCGCGTTAATCATCAATGCATCCTTTTTCCCAAGACAAGCGACGTTTGTACGAAGACTGGTATTTATATATTTTTTACACTTGTATACAATTTTTAAACTAAACTTGAAGAAAGCAAACATACCGTCGAAATATTGTTAAACAATGTTTTTTCTTTTCTTTTTCTTTTCTGAAATCGCGCTCTTCTCTAAGTGTTGCAAAATTTTGGAAAAGTTACGTTAGTCATTTTGTTTAATAATAATAATAATAATAATAATAATAATAGTGATGTTGATCGTCCGTATGTGTCCAGATCCGAAGGAGGCAGAGGATTAGTTCAACTAGAACTGTCTTACAAAACCACAACAATCGGTCTTCAAAGATACCTGGAAATTACAGAAGACTGGCTGATGATCTCTGTTAAACAACATGAAAGAAATATGAAACTTTATTCAGTAATAAAGGAAGCCAACAAATTCAAAAGGAAATTTCGGGTGGGTGAAGAAAGGAAAAAACCCGATAATACACCCAGTTCAGCGGCAAAGAACCTAAAAAAGAAAGCAAAAGCAAATGCAATGTACTAAATACAGAAACGATAGCAAGATACGCTTCGGCAAGGTCAAAAACTCAGTTCTTACCAAGCAAGCTGATGTAGACAAACACTGTATCCATCAATGGTTACGTAGTGTAGTGTTAAAAGCTGAAACCGAAGGTTTTATTTTTACTGCATAGGGCCAATGCTTGCTAAGTAGACATTACCAAACACACATACTGAAAAATTGTGCTAACCCGAAATGCATAATTTATGATAAATATCCAGAAACAATTAACCATCTTGTATCAGGTTACACAGTGTTACTGAATATAAAACTCAGCATGATAGAGTTGGCCAATATCTGCACTGGAAAATATGCAGCTTTTACGGGAAAGAAACTGCAATAAACTGGTTTGAACATCACATAAGTTCGGTTACATAATAGGATCTGCAAGAATTTTATGGGACTTTACAATACACACAGAGAGAACAATCAAAGCTAATCGCCCAGACATCGTTATCAAAGACCACAAGAATAGAATGTATTTTCATATTGACACAGCAGTTTCTGCAGATTGTGATGTATATCTGAAGTTCTTCAAAAACTATCAGAATACAAGGATCTTGAAGAGGAAATGTCAAAAATGTGGCATAAGGACATCAATAATTCCAGTTGTCATTGGAACCTTCGGATTGATTGGAAAAGGTTCCAATAAACTAACATGCCTTAATGAAATACAAAAAATTCTACTCACAAGTACAGCTCACAAAGACTTTTATGTAAAATATTTTTTTTTTTTGCTAAAATGATCAGTGGAGAATATTATGAAGTCATTTTTGACCTTAAGTCTCTGGTTGGGACCCGGAATGAAATCTGTATACAGCCGAAACCAAGTGAAATAATAATAATAATAATAATAATAATAATAATAATAATAAAGATCTTCAAAAAGCTATCAATATATAAAGAAACTTGAAATTGAAATCTCAAAAATGGAGCACATGGGAACATTAACAATACCTGTTCTAGTTGGAGCCCTCGGATTGGTTGGAAAAGATTCCAGTAGGCTAATTGAAGAGACACCTGGAAGTCCATGCCTTAAAGTAATACAAAACATTGTTCTCACGAGTACAGCCCACACCTTACGAAGGGATTTATCTATGTAAAATATGTTTGTGCATTTTTTTCTGTTTTTCTTTTTTTAATTGGTCAGTAGAAAATGTCATAATGCCATTTCTAACCTTAGGTCTCTGGGCGGGACCCGGAAAGAAATGTGTACACGCCAGATATCAAAGGAAATAATAATAATAATAATAATAATAATAATAATAATAATAATAATAATAATAATAATAATAATTATATGTGGCACATGGGGACATCAACAATCCCTGTTGTAGTTTGAGCCCTAGGATTGGTTGGAAAAGATTCCAGTAGGTTAATTGAAGAGATTCCTGGAAGCCCATGCCTCAAAGAAATACAAAAAATTGTTCTCACAAGTACAGCCCACACTTTACGAAGGGCTTTATCTATATAATATATATGTATATATTTTTTTCAGTGGAAAGTGTCATGATGCTATTTCCAACCTTAGGTCTCTGGGCGGGACCCGGAAAGAAATGTGTACACGCCAGAAATCAAAGGAAATAAAAACAATAATAATAATAATAATAATAAAATGAAGCCTATTGATATAAATTGAACTATTTTTTATTCACAGGTTCAAGTAATGTAATAGGTTTTCGTTGTTGTGGTATACTGGAGTTAATTACTGCCTGAAAAGGGTATTATGCGAGACGCTTCGTTTGGATCGATAGCTTACCAGGCCATTAGCTAATATACTGCTTTTGATTCCCACGTCTCCTTAACTAAGCTGTCATTTTTCCCCTTAAATATCTAAGAGATATGAAGGGTGATCTTCCAGGAGTTTCCTTCCTTCCTTCCTTCAGAAGAGGCGGGGGGGTTCTACTATCCCTTAATCAACTTTAGGACCGTTTTTTTTTGTTCGGCCCATTCTATCTCACGACCCACACACCTGTGGCTGTCGGATTACATGTCTACTGTGTACCGCTTGTTTATCCAGCCATTCGTTCTTTTCTTTTGTTGTTGCTTCCATTGATCCGCCACCCCCATCTCTTTATCCTTTTCCGGGACTGTCGTCTTCTCTCTAATTGCAATAGGCGATCTTACAATATTATTGAACACGTGTCACTTTTATGTTCGGCAAAGTTCTTGTTTTGTTTTCTACTTTTCCTAAATTAACTCCCTTGATTTTCTCCCGCTTTTTTTTTTCTTATAATATTTTTTCCTTATTCATTTCTATTCAGTTTCCGTTCGTCATGTCGTCATGCGGTTGTTTTTAGCGTCAACCTTCTACCGTCAAACCGATGCGGGTACAAGTCAACCTCTCTGTGCTGCAAAAGAAAATAAAAAGAAAGTTATCAGACGTATTTAAAGCTAATAACAATCAGCGTTGTGTTTATATAAAGTGATGTGAGTAAGAAAGAAATAAAGAAATAACGAAAAAAAGAAAGAAAGAAAGAGATAAATGAACAAAAATAAAAGGAAAGAGGGGGTGAGAGGGGTAAACAATTAAAGATAGGAAGAAATGAAGGAAGGACGGGAGGTTAGAAGGGACACAACTAAGGAAAGGAGAGAAAAGAAGGGAGGGACGAGGCGGAGGAAAAAAATGAAGATATGAAAAGGGATTTTAAAGTAAGTGTCACGTTAAAAGATGAAAATGTCAATTTCTCGAATGGCCAAACAAAGTGAAACCGGAAGACAAGCGGACTACGAACAGGAAGGACAGAAATAAGATCTACAATTCAAACAGTGGTCAATTGAAAAAGTGAAAAATCAGCCCCATCTCTCCGCCCGTGGGAAACGCCTTAACACCTACAAATAATAATAATAAAAATTAAAATATAAAATAACCAAGTAAAAACAAATCCCTTGACAAAGAATGATTGGTAGAAAAGTTAAGGGCAAAACAAACGCTTTTGGTGCAACTTCCTTGTATTTCTGGTAATTTAGGTTAAAAAAATGAAGATAAACATATATTTTCTGTCATTAACCATTCTTAATAAGGCAAGTGTCAAAAGGTGCTTTCATACAGAGACGTTGATGACCGAGGTACAATTAAATAAGGGGATATTATAAGGAAACAAGATAGAAAAGGGATCTATATAATACTGTTCATATCTATCATTTTTCTCTGTCAATTTATTCAATTTGTCTATCTCATTCTATCTATCTATCTATCTATCTATCTATCTATCTATCTATCTATCTATCTCATTCTGTTCGTATCTATCTATCTATCTATCTATCTATCTATCTATCTATCTCATTCTGTTCGTATCTATCTATCTATCTATCTATCTATCTATCTATCTATCTATCTATCTATCTCATTCTGTTCGTATCTATCTATCTCATTCTGTTCGTATCTATCTATCTATCTATCTATCTATCTATCTCATTCTGTTCGTATCTACCTATCTATCTATCTATCTATCTCATTCTGTTCGTATCTATCTATCTATCTATCTATCTATCTATCTATCTATCTATCTATCTATCTCATTCTGTTCGTATCTATCTATCTATCTATCTATCTATCTATCTATCTATCTATCTATCTCATTCTGTTCGTATCTATCTATCTATCTATCTATCTATCTATCTATCTATCTATCTATCTATCTCATTCTGTTCGTATCTATCTATCTATCTATCTATCTATCTATCTATCTATCTATCTATCTATCTATCTCATTCTGTTCGTATCTATCTATCTATCTATCTATCTATCTATCTATCTATCTATCTATCTATCTATCTATCTATATATCTATCCCATTCTGTTCATATCTGTCTATCCTATTCTGTGCATATCTATCTATCTATCTATCTATCTATCTATCTATCTATCTATCTATCTATCTATCTATCGTTACACATGACGTCATGCTAGACCATCTCAAACGTCCAGCTTCCCAAAGAATACCAGGATGCAGACAAAGAACTTCTAACTACCACACAGATATCTCATCGATTCTGGATAATGACTGCGAAAGTCGAAAGTACTTGAACAAAAATAACAAAATACGAAATTCGGACAGTTCTTCCACAACACTCAACACATCCCAAAATTGGAATAATAAAATAAAATATTGAACAGACAGACCTTGTAGGTTCTTTTTAATCAAAGTTAAATGGAGGAATACGCGCGTGTGTGTGTCTGCGTGTGCGCGCACCTGTGTGTGTCTGCGTGTGCGCGCACCTGTCCAAGAAGGGTCAATGTTTATCTATAATCCTTATCTTCATAGTTACTTCATACCACCTCCATTTTCATTCATATCACACGCCTCATTCATCATTAACATTTCAACACTAACTCACTATTATGACTGCTCTCAATACTTTTAGTAAGAGCTGAATTGTAATATATATATATATATATATATATATATATATATATATATATATATATATATATATATATATATATAGCGAAAGAGAGAGGGAGGGAGGGAGGGAGTATAAAGTATTAATCAAGGTGATAAATACAATAAGTAAAACGTTCAACGCGCAAACAGGGCATCAAAAGGTCGTATTAAAAAAAGAAGTTATTACGGGGAATTACCAGCAAGCGCGCTAAACCTTTCGCTAATCATGTTGCAAATACAGAGATTATAGCCTATGAGCTTGAGGCTAAAGCGCCTTTGCTAGGAAGTCGTTGTAGTGTGTTCTTTTTAATACGATCTTTATATATATATATATATATATATATAAAGATCGTATTAAAAGGAACATATTACAACTATATATATATATATATATATATATATATATATATATGTGTGTGTGTGTGTGTGTGTGTGTGTGTGTGTGTGTGTGTGTGTTTGTAAAAGTTCAAATCCAATTAAATATATATCTGTAAAACGACAATATAGATAAAGACAAAAGGAAGGCTTATCTTAGCGGACGCGTTTCGTCCCCTTATGTAGTTTATCATCTGGCTTGATGAAGTCCACAAGAGAACAAAAGATAAGTTTTGTTTTTGTCTACATTCATATATATGGGATAACGATATATAGTTTTTTCATATATGAAGAACAAATTTAAGGGAAAGAAAAGTTTCTACTTTGTCATCTGCAGCTCAGTTGCTAGGAACCGACAGGCCAGACACCAGCACCTGAGATTTGATTATAGGGGTGAAGTCTTTGTGCAGACCTAACTACACTTTTTGTAGGGCCAAATTCAGAAACCTGGTGCACTACCTGCCACAAGGTACCTAAACGACTCAGCGCAGATTTTGAATTCAGAGTTGACCTTCTCCTAGACCAGTTGCTATCCAAGGCTATAGAACCCAGTCTGTCATGCTATTTACGCATAGCTAAAGGGACGGGGAAGATGATTTATAACTTTTCCAAGGGTATTAGCACTTAACTGAATGCAATGGATTCGACTGGAATTCGAAGTACATATATATACAGATATATGTATATACATATATATGTACATACATACACACACACACACACACACACACACACACACACACATATATATATATACATATATATATATGCATATATATACATATATATACATATATATGTGTATATATATACATATATATACATATATGTACATATATATGTATATGTATATGTTTACATGTATTTAAATATATATATAATACAACACACATACAAATATATATATATATGTATATAACAACAAACATACACACACACACACACTCGTGAAGTGATGGCCCTAGAGTTACTAGCACCCTGTGCAGGCTGAACTTCGGCGCCCTTGCAAGTATAATTTTTTAAAAAATTCACAAGGAGGAAAACATAGACTAACTAGATTATTACAATATACAGGTTAATACAAGCTACAGAAAACATTCATGATCCAAGCAAAAATGTTTTTCTAAATCTACAAATATTTTCATGCCACTTTCTTCTTTACAAGTTTATTTTCTATAGACAAAAATAGACCAAAGAATTTAATCTGTATGTTTTTATTAGCTTTAGTTCCCAGTAACTTGAACCGGCTTTGGTTATATATATATATATATATATATATATATATATATATATATATATATATATATATATATATATATATATATATATATATATATCTATATATATATATATATATATATCTATATATATATATATATATATATATATATATATATATATATATATATATATATATATATGTAACCAGAGATCAAGATACTGGCAACTCGGCCAGTCAGACGGGGCGTCATTATGGCCAAGGACGCCATCATGCCTCCATGTCCTATGTTTGTGATCTCCCACAACTAAAGCTTATAAAAACATACAGATTAAATTCTTTTGTCTTTTGAAAGTATCTTGTAAATAAGATAGGTGCAAAAAGTGCCATGAAAATATTTGTAGATTTAGAAAAACATATTTGGTTGGATCATGAATGTTTTCTTTAGCTTGTATTAACCTGTATATTGTAATAATCTAGTTAGTCTATGTTTTCCTCCCTGCGAAAATATTAAAAAATTATACTTGTAAGGGCACCGATGTTCAGCGTGCACAGGATGCCAGTAACCCTAGGGCCATCACTTCATACAACACGCACAAACACACAATATTCTTTCGCGTATGAATCGAAAGAGTACGAAGGTTCGATTCCTGTCGGAGTGAAGAGAATGGCAAATTTCGGGCAAAGAAACTTTCAGGCAAAAGTTCACCGTGTCGATTGTCACAGTTTATCTTAACAAGCCCCACTGCCACTTTTTAAAGACGTTACCTTTGAAAGCTCTAAAGGTGAATCGTTACCTATTTTTTCTCGCACCAGGAAAATAAAAGAGTAATTTTAATTATTCGTCTTTGTCTTTCTGTTTGAACAAAGAAAGCAACATAATATCAAGTTATTTCAATCACAAACTCATTCAAGGTACAGTTAATTTAATCAAATCCCTTGAGACGATTTCTCTACCGGCGTATCGCTCGCGCATGCGCGCGCTCGTGCTTTTCAAACATTTATATCAATCTTTTGTTGGAAAGGACTGCTAGGATTTTAACGTGAGGCTGCGTTCCAAATATACAGACGTTTTATACATAAATTAGATATTTCCACTTTTGATTTTTCCAATTCTAAAATTATAGAGTTAAAAGTGCACACTTGATTAAATTTTATTGAGAAACTATATTTTTTCTCTTTCACCTTTACTAAATTTATTTTCCTTTTGTTTCATTTATTTTAAATTGTGCCTCCTTTTTTTATCTGCCTTTCTATAACTACTTTTTCTTTTTTCCGTTTCTCTTTTTACTCTATGCATTCTTCTTCTTCTTCTTCTTCTTCTTCTTCTTCTTCTTCTTCTTCTTCTTCTTCTTTCACTTCCCTTTTGCTTGTTCTTCTCATTTCACTTCTCTTCTTTTTCTCATGTTATTCTACCCTTCTTCTTCTTTGTTTTCTTTCACTTTCCTTTTGCTTGTTCTCATTTTACTTCTTCCTCTTCTTTTTCTCATTTCACTCCCCCCTTTGCTTCTTCTTCTTTCTACCCCCTTTGCTTCTTCTTCTTTCTACCCCATTTCTTCTTCTTCTTCTTCTTCTTCTTCTTCTTCTTCTTCTTCTTCTTCTTCTTCTTCTTCTTCTTCTTCTTCTTCTTCTTCTTCTTATTATTATTATTATTATTATTATTATTATTATTATTATTTCATTTCTCTTTTGTTCCTTGATTTGTCTTTCACTTTCCTTCTTTTTCTGTCTGTCTTCCCATTTCTCCTTCTACGCCACCATCAAAACCACCTTCCCACCTCTACTATTACTGTTTCCTCTTTCTCTTTCTTTCTTTACTTTTTCCTTCTTCCTTCTTTACCACCATTTCACTTCCTACTTTCCCCCTTCCTCTCTTCTTTTCATTCACATTTTTTTCTTCTTCGTCTCCCACTACTTCTCCATTCAACTATTTTGTTTCACCACCACCATCACCTTCCATTTTTTCCTGTCTCTCTTTCTTTTTTTCCTTCCCCTCTTCCTATTTTCACCACCACTTCCGCATTTCTGTTCCCCTTTCCCCCTTTCCTTTTCTTTTGTCTTTCGCACTTAACTACATTCTTTCCTTCTTCGTCTTCCGATTTTCTCCCTCCTTCTTTTATAGAAACTTGTTCCTTCCTTTCCACGTACTTTTCCCCACCAACTGTTTTTGCTGGCGTTAGTAAAATGTCGGAACGTTATATTTCCGACACGTGCAAATAGCAGAGAAGGCGAACCTTCCCAAAACGTGGCCCCATTGTCTGGCCACGGTTGCGTTAGAAATACATAAAATGATACAATGCGTTCGGTGAAAAGGAAAAAGAAAAGGAAAAAATGAAGTAAAGTCCCAAAAGCAGCGGGTATGAAATCGAGGCGTCTCTTATGGCACACGCCAGACAGCTGTGTTTCAGCTGACTGGGCGATTAATGGGATGCGCCAAATCGTTCAGGGCAAGAAACGGGCGTTTTGGCAGGCCGATCAAGCGAGTGGCCGTTTATTTGAGCTGCTTATTCATTAGCTGATTAGATAAGAAAGATAAAATCCCTTCTGTGTCCACTTTCACATATCGATAAAATTCAACACAGGACTGAGAAGCAAACAATGTTTTTCACCACTTTTGTACGTTCAATTTTATTATGATCTATATTTATTTCCGTTTGAAAACGTCTAAGCTGGACGAAACAAGGAGCATCGTGAGGTTTTGCATATCAAACGATTTACACATGACGAACAATAAATTATCTCCCCTATATTTCCTTTTAAATTTCAATTATTTTTAATAGTTTCGCCCTAAGCAAAGCAATAAAGCCACGAAGATGCAAGCAGTTACTGAGTGTTAGAGAATATGAGAAAAGAAAACTATGAAGGAGAGAGAACATTAAAAGAACAGGAATTAAGAAGGCAGCAGGTAACAATTGACACTGCATCAAAGTTGGCTGGGAAACAAGAAGTCGGAAGCGAGCTTCACAAGCGATAGAAGAAACTGTTAACATAGAACTTACGGTTACATCTAGCAATTTCAACCGTAAAATGATGGGACCTTGCCACCAATCTAGTAATGCGCTTAAATTCATAAAGTCTAATGATGACGGAGTAAAGTTTATCAAAACAATTACCATGAAATTATTTATACAAAAAGCATCGGTGAGCAAAATTACGGCGGTGGGAAAGTGACTGAAGGCGAGATGCCATGTCAAGACCAAGGACATTGCAGATTCTTCTTTGGATTTGATCAAGAATCTCTGAATATGTAGCAGGAACACCAGACCAGATATAACAGCAGTATTCAAAGCGGGGACGTATGGTAGATTTATAGATATGAAAGATAAATTCTGTTGAGAAAAATTGTCTATCCCAACAAATGAAAGCAACTTTCCTAGCAGCAGGCCTAGTAATTGATTCGATATAATCTTTTCATTTTATGTCAGCTGGAAACGTTAGACCGAGAAGGTGCAATGTATCACTCTCCTGGTGGTTAGCATCAGCCATACTGGTGGAAGGTAAAAAGGTTCTCTCAGACGATTAAAAGTGTGTAGTTTAGTTTTGGAGGCCTAAAAATTAACAAGCAATTAAACATATATATATATATATATATATATATATATATATATATATATATATATATATATATATATATATATATATATATGAGGCATGTGCTATTAAAGACTTCGGAATATTTCCATTTAATAACCTTTCGAGTTTTTCTTGATTTCTCGCAAGTTTCTTTGGTCTAAGTTGTTGAAAAAAGAACTTAGTCTTTGGTGTTTTGCCGAATACTTTCGGTTGTCGTCAACCGTCATCATGTCTGTATGCTTTTGGTGTGAAGTAGATGTTTTTTTTTATTTTTATAGATAATATTTTGGGTTATTCAGGCCGTGTTGTTGGATTAGTTCATTAGCAATTGGGAGGGGGTTGGTATTTATTATTTGGGGATTAGTTATTATATATATATTAAGATGTTTCTGCCCGTATTAAATCCTATTTTATTTATGTTGTTTTTATGTTTTTTAATTGTGATGGCTTCGAGGATTTGGAAGCGTTTTTTGTAATTGTTTTGGTAGAGGATATTGAGATTGTTGATTAGGATTTTTCTTATTTCGAAAGCACTCGGTAAAACAACAAATAAGTTTTTTTTTAAACATCTTAGACCCCAAAACAAAGAAACTTGCGAGAAAGCAAGAAAAAAACTAAAAGAAAGATTATTAAACGGAAAAGTTTAGGAGTCATTATTAACACATGCCTCAGTAATGATATGCTCCCAATATATATATATATATATATATATATATATATATAGGAAGAGTTTATAGTTGTTCCAACGAGAGAAAAGTGTATATATTAAAAAGAAGTGTGAAACTGCAAACGTTTTCGGTTGTAATGTAAATTTTTATTTTCTATAATTTTGCTACACGTATTTCCGCTCTTGCGACCTTCATCAGGCACAGTGTGAATATTTCCACATATTATTAAAAAGAATTATTTTTTCTTGTTTTTTGATGTGAAATATTCTCGAGATTAGACATTCTTGTGTGTTAGTGATCCAAATGTCTTCCTTGAACTGGCAGTGAAAAAGTTCTTCTGCGTAAAGGGTAATAAAACAATTAAGATTGATCCGATAAAGGGCGAGGAAAGATATCTGTATTATCTTTTAATGACCTCTGTGTGTTCTCAGATCTATTTCCCTTTTTTTGTGTTTTTGTCACCATGCGTATGTATACGTATATTCCCTCACCATAAATACAACTGTCTTATTATAAGGAATTAGTATACACATATATACACATATACCTACACACACACACACACACATACACATACACACACACACGCACACTTCCTGTGTTGTGTAGGATTCGCGTGTGTGCTCGTGAGCAATCTTGTTTTTGCCAATATATATATATATATATATATATATATATATATATATATATATATATATATATATTATAACTACTATTGCTACTACTGATAAAAAAGAACTATGTTTCTGTGACCATAGACGACTTAACAGAAGAGATAACACCTTAGAGAAGAAAAGATCCCGAACAGAAATGAAAAAAGAAATTGAGACCAAAATCAAACACCTTGCACCTTAGTGGCTTTATTACCTTGCTTGGGGTGAAATGATTAAAAAATTATTTAGTCAGTATTAGGTTCATCAGAAATAAATAGAAACCATTTCCAAAGATTCGTTCTCGCATTTATCATTTATGGAACTCTATTCCAGCTTCTTGCTAGTCAGTCAACCTCCAAAAGCAGAAACCATTTTCAAAGATTCGTTTAATCGATTCCGCACATCGAGTTTTTGTCTCTTTTGGGGAGCGTGGAGTCGCCTCTTAATTGCTGTTGTTCGCAGGTCCACCCTGACCCGGAGTGGTAGCACCTGTTAAAATCCCATCTATGGGCAAATAGTGCACCCCCCCCAAAAAAAACAAAGCACTATGAAGGTATAAATATACAGTTTTATAGTAAAATTACGAGCAAAACATTTTTATATCAATAAATGTTCATCAGTACATATTTTATAGCAGAATGACCAGTAATACATTTTATAGCACAATGACCAACAATACATTTTCTCTGTAGTTGAAGCCATAAAATTGTATTAAAAATATTTAGATTTCGACATTAAATAACCACAGAGGTTGATATGCCGCTAAACAAACAACAACTATGAACGAAGTCTTTCATAACTTTAATCCATATAATATCCTACAATTCCTTCGAAATCAAATTGTATTCCAAAATATAACTTCAACAAAACTACAACATGAAACACAGATATCACCGCCTCTCGTAATCATGTCCACACATACATGCACACACAAAAGCTGAGTATAATCTACCATGTACTCAATTGTGAAAGCAAAATAACATATATCATTTTTATTACTTCAAAGCTCTCAAGAAAATTAAATTTCGGCATTAAATGACTCATAAACAGTTGATGCGCCGTTATACAAAGTTTTTGTCTCTAGGCGCCTCGGTAGATGGCAGTGGTTAGCGAGCTAGTTTGCTTGATCATTGCAACAGAGTAGGGAGTTCAGTCCATACTGGGTATCCCATAATTGTAGCCTTGTGTCAAACTAATTTAACCTTAGTATATGACATCGAGTTTGATTCTCCCATGATCTGTATGTTGACGCATTGATGGGTGGATAAGTTTGTTGTCTCCAATCAGCTTCGGATACAATCGGATACAGATGACCGCCTCTGTGGACACAAGCGCGTACGAACACACGAGCGTATAGATAGATATCAAG
>OZ038486.1:124416799-124471799 GCA_964036315.1 Acanthosepion esculentum | reverse complement strand
AATACTGTCGTTTAATTAAAAAAAACAAAGTATTTACTCGAATAAGTGTATCCATAAAAAACGCATAACCAGAAAATATATTAAAATATTTGTCGGATTTAATCCATTTAATATATATATATATATATATATATATATATATATATATATTGTGTGTATTTAGGCAGCATTTTTTCATTCATACATGTTTCATTAAATAATATAGATAAGTGTTGTCTATATGTAAGTTTTTTTCATATAGTCTGATAAGCTTAATAACATTATTATTAAACAATGAAAGAAAATCACAATATTGATACATATTTTTTAATCCAATCTAAGCTTTCGGCTTACATAAGCCATTATCAAAGATGACAATTACACAATATATATATATATAGCAGCATCGTTACATCGTTTCCAATTGCACTCTCTGTTGGTTGATTACATTGACCCACAAAATCGCTAAGTGTGCGAAATGCATTTCTGTTTGAACGTCCATTTTCGTAATAGGCCTCGATAAATTTAACACTTTGTCAATCTTCCTAAGTTTGAAATTGCCAAAGACTTAAGATTTGAAATTTGAAAGAAAAAGAAAAAAATCATTAGACGCTTAAACTTAATTCACATTTAAAATCGGTCCAAGTTACTGGACCACCCTTTATATTAAAATATTTGTAGGGTTTAATCCATTTATATATATATATATATATATATATATATATATATATATATATATATATATATATATATATATATATATATATTAATAAATATACATATACCTACGTTCCAAGGGCAACTTAAAGTTTCGTTGTTCTACCAACTCATCAGGCACAAATTATTACTTTTGATTTGAAAAGAAATATGCTGGTTCTCATGGGAGGAACGCTAAATTAAACACAGATTCAAAGCTCAAATTTTATATAAACTTATAAATATATATATAACAAGTAATACGTAGATGAAAACAGTATAGCCATTTAACATTATTTAGCAAAAAAACAAAAAAAAAGAAAAGAAAAAGAAAACAGATACAAGCACTTCCAAGTGTGAGGCTATATATTTATACTTCTGGGAGAGTATATTTGTGAAATATTTATTTTTGATCTGTGTTGTGCTGCTGACGACAATGTCCAGCTTCTGAGGGAAATATAAAACGTAGTTTGTCAATATGCAATCGAGAGAAAAATAAAATAAAATAAAAAAAAAAACTTATTAAAGCAATGGACGCACGACACAAAGAAAGGAATGAATACGAACAACAAAAGACGAATATATAATGTTCAATGAAGCATTGTAATTAAAAGGGTGTGGTCTGAGTATCCCCTGAACAATTCCTACGAACGCATCCCCAGCCGAATGCCATGTTACTTTTGTTGAATCTATAGCCTGCACACAGCGCCAGGCGTTCTACTTGACTGCTCTTAGCTTCCTGTGACCGAATGGCATAAAAAACGACATCGTCACTCGATACCTGTCAGCCCCGACGAATGCAAATCAAACATTTCCTTTTAACAAAAGAACGGGAACACCAACCCTGTCAGCTGGGATGGGTTTTGTGGCGTCTTGAGCAAAAAATACGGTTAACAGTTTTAGCAAAATTATAAAATAAAGAATAAGCTAGTTTCAACATTTCTGAAAATAGGGCCATGTTCTTGCATTCAGCAAGTTCATTATCGGCCATTTTCTTTTAAGTATTTTGTGTTCGGAGGGTAATGGAGATCGGCGAGGAAAGTGCGTAACAGCCACTCAAGGTAGATGGTTACAGAGTAAGAGGTAGAGTTTATGCTGGTATGTGGGGAAGATAGCACTTAACCCTACACTTGAACATGTTAAGACTTTAGTGATCGGAGAAGCATCTTCTTGGGAATCGGTTCAACAAAGCAGAAGAAGCTGTTTGAGTCGAATTTGCATCTCAGTAGGGGGATATGAATGGAATGAGGGTGACTCGCTACAATGTACGTGGTATAGTGGAAAACTTCTTCTTCTTCTTCTTCTTCTTCTTCTTCTTCTTCTTCTTCTTCTTCTTTCAACCCTATTTCTTCTCATTCTTCTTTATATCCCATTTCTTCTTCTTCTTCTTCTTCTTCTTCTTCTTCTTCTTCTTATTATTATTATTATTATTATTATTATTATTATTATTATTATTGAGCGAGAAAGCAGACCGCCAACAAAGTGTCACTGGGGTACAAATATGTGAAGCCCATGGTACCCGCCATGACACCCTGTCTGATAAGGGTATACCAGGTACATGCATCACAGCCAAATATGCGCGATGCTGTGACATATTTTTCTTAAAAGTAGCGCCTAACCTTACAGATGGGGCTCAGATAGAAATACGCCAGATAAGGTAAACCAGGCTGCTGAGACGGTCTCAGACTGATGGTGCTCCAGACTGATGGTGTCCGACAAACTATTCATGAGTAAGAGAGCAACAAGTCAACAAAGTGACAAGTATACGAAATCCAATATATCCAAATAGTCTCATTAGGGTATACCAGGTACATGCATCACAGCCAAATGTGCGCGATGCTGTGACATATTTTAACAGCCAGACTGTTCAGACGGTCTCCTACTGAAGTTACTCCAAAGTATCAAGAGATGACTTCCAAGTCGCCTAGTCTGCCTCATCCTTGAAACTTTAAAAGAACCCTTTCGGCATACCAAACATGAGGTTCCTCCACCACTCCCGCTCATACATAGTATATCTGCTCCTAGGGGACATTCCCAACTGGTTCAGGTCAGGCAACGGACAAGCAAATCTAAAGTGCTGAACGGAATATTTACTATAGCCAATCTTACGAAGATAAAACTGATACATTTTACCATCTGTAATCAGTTAAGACCAGAAGCCTTGAAAACCTTGCCTGATGTAGCATCAGGACATTTATTTATTGATTATCCATACGCAGATGACACAGGACCTCCTAGACCAGGTAGTGAAGGAAAGCGAGAACAAAGGACTAAACATCAACTGCAAGAAGACAGAAAGTATAGTCGTCAGCAAGAGTAGAAAATGTGAACTAGGAATTAGAGATGTCAACATCAAACAAGTACAGAAATTCAAATATCTGGGAAATGTTTTAACAGATGACTGCGAAGGTTAGAAATGATGGAACCAAGGAATACTGTTTCTTTGGATAGTAGGTTTGAGAGGAGAGATTCCCCATGAATATTTCAGGTGAGTACTTACCCCCCCCCCCACTAAAGCAGGATATGACACTAAGACATGTTTGTTTTACGTGGAGAACATCATACTCATACGTATGCATATGGGCCAAGGACAAAAAGCAGAGTTGCAGTATAAATTACAGATTGACTCTGTGGGTATCGAAGAAACAGACGCCATGCACTTATTAGTTAAACAGTTTCAGCATCATATCATTGTATAATTCTTGGTTGTTTTAATTTTGGGAGTGGACTTGATCGAAAACTCTTCAGCATTCCCCGTATTTAATTCATACCAATTTTAGCAATAACATTCATATTAAATTTATAGGAGGGGTACTGAAAAGTTCTCAGTTCGACCAAGAACGTATTAAAAAAATCTGAAGTTTGATCATTTGTTCCGTGTCCAAGCAGGTATCCTTACCTTTTTTTTAAAAATCAGTTCATCCTAAGCAAGGCGATAATGCCACCAAGACGCAAGTAGCTTCTAGGAGTGGAAGAGAGTGAAAATACTTTAGAAGGAGACGGAAACCCAATCCTAAGCACGAAACAAGAGATAAACCTCTACTCCTGTTCACAAGACTGGGGAGGAGTCTGAACCGGACGATAGGCGAACTTATCTATTCCTATTTTTTCTGCAACACACTAGTAGAGGCCATAGTCTTCGAGTGCTTACACATGCACACGCGCGCGCGCACACACACCACGTGGTGCGTTTTTATAAGTGGTTATGATCGAAATCAGCTTGTATGCAATGGTTTCTAATGCTTTGGCAAATCAATTTAAACGTTACTGATAGTAAATCATCTCGCAGCCAAATTACAGTTTTAGGGAAGACAATAAACTACATCTGGCAGCAAGGCCTCTGACTGGGAGATTGGATCTTTTGAGGAGCGTGGAACGACCACTTAATTGCTGTTGTTCCGAGGTCCACCTACATTCGGGGGTGCTATGGGCAAATAGTGAACCTCCCGCCATCTCACCAAAATGTGAAGTTATAAAAATATCTATTTATAGTAAAATTACCAAACAATACATCAATCAACATGAAAGAACTTTCACGACATTAATCCAGATAATATCCTACAATATCTTAAAGAACTCAAACTGTATTCCAAAATATAACTTCAACAAAACTACAACATAAGCACACATATCACCGTCTCTAGTAATTATGGCCACACAAACATGTATATGCACAAAAGCTGAGTATCATCTACCATGTATTCAATTGTGAAAGCAGAATAACATATATGATATATTTTTCTTCTTCAAAGCTCCCAAGAAATTTAAATTTCAGCATTAAATGACTCATAAGGAGTTGATATGCCGTTAACCAAACTAATCAAATCTAAATCAGCTAAATTAACCCATTAATTTCAATCGTAAAATCAAGTATTAATTATAAAAAATTTAGATAAAATCCTGTTATTAAGTTATAGGTTTCTAAAGAAAATCTGTTGTTTTTTTTTCGCGTACTGGCTTCCATTCTTTTTTTCCCCACCATTTTAAGCAAATGGTGGTGACGGCGGTGGGTGCTATGAACCTGAAAAAGTCATTGACTGTGTTGTGAATAAAACGTTTTTGCACTAATTATTTTGCAGTCCGTGTTGAAATGTTCGTGACGTCGCGTAAACATGCGCGGAATGCGGAGCAGGAGCTGCACGCTGTAATGAAAAACGTCCTCGAACAAACCGATAGCCTCGCTCCAGTTAATCGCAGGAACGAGGCGAAAAACAAATAAATGAATTCAGTCAAAGGACCAATTAATTCATTAAAGAAACAAGATGCTTCGAGTAAAAAGTCAAAAAGTGGATTGAAAAGTAACTCACATTTCAGCACAGACGACAGTGTTTGACTTTGATTAATAATATTTTCACAAAATCTTTGGTTGCTTGTACTCCTAAATAAATAACAAGGACACATGGCACAGTGGATAAAGGCGTTAGTTAGATCCAGTGATAGGACAAAGAGTGTGAGTTCAATACCCGAGAACTTTTAGAGGGAAATTAACAGGAGATAACTGATAACTGACATCCATTAAACATGGCACGTGAAACTAGAACAGTCTACCCCAGTGAGCGAAATAAAGGGTTCAGTTCGACATTCAAACCACCTGAAGAAGGCCGGAGTGTACAACGGCCGAAACGTTGTAATAAATATAGCGACAAAGATGAGGACAATAGTCCGAATAATGTAAAAAATGAGTAAAATATGCCTATTTAAGAGGGGTTGCGGAAAAGACATCGGTCCGTTAGCAGGACTCAGTACCCCTCATTTTGGTTTCTTGGTCGGGTTGAGAAATTTTCAGCACCCTCTTGTATATATTTAATATAATTTAAAAAAATTGTGCCATGCGTGATACACACTTAAGCGATCATGTATCTTTCGATATAAGACTGACTAGGCAGGTTTTTTCTCCCGCAGTAGGTTGCCATTTCTTTCTGCAGTAGACCAGTTGCCATCCAAGGCTATAGAACACGGTCTCTCTTGCTATTTACCCAAAGCTGGATTCATATCTTTCCCAATGGTATTTGCACGTAAGTGAATGTAATGTATTCGACTTAAATTCGAACTCGGCTCTCTGATTCCTCAATCCGAGCCACTATCCATTACACCACGTGATGGATTCGACTGGAATTCGAATTCCTCAATCCGAGCTGCTATCCATTACAACACCGTTAATATGATTATTATTGCCAAAATTTAGTTAATTACTTACATTACTTTAAATCACGATTTCTCAACCAGGGCGATATCGCTCACCGGCGGGCGATTTCAACTGTTGGGTGGACGATGAGCAACAGAACAGAAAATGGGAGGCGATTGGAAATTTTAGTGGGTCATTTATAGGATTTTCTGAATTAAAATTGTATTTCGACATATGCTACTCGAAAAATAAATATTTAAAGGAAGTCTGCAAAGAAACTGTATAAAAATCAAACAAAAGGAACAAAAATCAAACAAAATTAAGACAAAACACGAGGCTAAGTGGGACTAAGTTGGTCACATTCCCAGATAAGATATAAATATCCCCACAAACAATGAATATTTTGGTATTTTCTATAGCTTTAAGTAGTGTCATTAACATTCAAATAGTCTTTCAGACGAAAATTCACTTTTTTCGGATTAAAATCAGATAAGGAAAGTCCAAGAACAACATAAATATTCGCCGAATTTTTATTGGTAGTAAATTCTTTTCAATTTTATAATTATGAACAAAAATCATTTAATTATTTGTAAACACTTGCAACGCTAACCTTAATCATAAACCTAACCTTGACTAAATCATACAGATAGTTTTCAATGGTCAAGTTTGCATTTGCTTCTTCTTTAATACGGTAGCAGCAGCAGCCGTGTAAGTCAGCGTTATTTGTTACCTCCCTTTGGTATTTTTAATAAACACAGTTTCTGAACCAGTAACAAACTTTTACCAAACAATTTTGGTATGCTTTTGAATATTTACTATACAGGTGGGCGGTGGTAAATTTTCCATGTGAAAATGCGCGATGACGCCAAAAAAAAAAAAAAAAAAGGTTGGTAGCCACTGCTTTAAATGATATAAAATAAACACAGATGTGGGAAGGGAGTACTGAACAATTTTCGGACCGGCCCACTTCCCAAAATCTGAGCAAATGATCAAACATCTGATATTTTATTTTATTTTACTACCTTCTTGGTCGAGCTGAGAACTTTCCATCTTCTTTTTCTTCTTCTTTGTGCCTTGTCCCTTCAGTACGTGAGCGATCATAGCTCTCCATAATTTCCTGTTCTTGTACTATAGCTCTTAGTAAATTTTGTCTTTTCGTTATTTTTCCTAGTCCCTGTTCTGCCAAATTCGTTCGGTGCTCCGTGCTAAAAAGTGTAGATGGGAAAATGTCTTACCTACTGGAAGAAAACGCGCTCGTACGTGCCACGCGTGCAAAATACATGAAAGGAAATATGGCCGATTCAAAAGCTGCAATTTAAGAACAACTCGATCTCTGAACATCAGAGATTTTGCGAGACGGATTTGTGGCTTATGCGAATTTCCGAGCCTCAGCCAATCGATAAAACGAGAACGAGCGAGCGAACACGAGACGCGCTGCAGACGGCGACGAGTCGAGTGGTCGTGCTTTGTGTGTGGAGTTTCGCGGCAGTCTCAGTGAATGTGATTGAAAAGAAGACAGGTTACAACTGGTACTTCAAACAACCTTTTTTGCTACAAAAAAGTTTTCTATCGAGCTCTTCACTTCTGTCCTACACTTCCCAAAATCTAAATAAATGAACAAGATTATTTAAGTACCTCCTTAATTCATGCTACTAAGCTGGGATGCGAAAACTATCTAACTCATTAGTGTATGACGTCCAATTTTTAGAGTGGGGTTTAGCGAAAACTTAAAATTCGCCAGCCCCTAAGATTATCATTAGCGAGCAAAGGTTGATTAGGGAAAAAAGTGCTAAGATTTTTAAGAAAACAGTTCAGTAATGGGTTGATTTTATTATTCTTATTCTTATTATTGAATATATGATAAAACTCTTTCGGGAGAGAAAGTCCCTCGGTACCAAACTGAAGTAGGAAATTAAAGATCTTTTCTAGTAATTTACCCGCAAATAATGTAAAGTTACTTATCGCAAATATTAATTCACCCCAAGAAATTATAAATTTTAAATCAAAGTTTGTTTTATTATTTTTTTGGCTCTTTTTGAAATTAGAAATTTAAAATCAAAATTTGTTTACATTGTCATAAAGGTTGCTGGAGGGAATACAAGAATGCAACAGTCTCCATATTATTGGACAAAATCCGAAGTTGTATTCTACCTGGGACTACGATTACCTGGGACTACTAAACTAGCCAACCATGCGTGGAAAATTACAGGAGAAAAATAAAAAAAAGATCCGATTGTAAACTGGAAAATTTATAAAAAAAAAAGACAATCGCAGTAAAATCTTCAACATTTGTCAACAAGAAAAATTAGCTAAAATAACATTTCCAGACCCACCCCCTCTACTGAGGGGTCAATGGTGAAAACAAAATAGAATGTTTTTTTTTATACAAAATAATCATAATTTAGCAAAATGTATTGTGAACAGACGAATCCAAATTTGAACTTTTTGGTCGTAAGAGGAGCCTGGAGAAAATCTGAAAAATAAAGGCAAATACAATGTAGTTACTGAAAAGTTATCTTTTATTTTAAAAAATACAAAAAACAATATCTCATTTTAAGTTGATTTAAAGAAATATAGGTTTTACCCAAAACTTTTGCCTGTAATTTAGGTACGAACCAGGTTTGACGTGGCTTAACTTCAGTGATCATAAAGGAACCGGTGTTTCAACATAATGTGGATATAAGCAGGAAAAATGTCGCATAATAGAATCATCGTCTTAAGATGTATCCATGAAATAAATTTTAGAGTAAATATCTAAATAAAAATACTTTTAATGATAATTCTGATAATTCTGACTGCATTGTCAATATCTCTCTCTCTCTCTCTCTCTCTCTCTCTCTCTCTCTCTATATATATATATATATATATATATATATATATATATACTACAGGCAAAAAGTTTTCTAACACCCTGCATTTCTTAAAAAAACACCTTAAAGTGAAATATTTCATTTTTTTTTTAAGTAAGAGATAAAATTTGATTAAGTACAGTGAATTTGCTTTTATTTGACAAAAGATAAGCACTTGACTATAAATAATGATAATAAAACAGCATCATGTTTTGTTTTCGCCAATAAAACCACCGTGATCCAATTTTGATAGTTAAAGGAGCCTGGAGAAAGACTGAAAGATAAAAGCAAATGCACTATAGTTAAAATATCTCATTTTAATGTGTTTTTTTTTTAAAGAAAGGCAACGTGGTCCAAATTCTTTTGCCTGTAGTGAATATCATGTTGGTTCTATGTAGTTTGGATCTTGCTGTTATTGTTGACGACTATATATATATATATATGTATATATATATACAGACCGCCCCACCAAAATGTATACACAATACAGGAAAAGAATGATATTTTCTCGACAGATGTCATTACCATCGTGGCTGCAGAATCAACAAGTCTTAAATAATAAATGTCTGGAAGCTAAATACCACCTTTTTTAGTATATCATGCAATTGTAGAGTCGAAAAGTAACTTGTAACAATTTCGTGATATATGAATAAATTTAGTATTACAGTATCAATATAAGTTTTTTTTCTTTCCTGGAGTGTGTATACATTTGGGGGCAGATTCTCTCTCTCTCTCTCTCTCTCTCTCTCTCTCTCTCTATATATATATATATATATATATATATATAAATATAAAACAGTCTGTTTCATGCTAGATGCAATCGTCAGGCCTGACGATTGCATCTAGTATGAAACAGACTGTCGCCTCTAAGTGTTCACTTCTATGTTCACTTTTATATTTACACACGCTCTATCTCTGATATTGACCACTTTATCCCATAGATATAGTACACTTTAAGACTATATTTCTTTATATATATATATATATATATATATATATATATATATATATATATATATATATATATATATATATATTACGATCCTACAACACGTAAAGTAATATCTTCCCGAAATTTAAGAATTTTCATGAGTTGTGATGAAGGTGTTTAGTCATCTGAAATGCTTTTAAAATACATTTCAAAAGCTTTTCAGTGTCAGGAGATGAGAAAGTTTGAAAGTTATTAAAAATATTCTGAAATCATTTCCAAAACGCCAAAGAAAAATTCTAGAAAAGTTTGTAATGTTTTAAGAAGGCACAATGTTAATATTTATTTTTCAGTTGGTTAATTTTTTCTGGTCATTTTATGTTCTTATTTTATCTAATTTAGTTCTGAAGTTTTATTTAAACATTTTTTATTTTACTGTTGTTCACTCAATATAAGTCTCCAGAGCCACTCAAGATAGAGGTTTATTGAATAAGGCTGTTGTATATAGATAACGGTTGACCCTAGACTTCAAGATGTTAAGATTGTAGTGATCAGGGAAGCATCCTCTTGGGAGTCTGCAGTACAAAGAAGTATTTTTTGGAAAGAAGCTCTCCGAATAAAACTCTCTTCTCAGTAACGGAATACGAAGAGAAAGAAAATGATTCGATCCTGTATACGTGGCATGATTGATCTTTTTTTAATCAAGTTACCCTAAGCAAGGTGATAATGCCACTAAGGTGCAAGGAGCTACTGGGAGTGAAATAGAACGAGAAGACTTTAGAAGAAAACAAGGTATAAACCTCTACTTCTGTTCAAAAGATCGGGGAGGAGAGTGAACCGGACGATTGCTTGTCCTAACTACTCATATTAAACTGTGAATATCTGAACTGGTGGATCTGTCAGGAATGTTGCTTGTCAGAGTATGACATGTAGAACTCGTGGGTTACAAACTGGAAATTTCGACCGATTTTAAATTTCTTTGTAAGCAAAGCTTTTTTCATTTTATGCTTGTTTTAATGTTACGTTACAAGTTGTTGTGATGTAAAATGATTAATGTTGGAGTAAATTGATAATTATCAATTCAGGAACTTTAATTTTGAATATTAGGATAATTTTCTTCACGTATTTCTTCACGTAATGCTTCACATATTTCTTTCACAGAATTCTGTCTTCCGGATGCATTACCTATCTTGGAATTTCCATAAGTATTTAATGAAACCGGATTTCATGCCATTTAAACTTTTGGAATTGTTTATATTAAATATTTAACGAAAATAAAGCTCTGAATACTTTGATCTCTGGCAGAAATAAAAGAACCTTTAAAAAAATCGGACGCAAAAAATAGGAAACAAATAAAAAAATTCTAATGAAATAATTTAAAAGAAGCTCACACTTTTGGCGGGAAAAGTGATGAAGCAATTACATTTGGCGGGAAAGTGTCGTACAGATGAAACACTAACCAAATGAGAGCGTGTGAAAATTTGTTTGCTATGATACTTTTTTTTTACGATTGAAAAGATGAGACATGATCTGATAGCGTTACTCAGGGAAGCTAAACCGATACTTAACGAAATCGGGCGGCCGACATCTTCGGCTATTATGGGGTCACGATTTAGATTCAGAACGCTTTTTATTTCATCTTCTTGCAGGCAGGCGACATGTAAGAGGTTGCAAAACACACACGCACACATGCACACATGCACACACAGTCACCTACACACATATGCAAATAGGAATATTTTATTAGCAAATATGATATCTGTAAATACGATTTATTTCCGTGCATTAGCGTTTTAAAAACAGCGATACATCCGATGGCTTTTGATGCTTAGATAAGAAAAAAAAAAGACATTTTAATCAATTAAATATCTTCTCGTCAGTGTTGGAGAATATTTCAGACGTATAGACGCCATTTTTATACTGGTGACTGCAGCACCACCTATCCTATAAAAAAATTCTATTTGGTGGTAACTCAGTGATTCTCAACCGCCGTGCCACGGCACACTCGTGTGCCGTGCGATCCTCACAAGTGTGACGTGAAATATTGTTACGGCATATATATATATATATATATATATATATATATATATATATATATATATATATATATATATATATATATATATATATATATATATATATATATATATATATATGTATGTATGTATGTATGTATGTATATATACATATATATATACATATATATATATATATATATATATATATATATATATATATATATATATATATATATATATGTGTGTGTGTGTGTGTGCGTGTGGAAGTAGTAATGGTACAGCGTTAGTATTTGAATAAATGAATATTAAACTTTTTTTTCAAATAATTCTTTTCACTATTCTTCGATTATGCTATTTTAAATACTTTGTTTTATTCATTTTTTTAAATTTAACTTTTTGAAATTTTCATTAATTTGAATAAATGAATATTAACCTGTTTTTCATATAACTATATTCAAAATTTCTTGTTTAATTCAAAATTTATGGTTTTATTTCATAACATTTAACTGTATAACCTTCAAAAATTTTACTAAGTGTGCTGTGATATTTTCATTTGCTCCTAGGTGTGCCATTGATAAAACGCTTGAGAAACACTGGTCTAGCTAACCACATAAAATTATTTAACGATTCTGAAGATTGTACTGAATTTCTGGCTCTTTGACAGGGGCTGAATCTATTGTTTTATAACATCTTTTTCTCTGTTTTCCTTTTCGCGTCTGAAGCAAATAAAGCCTTCGCGAAAATAGTTTCCCGTCGTCCGAGAAAAGAGAGACCAAACTCGACCACCGATGATTTGTGAAGTCAGGTTTGAGATATTACTACCGTATTTGGAGTAGAGTTGTTCAATTCTTATTTTTATTTTGAATAATTTCATCTCAAGCAAGGCAATAAAGTCACTAAGATGCAAAGAGTTACTGATTATTAGAGAATATGAGAAAAACAAAAACATTATTAAGGAGAGAGAACAATAAAAGAACAGGAATTAAGACAGAAAATTACGATTGTCATTGCTTTTAAATTTTTGAAGCTCAAACATGGCTGGAAAGCAAGAAGCCGGTAGAGAGTTTCACAGGCGAGAAGTGCGAGAAAAGAAACTGTTAACATAGAACTTACGGTTATATCTGGCTATTTTAGCTGTGAATCGATCAGACTTTGCCGACAATCTAGTACCGCACTTAATTCTTAATATCTAAGTACCATAGAAAAAAGCGATATTTATTTTGAAAAATACAAAAATGTTGCACAAGGGCAAAAGTTGGGATGGGGGAAGGCTAGTCTTCAGTCTGTCTTAGCTAGTCACAGACTCTGACCCGAACAATCTACAATATTTCTTGCACCAAAACAACAAATTCCTATTTACCATTCTTAATACAGTCACCACAATACTTCAGAGTCTCTATGAAGTCCTAACTAGTCCCTCATTTATACAATTTATCTAGGGAGGGGGATAAAAGTAACTTTTAAAGGAAAGTTCATCAGGACAATTACCGTGGAAATATTTATAGAAAATCCGAGATGCCAGGTCAGGATCAATAACATTGCAGATTCTGCTTTGTATTTTGGAATCTATAAATACATAGCAGAAGTACCAGACCAGATGTGGTAGTAATATTCAATGTTTTTATTCTTATTTTCCAGTCCTGTTAGAATTCAAAATCGTTTACACGGATCACATATTTCTCACTCTGCAGCCTCTTTCCGCAACGTCGCAAAAATACCGCTACTCTATCGTTGTTTCCATGGCAAATGTTCACCACGTCAGTTCCTAGTTCCGCTACTTCAGACCTTTATAGCTAGGACTTGCCATGTTACGTCCATCGAGTTGAAGAACCTGCATTTCCCCTGTTTTCACTCCAGACGGATTTTCCTTAGAACTGCTAAAAACAGTGACATTTTCACAAGTATTTCTAGCTACTATTATTATTATTATTATTATTATTATTAGTAGTAGTAGTAGTAATAGTAACACATTGCAGACAAAATGCACGGTTGTCAGTAAGAGACAGACTAAATAATGAATTACGCATTGGTGGTATCAAAATCAAGCATGCGCAGAAATGTATCTGTCTATGTAGGTTACTTAAAGCCGAACCATATGTTGGATATTAATAATATATATGTTTTTTGCGAGTAAATATTTCATTAAGAAATATTTTTTTCAGAATAACAATGAATTTTCTAGATGTAAGTTTTGCTATTTAACCCATAGTTGGGGGGAGATAGAGTCATATATTTCTCAGGAGTATTTTCGCGTAAGAGTATGTATTTTGAACTCGGCACTTCAATTTGTCCTTCCGGGCCGCTTTTTATTAAGCCAAGCGCACATTCGTATGATAGAGAATTTAACACACACAAGGTGTAACCGTAAATTCTATTCTGATAGTTTCTTTTCTCGCACTTCTCGCCTGTGGAACTCTCTTACGGGTTCTGGCTTCCCTGCTACCTCCGATCTTCAAAAATTTAAGTGCAAAGCTAATCGCCATCTTCTGTCTTCCAAAAACCTGTTCTTTTATTGTCCTTTCTCTATATAAAAATCTTCTCTTTTTCTTTCACTTCCAGTAACACCTCATGTGTCTTAGTGGCATTATCGTCTTGCTTGGGGTGAAACGATTAAAAAAACTGTGCTGTATCTCTTCAGGGTGTTGGCGATCATAGCTCTCCACAACTTCCTGTTCTTTGTAGCTTTTTAATAAACCTTGTTTTTTTGTTATCTTTCCCGAAACTTGTTCTGTCATCCATTTACACAAACTCGCCAAATACTATATGGCTTGTTTTCCTCTGTGCCTCTTCCCTTCAATCTGAGTATCAAATTTTCCAAGCCCTCTTTCTTCTTTAAGTGCCCTAGAAATTTCCTGATTTTAAGTATAAGTGTTCTTTTTGTTTCTCTAAAGCTTTGTCGTTGATCACATGTTCAGCCCATGGTATTCTCAGCATCCTTCTGTAGAACCACATTTCTGTTGCTTCAAGTCCCTTCATGTGTGAGGAGATTGTCCAACATTCACTGTCATATAGGAGGGCTGATATCACGTAAGAGTTCACTACTCTTTTCTTTGTTTCTTATGAAATTTTCCTGTTTCATTATACTTTGCTTAGCTTTCGGAAGGCATCTTTAGAACAACTAAAAACGCGGATAATGTAGAGAGGCATGATCGTGCTTATCATGAAAGGATATGACGTATGAGAAGAAGAAAGTAGAATATTAGTAGCAGTAGTAGTAGTCGTCTAACTTGCAGTATGGTTACAAAGTTGGAATCATTGGCTGCAGTGCAAATCTCTATATATAAAGTTGGAGCCTCTGTCTCTCTGTCTGTTTCTTACCGAACTCCTCCTACCATAATCATATATATTCCGAAACTACATTAGCCAGGGTACTTGGATAAGTATCTTTCATTTTGATCCCCCCCACTGAAATTTTTCCCCTTTGATTTAAATTAAATTTAAATTTGAACAAGGGAATAACTCCTATCGAAAATATAGAAGGAGAAAGCCAGAAGATGGAGGTCACATTGGCAAGATCATTGAGTAAAATTGAAATGCATTATTTTTCTCCACAAATTATAACAATGATTTGAAATCAATCATCATTTTCTTCCAAAGTAAATGTGTGATATGCAGCAAGGCGTGGGTATTTCGGCTAGTACTATTATATGCAGCATGATTGTAATAATGTGAATGCAGCGAAACATTTTTATAGTTCTGTAAGCGTGTGCGTGGTAAGACGAGAAAGCTGACTTAATGTGCAATGCCATTTATGAAGTCAAAATGCGATTTTTGGGGATTTTGTTAGAGTCGGTAATTTCTGTTTGATTCGCTTTAACTCAAATGCTTGAACCCAAAACTTACCGTTACGCTATTGGAAACTAATATAATTTAATCTGTCATTTGCCGAATTTAGCACCGTGGGAAAATTTTTTTACCGGCGTGGGACTAACGAATTTATTAGCTTTTAATATGCTGTTGTTGTTGTTGTTGATGTTCAGGTGGCGTTCACTTAAGCCTGGATTTGCATTGAATAATTCCACTTGAAAAGGAAGCGATCCGAGTGAAGTGTGCAGATAGGCTTTCACTGATATTGATAGTGATGAAAACTAGCTTATTCGGTACGGGGTAAAATGGTGGGGGGGGGATACGTGATAGCCAGATTGGGTTGCATTCAGTAGTAATGGCCTGCCTGTCTTAAAAATCGGCATTTTGAACACATCGTCTTTTTACCCGAGCTCGAACACAGGGTCACTGGCGCCTGTGTATATTGATCTTCTGAGTGTAGCTTAGATGTGGCACAAGGACGAAGGTATGGAGCACCCAATGAGGATGGAACTCACTACTCAGTCGTAATTGTTCTAGCGAGACAAGCCTGCTAACCATTACGCCACGCCGAGGTGCCCCGATTTTCCAAGTTTAGCTTAGATGTGGCACAAGGCCGAAAGTATGGGGCACCCAGTGCGGATCGAACTCACTATTCAGTTGTAATTGTTCTAGCGAGACAAGTTTGCTAACCATTACACCGCCTCGTGCTGTCCCTGGCGCCTGGGTATATAACGTAACTGATTTACCCACGAAGCAATTCTGTTAAAAACTTGAATTCACTGAATTAGAATTTAAATTAAAATTTTATTTAAATCATTTCCCTTCAACAAAGCCACTTAGTCGCACGGAGTTACTGAGTCTAAAAGAATATAGGGAAAATCATTATTAAGGTGCAAGAACAATAAAAGAACAGAAATTAAGAACACCGAAGATAACGATTGACATTGCATTTAAATTTTTCGTTAGAATAAGTCAATAGTCCTTCAACTGTAGATGACGAGAGATTGGTAGCTGATCTGAGCGAGCTCTTACAGCTCAGTGGGTGAAAAAGTGACTGGTCACATTCAATAACCACTAAAACCAAAATATTGAAATTCGATCATTGCTGATCGGACCCAAAACCAATTACTATGAATGGATATTTCCTCACGGAGGCCAATAACTTGAGCACCCCTTGGGATTTGAACTCAACCCAGACCTCAAGTGGAACTCGTATATACGATCCATTGCTGGAAAAATGGTCGGTTTCCTGTACCTCTCCAATAAGTACTTGATTCCTCCTGCTTTCCTCTCCCTTAACAAGAGTCAGATCACTCCCGAAAATGGGGTACCATTGTCTTATATGGGCAGGAGCTGACCATTCATCAATTTCAACTCTCGTAGCGTTTAAAAACGTCTTCGAATCCTTTTAGGTAACAAATCATCTTCCACCCTACAACCCCTTCTTCACAAACGAAACTTGCGAGACTCTTACTGCTCTATCGCTATTTCCACGAAAAATGCTCAGACGAACTACATTCCTTAATTTCACTAATTCTAACCTTTACGGCTAAGACCCTCCATGCCACGCACATTGTAGCGAACCACCCTCATTTCATTCGTATTCCATTGGTGAGATGTAAGTTACACTCGAGCAGCTTATTCCCACGAACAACTGTTTTGTGAAATCGGCCCCCAAGAGGATGCTTCTTCGATCACTACACCCATAACCTGATCAAGACCAGGATCAACCGGTATCTTCCCCATATATCCGCTTAAACTGTGTCTCTGTAATGATTCTCGGGTATTGTACAGGGTGAACATCAATGTAAAAAAAAGGAAGACGATAATTTGAGCAGGATCCCCAGGTTCTCCGTGAAAGTAACCAGCGTTGGTGAGTTAACATCACTAGGTAATGAGTTTCTTCTGTCCATCAGCCACTAGGCAAAGAAGATGGATCTTTCAGCAATTTGTGTTAGTGACCTCGCACCCTCCTGTTTGAGAAGGTGGAGAAATTGTTCACTTCCATTTTATAATAGCCATTCAGTACGTTGTATAACTCACACAGTTTGGTTTGGTTTGTTTTGGTTTGCGGCATATCAACCTCAACGGGTCATTTAATGCTGCCAAGATTTCTATTGCAGCTAAATTTGTTTAAAAAATGTACTACTGGTATTAAAACCCATTTTTACATTGTGTTTTGACCCAGGTTTGTGGTTTAACTATTTACCCATAGCTGGGACCCTAACAGGTAAGGTACTATCACCCCGGGTCAGAGTGGACCTGGGAACACCAGCAATTAAGAGGCTGTCTCCTGCTTCTCAAAACGTCCTGATCAGAGGCCCTGCTGCCGGATGTAGTTTATAATCATACCCAGGGCGCACATAGATCGGTGAACTGGTGTTCTGATGGAAGAGATGGTAGCTTGATTTCGCCTGTAGTTAGGCTGAACGTGCCTACAATACAAATACGTTTAGATGAAGCATAATTATGTTTCTGTGAATAATTGCGTAGAATTCGCGTGATGGCTATGATATTTATAAAATTAGCTTAATCACACAAATGGTTGAAATGGATTTCAGAAAGATTGTACTACGCCAATCTTCAAAACGGGAAAGTCTTGCCTACCTATAAAATCAAAATTCGAATTTTTGCAAACATGGATACATTTTTGATTTGTTTGTTTAACACCATATCAACTCCTTATGGGTCATTTAATGCCGAAATTTAATTTTCCTGGGAGATTTGAAGTAATAAAAATATATGTTATTCTCCTTTCACAATTGAGTATATGGTAGATGATACTCAGCTTTTTTATATATACATGTCTTTGTGGACATACTTACTAGAGGCGGTGATATATGTGTTTTATGTTGTAGTTTGTTTAAAGTTATATTTTGGAATACAGTTTGCTTTCTTTAAGTGATTGTAAGATATATAGATTAATGTTATTCAAAATTTCTTTGATGTTGGTTGTTTGGTTGATTCGTTTAGCGGCATATCAACATCTATGGGTCAATTTAATCCCGAAATCTAAATATTTTTAACGCGGTCGTATTCTTTCAATTACAGATAAAATGATATTGTTGATCACTGTGTTATAAAATTTATTGTTGGTCATTTTATTATAAAAAGGTATTGCTGGTCATTTTAATATAAAAAGGTATTTTTATACATTCATGGTGTTTTGCTTTTGTTTGGGGGTTTACTATTTGCCCATAGTTGGGACCCTAATTTGTGCTATCACCCCGGGTCAGGGTGTACCTGGGAACAACAGCTATTAAGAGGTGGTTGCACTCTTCTAAAAAAAAAAACAATCTCCCCATCAGCGGTGTAAACATGGAAAAACGTGTCTGCAATAAGACATAATGTGAAAAAGGACGTTTTTTCCCATAACACCGCGTTTTTTACCACCTTCACGCTTCGAAAATGTTTATTGTATCACAAAGCGATGATTAGAATTGTAATAAAACCTAAACATATGATAAAAGTGAATGTTTGATTTTCAAAAATTTAAATGCAATGTCCATCGTTATCTACTGTCTTCTTGATTACTCTTCTATTGTTCTCGCTCCTTAATAACGATCTCTTTTTTTCCCCTTATTATTTCACATTCAGAAACCCCTTGTGTCACAGTGGCTTTACTGAGTTCCTTGGGGGTGGAAGGATTAAAAACAAATGCGAATACGAATCGGAATAGCAAAAGATGCCTTCCAGAATCTATGCAAAGTATTAAGATGTAGGAAAATTTTGTTACAAATAATGAAAAGATTGCTGAACTGCTATGTAATATCAGTCCTCCTATATGGTAGTGAATGCTGGACAATTTCCTCACAGATGAAGAAGGGATTCAAAACAACAGATGCGTTCCAACAGACGGAGGCATGGAAAGAACACGTGAAGAATGAGGAAGTTTTGAAGAAAATAAGAACTAAAAGTACACTTATACTTATAAACAGGTGAACATTCTATGAGGAAAGAGGGCTTAGAAAATCTAACACTGACACGGCCTAGTGAGGGAAGGTGGGGCTGAGAGAAACAGCGAGTAACCTAACAAATAAGTTTTTTTTGTGATTGGATGGAAGAGCGAGAAAAGAAAAGAGGGGATGATAAAGAGTCAGACGTTGTTGAGAGCTGCGGGCTGTGAAGATCCATGACCGCCCAAGTTCCGAAGGGACACTCTCCACATGAAAGAAGAAGAAATCAGGATTGCGTGTTATCAGTCGGTAAAACTGTTGTTATCGCACGCATCTACGCCCAGACATTGATGAAAGAACGGTACCAGCTTATCTTTGCTGAGCTGTAGACATTGCCGTGTACAAATGTAATCACAAATAGACGTATGGCATTGTCGGGGCGCATTCTTAGGGGCATACTTGGAATGATAGAAACGGAATGGCTCTTGAAGAGCGCGTTCTCGCACACACACCTACGCTCGCATACACATCAACGTACACACACACAAACCTATCCATACATATATCCACATCCATACACGTATCCACATCCATACACATATCCACAGGTACACAGACACGTGCGCGCTCCCTACCGTACACGCACACGCAAAGACGCACACACATTCACGAGCACACACACGCACTCACCTACACACTCATACACAAATCCACAGACACACATACAGGCGCTCCCCATCCCATACGCAAGCGCGCTCAAACGCACAGCTAAATAGAGGCGAGCGCGCATGCATACACACATGCGCAAACACGGGTACACACAAGCACACGCAAACACTTACGTACACACAGGCAAACACACGTAGCTTACGGCCACATCACGTTGAAACAACAGTTCTCGTACGATCACCGAAGTTAAGCAACGTCGAGCTGGTTAGTATCTAAATGGGTGCCCGCTTGAGATTACCAGGTGCTGTGAGCTTGGATGTGCGGGTGGTGTAAGGCTCAAAATTGTTAATCGGAGAGCCGAGTTCTAATTCCTGCTGGGTTTATTATATTCGCTTACGCGCAAATACCATTGGGAAATATATGAATTCACCTCTTCTTTCCCTAACTGTTCGTAAGACTTGTATCAGACAGTTATGTGCCATACGTAATACACGCTGAGGCGATCATCTTTCGATACATGACTGACGAGGCAGATTTTTTTCCCGCAGTAGGTTGCCATTTCTTTCTGCAGTTGCCATCCAAGGCTATAGAACACGGTCAGCTGGGGGTGGGGAGAGGATTCATGGATTGCGACTGGAATTCGATTCCATTACCCATTACTCCACCGTGCCACCTAAGACTTGTATCACTAAACCCATATTATTTTTTTTTAATTTTTAGATTGTAAGAATTTTTTGGAAAGACTTGTATCACTAAACCCATGATTATTTCCCCCCCCAAAATAAACAAATCCCCCCCCCAAAAAAAACAATTCTTACAATATAAAAATTTAAAAAATTTCCTGGCTTTAAACAACCTGCAAATTTTTCTGGTTTTAAATAACCATAATAAGCCGTTGAAAACGAATCAATAAAAAACACATTCGCGCATGCGCGCACGCGCGCACACACACATATCTCCACATGCAACCCTCATACACATACACTTCACACAACCATCAATAATTCATTGAGGCTTACATGTATTGAATGCCTCGCTCTTCGGGTTCATCTTGGTTGTTATAATCACAATGTTTTAGAACAACCCGTTAAACAATAGTGACAATGCTTTGTTTAAATTCGGACAACTTAAAACTATTACAAGTGTAAACAAACAATATCCCGCGGTAGCCGGATAACGAATTATGTTATTCTATGTGTCCCGTCCCTTCAGGATGTTGACGTTCATGGCTCTTCACAACTTCCCATCCTTTATAGCTCCCAGTACCGTTTCTCTTTAGGTTATCTCTCTCCCAATCGTCGTTCTGCCATCCATTTCTACAATATCGTTTCTCGCCGTTCCTACTGCCTTCAGTATGTATTGTGAGTGTCACATTCTCCAAGACTTCTTTCGGAATTGTTCATCGGAGAGCCGAATTCCAATTCGAATTGGATTCGTTATATTCACTTACGCGCAAATTCCCTTGCGAAAGGTATGAATCCACTTCTTCAGGCCCCCATCTATGACTTAATTAGTAAGATTTGTATCACTAGATACTTCTATCACTTATGCCCCCCGTCGCCCCCCCCAATTAAAATTGTGTACAAAATATTTTGAGTTCGGCATTAAACTTGTATCACTTATGTCCTCACCACCGCCTCCCCCCCACCAAAAAAAAAATTGAAATTAAAATTGCGTACAAAATATTTTGAGTTCAGCATTAATTAACCATAGAGATGTTAATATGCTGCTAAATAAAAACAACCAAAAACCAATGAAACATTAATAATGACAATACATTCTCTCAGAAGTTAGGGCAACAGTACTATTATGTCTAATACTACTCGTGTAAACAAACAATATCCCGTGTTAATCGGATCGAATAATGAATAACGTATCTTTATAGCTAAATTTGAACCATGTATGTAGGTAAGCTTTACAAACCCAATCGCCAGGGCTATCTCGATCACACAGACTTCCAAAGATATGGTTAGTGAGTTCAAGTCTCGTTGGAAGCAAATAATTATTTTCCGATATAGATTAAAGTAGTTAATTGTAGAATGTGAAAACAATTGGAGCGTTGCAACGGAATAAGATGGACGGGAAATCCATAAATGTTTACGAAGAGTGCAGAAAAGTTTTCAGTACCCCACCCCCTACGTTCAGATTTTGGGAAGCGGGTTAGGCCGAGGACTTTTCAGCAACCACTTGCAAGTATTTTATGCTTTCTTATTTGAACCTGCGTATTCATCTTGATTGTTATACTCACGACGTTTCTGTCGTTTTAAGCCCCCGGTCTTCATCAGGTGTATGTCGTCGTGCTCAGTGGTCTTGGAAATTTGAACCGAATTTATTATTCACTCAACGGGTGTAGATTGCTTCCATTCCACTTTTCATGCTCAGGGGCGATAACTCATATCATTACTAGAGACAGGAATTGAACTCAGAACATGGATTTAATTCCCAAGACCATGTTCAATAAAGAGTATCCAGCAGGCAAATGGCTTTGTGGATTAAAATGTTGATTAAATGTAGGTAAGAAAGCGTTTAAAATGAATTTAGAAAAATGAAAAATCTTTCTTTAAGCTTTTAGTTTTAATTTTAAGCTAATAGATTTAATAGTTTCGAATGGTTTCTGCTATCATCTCTAACCTAGATCACCACAAAGCATGTGGACCTGATGGTATCCCTGTAATTGTCATTAAGAACTGTGCTGCCGAACTGGCTCCTGTCCTCTCTAAACTGTATAATAAATTCTTTAAATGACTCGTTGCTCCTTCTCAGGCTAACATTCTCAATTGATGTGAAGTGGCAAGATTATATTGAATTTATTGCTATATCAGCTGCTAAGAAAGTTGGTTCACTGTGTCGTGCGAGACAATTTTCACAGTAAAAAGACTCTAAAATTTCCCATAGTTATTTATGGTCACCCGTCAACAGGTGACCATAAATAAGTATGGGAAATTTTAGAGTGAATAATAAATTCGGTTCAAATTTCCAAGACCACTGAGCACGACGACATAAACCTGATGAAGACCGGTGACTTAAAACGACAGAAACGTCGTGAGTATAACAATCAAGATGAATACGCAGGTACGGATAAGAAAAACAAAATGTTTAAGCAAAATTTCTAAGGTTCTAAAAAGAAATATAATTTAATAATACTATAAAACTCCTTTGGTCTTTTCTCTTAATAATAACAGAGTTTGACGATAAAACTTAAACTTATTAAATCTGGGGGCATTTTTGTATGCTCATTTCTTTAGTGGATCTTAAAGTACTTAAAAATCATATTTTAGTTCGCTGGCAGGTCAGGGTTCAATACTTGGGTCTAGTAACGCAGCAAAGTCATATGCTCTGGTTCAGTCGAAGAAATGACAAATGACGCAAAGACCAATGAGACCGTTACGTATTAACTATTAGCTTAAGAGCCGCACTCTGTGCGGAATTTAAGCTAGCTCCTGTGGAGGTCTAATTGGACTTCTGGCCCAAAACTAAAGGGACCTCTGGCCCATCTTAGAAAACAGCAATGATAATTTTGAAGAAATAACTTTGGATACCTCAATTTACTAAATCTAACTTCAAAACCTCACTTTAACTCTGATTCGGGTTATGTCCAATTCCGGTCAAATGACCGGTTTGGGCCAAAAAACCGAGTTGGGTCGAAAGTCCGATTTGGGCCGAAAATTGAGTTCTTCAACTCACTAATCCCATGGAATTTCAGTTGAGTTCTTCAAATCAGAAACTCTGCGGAACTTCAAAACCATACGTCACGAAACCTGCCATTTTAACTATGATTCCTTGGCATTTTGAAGAGATAAAATTGATTTTCTCTATTTGCAAAGTTTTAGAAATATTTTAAACTGAATTTAAACATTTTCTTTTAATTCACAAAGTTTTTGTACTACTTTAAATTCAATAGAAATTAAAAACTAATCACTAATTTTTTTCAGTTATTTTAAACTTTGAATGTTTAACAGTTTCCTCATCTGGACATAAATCCCAATGCTGGATTTTCAATCCCGGGATCATCATGCTTCCCAAAAGGTATAATATGTCTATGTAGAGCAAGTATGCGACACTGAGATCCGTAGACGTATTGGGATGTCCAAGGACGCATTCCAAAAGCTGGGCAGAGTATTGCGAGACAGGAGGATTTCTTTGGTAACAAAGAAAAGAGTACTGAGCTGTTATGTGACATCTGTTCTTCTTTACGAATCTTGGATGATTTCCTCAAAGATGAAGAAGAGACTCGAGGCGACGGAGATGTAGTCTACAGAAGGATACTAAGGATATCATGGACCGAGCGTGTGTGCAATGGTGTCTTAGGGAGGTTGTAAACAAGGAGAAAGCTTATACTTAACATCGGGAAGAGGCAGCTGAAGTTTCTGGGACACATAATGAGGAAGGAGAGTCTGGAGAATCTGATACTCACGAGTCGAATAGAGGGAAAGAGAGACAACGCATGACATACCTAGCGGGATTAAGCAAGTGAATGAGAGAACGTGGTCTGGGGGAGGTGACAAAAGGAGAGAACCTTTTGAGAGATACAAGGGATAGAGGGAGGTGGAGAGCCATGATCGCCTGCGTCCTGAAAGAACATGGCACAAAAAAGAACAAGTGTGGCAAGAGTTAGAGGAGTTTCAGTCACACGGACGGACAGAAAGAATTTGCTGCTCATTTATTTAGATTAACGTACAGTGATACCTTGGCTTAAGTCATTTCGAGTTAAGTCATTTTCGAAGATACGTCGGTTTTTCTTAAATATTATATGGAAAAATAAAACTCGCTTTATGTCGCTTTACTCGAGTTTCCGGCCGTTAAAAAATTAGAAAAGTCAAAAGACTAAAATAACAATAAACACATCTAAAATCATATTTAAATAAATTTTAAAATAATAATAATAATAATACCATAAATAAATCATTTATATATTAGCATTATTAGCATAATTAAGTATGTTCAGCAGATGTTCTTATTTCAAATTCCTGCCTACTGGTGGCACTCGTGCGTTTGCTTCCCACTCCAACACCATTTTTGAATTCAGATTGTTTACATCTGTGCTCTGCCGTTGACGTTCTTTCAATTACATTTCAATTGTGATTTAGAATACATTTTTGCTCATGGCTCTGAAGAAAAGTCCAAGTGCAAGTGTTAATGCAAATCGTAAGGCTGGAAGATAAAGTGAAAATTAATTATTTTATTCAGAATATTGTACGTGTATATCAAAAATACTGCAATAGGAAATGGTGAGTGTTTATTTGAGGCTTATAGTATGGTTATTTCGACATAAGTCGTTTTTCAACCTAAGTCGTGACCTTTGGAACCAATTAATGTCGTAGGGTGAGGTATACCTGTATATGAAATATTTCTTTAGTATTGTGGAGTGATGCATTTTTTAAGAGTAATATTCTTTGAAGTAAATTCGTCCTATCAGTAATTTATTTGCATTTGCTTTCTATAAAATATATTAATATCAATGCTTTCTTTGATTAGAGAGGTATGTTTTCTGAATAAAATCATTTTTAAATGTTATATATATATATATATATATATATATATATATATATATATATATATATATATATATATATGCAAATATTAATGATGTTTGCAAAATTTCAAACCTGACATTTGTAAATAACAGCTACGTGACTTATCCTAAGGTCAATAACTCTGTAAAAGTCAGGGATCGATTTGACACTATATTGATATTATAAACAGGGCCCCCTTCTAAATCGATTGCAAATTAATAGCTTTCGATTTTGAAGTCTAGGGAACATCTAAATAATAATAATATATATATAAAAATTATTTACTTACAAAATTTTCCCTATATTTTTTATGAGTGGCCCCCGTCTACTTAAGTGGCTCTAAGTCTAACAAATAACTAAACTGCTTCGTTAGAAAAAGTATTACGTGATTGTTTTAACCTTAAACTTGTTGAAACAAAGTGAATAAATTAAATTGAACCTATTTTTTTTAAAATGGAAGATTAGATCGCAAAAGAAACATTCAATCCAGTAACTTGAATAAGAGCGTAAATATACAACCAACGCTCAAATATACTTGCTTAACTTATACATAAGATAACTTCAAAATAAAGGTATTTTTTATGCACGTATAAAGTTATTTTGGCGTTATCTTCTCTCACCAGCCGATAGTGAGGCTGCGCTGAAATGCACACCAACCATTTACCTTGCTTCTCGGATATTTCTACTTTTTAATTTATTTTTAATTATTAGCTTTTTCTTTCTTTTTTGTTTGACTACTTTTCCCAGTTTTTCTCTGCTTGTTGGAATATTACCCTACCATACTCGGGTTTGTTAAGGTGGCATGATTCTAGGTCATAAACAGACGATAGAAAATAGGCAAAGCAAGCGGGCGCCCATAGCAGATAAATAAAGGGAGAGCGGCACACGGCTTCGGAGAGAAAAAGAAAAGACAGACAGATAGATTGATAGAGAGAGAGAGAGAGAGAGCGGGGAGGTGAGCGTCTGTGACGTATGCAGGCAGTGGATAAACAGTTGAGGGAGATTCAATAAAAATAGCAACTGTAAGAAAAGAAAGGCAAAGTCGGGATTGAATTTGATAAATGTGTGTGTGGATTGGTTAAAAAAAAAGCAACAACACGATAACGTGATAAAGGGGGAGGGGGAGGGAAGGGTGTGTCATTTGTGAATAAGGGAGAGATTAAATGGGGAGTGAAGAGTAGGGAACATGGGTAGGAAAAACAAGAAAAAAATAAAGAAAAAAAAAATAAAGGGAAGAAAACGTAAATAAGGAGCAGGCAGACAGAACTGGGCGAAAATCCAAGAATCCAAGAAAAACCCAAGAAACAGTGGGCGAAAATCCAAATAATTTCTCTTAAAAATGGCCAAGAATAATAATCTGTTTTCACTATTAAAAAAAAGAAAAAGAAAAAGACAGAAAGAGGCTCCACGATTCGCAAAGAGAACTCTGAGGAGTTAATATAACAAAAATGGAAACATTCAGACAACATGTTTCGCCTCTTTATGGCAGGAGCCCTCAGGTAGGAATAATATCTGACCAGAATTTCGTCCTAATAAATGCCAGTCTGATTAGAAGAGAAAAGAATTCATCGAGAAGAAAAATACATTGAAAGTGCACTGATCTCATAATCTTTAATGGCAATCTCAGACTGGGCACATGTACAATATTACCGATTATCGGAAAAACAAAAGTAGTAGAATGCGATATATGAACTAATGAAAAAAAAAAAAAAGAAAAGAAAGAGATTTACTCGGAATAATCACGTTTCAAATCCTGCAGACGTTAATGGCTTCAATACAAAAAACAAAAAAACAAAAAACACACACACTTTCTAGCCGGAGCATCTGATAAGGTTATTTATTCCTCCTTCCTCAAAAAAATTCCAGTGCTCTTTTTTTAAGTTAATAAAAAGTGAACAACACCAAAAAAAAAAAAAAAAAAATCAAAACAGAACGATGTGAGCTTTCAAATCCAGCATACGTTAACGGTTTCAATACGGAAAGAAAATGTTTCTAGCCATAGCACAAGAAGACATTACTACCTCTTTCTCAACAATTCAACGCTTACACACGGGTTTGTCTTTCATTCCGACCAGAAGACGCCTGCTACAAAAAAAAAAAAAGCGAAACGCATTTTCTGGGCATCTTTTCCATTTCGTCACATTATCTCTTCTTTTGTTTGGATACTGTTCTAAACAGAACAAAGTACAACAATAACTAAATCGGTTAAAAAACCACCAAAAAAACAGAGACGCTCTGTCTGAGTAGGCAAGCTTACTTAGTGCCTACCCTTCCCCGCAAAAGAATTATAAGGGTTAATTATTAAATACAGAAATTAAATGAGTCTTAATTTGTAACGTAATGCAATAAATCCAATTTATAATTCGGTAAATAGCTATTATTTTCAACTTAAACAAGCATAACTCTCTTGCGCCTTTACTTTTTATATCTAATAGGCGTCAAGCAGGTATAATTCTCCTGTGCCTTTCAACCTCAATATAAAATAATACGTGTCTCGATGTCTAAATCTTCGTACCGTGGCTCGTTAAGACAGGCTCCCCAAAATAAGGGAAGCGAATAAGGGGGTCTCGTGGGAATCTTATTATTTATATTACAATCTATGCGGCTGGCTTAAGGAAAAGAGAGAAGAGAGAGAGAGAGAGAGCTTAGGAACGACCCGAGAGGTGCTATAAAAAGAAAGAATAAAAATAAAATGAAAATAAAATTGGTAAATTTTGTATTGAGCCTGTAAGCCTTAACAGAGGACGGAAAATACGACGCTGAAATCCGAAGGCGCATTGGGATAGCCACAGATGCATTTCAAAATCTAAGCAGAGAATTAAGTAGGTAGCGCCACAAATTCGCTAAAAAAAAAAAGCATACCATGAAGGACAAATGCTCCAAACGTAATAAAAACAAAATTTTATCGTCAAAATGTTTATGCTATTATTAAGAGGAAAGAGCAAAGGATTTTTTAATTATTAAATTATATTTTTTTTTATACCTTTTTAGAACATTCAATACTTTGTTTAAAGATCTTGTTTTTCAGGCGTTAGCGGGGTGGCCAAAGATTAATATAGGAAAATTTAGCGTCTTTTCTCTCAAAAATAAAATATTTGCCGGATTTTAGTGAAACTATCAGGACTTATTCATAAATTAATTAAATTGTTTGAGAAACGTTTCTTTTTTTAGAAAATCATTTTTCTTTTTACATCTGTTACTCCCTACTTACTTAATTTTATGAAATTACGAGAAATTAATTTTTATACCTCTTAATGTCTATATTAGTTAAAAGCATAACTCCTTGGAGAACTTAAATCATCATTTTTTTTGTGGGGGTAAACAAGATCCATCCCCCAAATGCAATAAAACTGAGACATTATTTAATTAGAAAAGCTTTTAATTGCTTTTATGAACAAGATATATTATGGAGACTACTGTCATAAGAAAAAAAGATTTCGATGAATAATGAATTTTTACAAGAATTGTTTTCATTTTTAAAAATTTTAATTAAAATAATTTATAAAGTTTTAATTCTTTCAAGTTACTGTATTAATTTGTACCAGTTAGGTGACATTGTTATTAATTAAAAACTATATTTAGTAATCATAAATTGAAAAGTTTTCTACAATTCAACCATTCCCAGTATTTTAAAAAGAATTTTGAATTTTCATTTGTGTGTGTATAAACGTGTCGATTTTTGGAAATACGGACGTCCATACACGACATTATCAGAAAATAAGAGCGATAACTAGCCAAAGTAGCCCAAATAACTAGCCAATAGCCAGTGTCTGAAATTAAATTTTTAAGATTACTGAGTAATGAAAAATTATATATAAAAGGCGCTTATGTTATATTCTCCAAGTATTTTTTTTACAGATATGACCGCAATACAAAAAATAGATAAACTTCTGGCTCTCATGCAAACTGTCAACCTCTCAACGTCTTAAATAAACAGCTACTTCCGTGTTCAAAAATGTATTCTAAATGTAAATTTTAAACTAAACGTAACTAATTAAATTAAATCAGCTAATATTCTTCAAATAATGTATATTTGTTAAAGAATTTTTTAATGAAGTGAATTATATTGCGCTGACAGATGACTAAAATGTTTGTTAAACTCCTGCAAGCCAATTGAAATTAGTTTTGAAATACAGCAAAGTATTTTACTTATTGGAAATATTAGATTTAATCTATTTGTTTGAAATTAAAACTAAAATAAAAGCTCCAAGAAAGATTTTTCATTTTAAAAAATTCATTTTAAATCTTAGATGTCGCGAATCTGTGGCGAAAGAAACACATAACCCAATTACTGAACAACAACAAATGGATGGCGGGGCAGGGTTTAGGAGAAATAACAAGAAGATCAAATATATTAAGAGCTACAAAGGACAGGAAATTGTGGAGAGTCGTGATCACCTACATTCTGAACGGACATGGTACACAATAAAGAAAGCCTTCGCTAGGACCATATTTCTTTAGACTCCGTGACCTGGCGATTCTTTTTTTATGTGCCGTGTCTCTTCAGGACATTGGCAATCATGGCTCTCCACAATTTCCTATCCTGTGTAGTTCTTTTGTTATCTATCCTAAATCTTCCTTCGGCATCCATTTATTCAAACTCGCTAGTTAGGTTTGAATGTAACACGATTTTATCCGTTTTGAGTGCTGGAAAATGGGAGTGAGTTATGAACTGAAGTATAAGACGCAACGGACGTTTTGGACAGGATTTTGGGTGAAAAAACCTGCGTCTTATGCACACAGAATTATGGTATTTATTTATCACAACAGGAAATTTTATTATGTAAATTAGTTTATCAATACATATAGCCTTTTAAACAATGAGAATACAAATTACTGTCGTTATCTGTTGGGGTAGTAGCACCTGTTAGGGCCCCAGCTATGGGAAAATAGTGAACCCCCAAACAAAAACAAAACATTATAGAGGTATAAAACTACATTTTTATTGTAAAAATACCAGCAATACATTTTTATATTTTAAAAAATTACCAATAATACTAATTTAAAGTAAAATTACCAACAATACCTATTTATAGTAGAATTACCAACAATATATTTCATAGCAAGATTACCAACAGTACATTTTCATATAGTTGAAGGCATACAATTGTGTTCAAAGGATATTTAGTTGAAGCCATAAAATTGTGATTATGTGAACATTATTCGAAAATAATTGTTCAAAAACAACTATTTTAATTATATATTGTTTAAATGAAAATTAATAAAAAAAAGAACAATTATGCTAAATGATGATTATTGGAAATACAAATATCATTAATAAAACAATGTAGTAAGAAAAAAAGAAGATCCTTATAACCTTAAGTTATCTGATACTGCACATAAATAGTGAACTACTGAAGAGGACTTGTTAAAGGATGCCATTCATTTTTTAAGTTTTCCATTTACGTGGCGGTATTTCTTGGCGCTCTTGGTATTTTGGCAACCTGCTCTTACTTCTGCAAATTCTGTTCTCTTTTAAGAGCGTCTAAGAATTTCCATATTATGGGATGATGGGATGTCACTTGCTGAAAAAAACAACAACTTATGCCATCCTACAGGGGCGATATTAATTCTAGGTAAATCAACATTGACTATATCAAAGAAAGACCACATACGTATTTCGAACATAGGTATCTCGAATAATTATCATTTAGTATAATTGTCCTTTCGATTAATTTTCATTCAAATGATTCAAAATTCTAATAAATGTTTTTCGAACAATTCTTTTCGTACAATTTTCTCTATACGAAAATTGTATTCAAATATTTTAGATTTCTGCATTAAAAAAAGCATAGTAACTAGATGGGTAACCACTTGGGAATACCAGCTGCTGTAAGCTAGGATGTGCGGTGGTGTAATAGATAACTGCTTGGAATTGGAAATCGGAGAGCCGAGTTCTAATTCCAGTTGGGTTCGTTATATTAACTTATGCTCAAATACCCTTGGGAAAGGTATGAACAGACATATTTTCTCTCCAGCTATGGTTTAATTAATAAGACTTGTATCAGTAAACGATTATTATAATTTGAAAAAATTCTTACAATCTAAAAAATAATTTCACTTTAAATAATATGCAAAAGGTTGATTAGCAAATTAAAAATATCAGTCAGTCGATAGATATGTGTCCCTTAATGTAGTTATCAGAAGAATATATCTGATCTATATAGATAGTATTTTCGCTACTAAAGAAACCTCTCGCCTTGGCCGTGGGAAACAAACAAAATGACTGTTGGGGCACAAAAGGCGATTATATACCTTTGGTGGAGATCACGTGGGTCGCGTTCCGAATCTCTAACCATTCAACCTGCACTCAACATTTAATCAGTTACAGTGGAACCTCGGTTCACGAAGGCCGTTCGTAAACCGAAACTATTTTTTTTCAATAGGAATCAATGTAGAGAAAAGAAAAGCACGCCACAGCACATGAATGCATATAGCACAGCGGTTAACTCGGTTCGGCAATGTTGTTCGAGAAGCGAAGTTTTGTTCGATAACCGAGGCATTTTCATTTCGAATTTTCTGTTTGAAAACCGCTTTGTTCGACATGTGAGACATGTGAACGGAGGTTGCACTGTAGTCAATCAATATTGTTACTTGTGGGAATTCTTTGGAAAAAGCGAAAACCTTTTGCATTTGGTAAGATTAGCTAATTTGAGTTCATGACCACGTTAAGGGGACATTCTAGTGATGTTCCTACCCTGAAGTAATGGATTGCGGGACTAGCTTGCCTACCGTCATTAACGACAGGCACCCAAAGTATGAATATATGTCTGAACGGAATTCTTAATTAATTTTCACAGCTGTAGCCACACTACAAATCAGTGTGATTTCTCATCTTCGGCATGGCTGCTCGTTTTACAACACCCGCAGAGACAAATTCTGGGTTATACAGCAACAATATTGATACACAAGGCGATTATCTCCCATGAGTCACATGCGGCTGCTTAGTGATGTTATTCCATACAGTGACTAAAGCGGTAGTCAAATTCAGTCTGTTTACAGCAGTCAAACCCGAGCGGTTGCATTTTTAGCCTGGGCCAAGGATCCCCGACTGAAGCTAAATCTACCTCCCCCAGCAACTGACAAGCACATGGCGCCGTTTTTCCTTTGGGAATATATCTTTCTCAGATATAGAAAGAAACTCCATCTCGCAGTTCTCAATTTGGGAAAACCAAAGATTCGCTATTTCCCGCATGGGACATAGTTGATGAATCCAGCCCGTTTGCATCTGGAGTCCTAAACATGGCTTCTCCAGAAATCACAGAAGAATCTCCATATTATATGTAAGACCCTCCCTTTTTGTTTTTCCTTGCACTCTTCTCGCTGTGTAGATATATGTGATTTATTCTTCTTCTTGTGGGACACATGCATATATAGATTTGAGTATGCGTTAGTAGTATAAAAGTCTCACTGAGAACAAAGCATGTTTGTCATTCCCTTTCCTTTCAGCAATTCTGTTACGTCCGTGAACTACGGTGTTATTAAATCACGGATATAATAATGCTCATAAGTGGGAAAATACCAATGGGAGCATTAATCATAGCCCTCCACTGTTATACAACTATGCGGTGCAAAACTTAATTACAATTCAAGAATGCGCCGAGTCACATAAGTTTTTGAATTAAGAAGTGTCCTTTTTCTAGACTGGTTGTCATCGATGGGTAGATTGTCTAGTTTACCTGACTGTTTAACCTACAGCTGGGAAGGGAGGAAAATGAATTCCTATTTAAAAAAAACAAACCCAAAAACATAGATCAGCTTAAGTGAATTTCCCTATAAAAATTGTATACCTACTTAATTACCGTGAAAACTAACTTCCTTCTTGAGGATTCTTAGTGTTTCCACAAGGAGCTGTACCGCCCATATTGATAATCACCGCTTTAGCGGTGCAAATCTCTTCTTCAAGTAACATGTGAATCAATACATGACGTATCTAGGAACGATCCTTGTTTTTTGATGAAAACGAACACTCGTTGCCACTTTTGTAATGTGAACGAATATTCATTGTCACATTCGTAATGCTCGTTCTAGTAGAGACTTTGTAATCGCAGATACAACTATAGTAAAGCCGTTGAACAATACTGGTGTCAGACGCCTTCGAATAACACTCACACTAATAGTACTTGATTGGTAATACTCGTTCGAAAAGTAACCTCTGTATAGTAATCCGTATAGTGATCAGTATAGAGAAATAATATAGAGGAATAGTTAGAGAATAGCGATCCGTATAGTAATAGAGGATAGAGTAGAAACAGCGAACAATTAGACAGCACGCTAATTCCCGTATATGCGTTTCTTCTATGGTCACGGGATCTACTTAATTCAAAATGGGATCGCCTGTGTTTGCTCTCTGGCGATCTACGTCCAAACTACAGTGTCGGCAACGACGCTTTATTCCTATACAACACCCTGATATGGCCTATTATCAAAAGTCCGAGCTTAAGTAGCTTTACACTGTAATGTGCTAGATAATAAAAAACTGGGTCTCCCGTTTTTAGAATTATACAGGGCGCGGCAGAAATACCTCCCACATATAACGCTGACATGAAGTGGAATGATTATATTGAATCAGTTGCTAGGTCTGCAGCTAAAAAGGTTGGTTCAATGTGCCGTGCTTGGCAATTTTTCCCCCGCTACGATCTATCTTACCTATTTATAAGACTACCATTCGTGATGATTTGAATATTACTTCCACATATAGTCGACTCTGCTATATATCGGATGTAACAGCAAAATTGTCCAAATCGTGCGACAGAATGGGATAATTGTTCATCCCACAAAATATTTAATATCTAAAAAGTCGCTAAACTAATTGAATTTCTTTTTTCCAGGTTTTCACATGAGACGTTAAGACATCTAGACACCATTTCTTGTAAGAATCACTGAAAAACCCTTTGAATTATTCAGCTAGAAAGAGATCAGGTTAAAATCATTTTGTGTCACTATGTTTTCCCAACTGAGCAATAGTGAGATGAAAAAGATCATCCAGGCCTACAGTAATGGTACCAACATTCATACTCTGGCTTCCATCTTCAAAGTCCATTCAAGAACCATCAAGAGAACGGTGAATAAGTTTAAAAAAGGGAACAGTAGAGTGGAAAACTGGATCAGAAGGTCACAACAGCAAGAGGGATTATCATTTCAACTTAGAGCTAAATACATTCTTATTGTTCAAAGTGGATACCAATAGTGTTATAAAAACCTCAGAGAATTCCAGTAAGATAGCTTTAATCATTTCTAAGTTACAACGGTTCAAAGCTTAATCTAAGAATTAGACAATTTTGCTGTTACACGATTTGGACAATTTTGCTGTTACAACCGGTATTTAGAGATTCTTGATAAAATCCAAAGAAAAATCTGCAGTGTTATTGATCATGACATGAGATCTTCGCTTCAGCCACTTTCCCACCGCCGTAAAGTAGCTTCCCTGTGCCTTTTTCTGTGAATACTTTTCATGGTAATTGTTCTGATGAACTTTACACTATGGTACCTAGACTTTGTTAATTTAAGCGACTTACTAGATTGGCAGCAAGGTCTCATCAATTTATTGTTGAACTGGATATATGCAACCGTAAGTTCTATGCTAACAGTTCCTTCTCTCGCACTTCTCGTTTGGTTTGTGGAACTCTCCTCCCGATTCCCGCTTTCAGGCCAACATTGATCTTCAAAAATTTAAATACAATGTCAATCGTTATTTTATGTCTTCTTAATTCCTGTACTTTTATTGTTCTCTCTCCTTAATCATATTTTTTTTATAATTCTCTAGTACTCAGTAACCCCCTTCGTCTTAGTGGCTTTGTTACTTTCATAACAAAAGACATATACCTCCCAGAAATACCTCCCACATAATGGTAAGACATTAGCCAGATGAAGACACCATTGCCAGTAATGTCTTACCATTATGTGGGAGGTATTTCTGGGAGATATATATGGTAGGTGTTTTTACCGCACCCTGTATTTTATTTAACCCTGTTGGTGTGTGATTCTGGGGCTCTCTTCTGACGTGGATTCTACATCTCGTGTCGATGTAAAACACTGTCCCTCTTCTCTCTGGGTTGAGTGTTTATATATCTGCTTGACATTTTTTTTCCTTCGCTCGCATCCCAGTGCAGGTGGGCCGATCAAGTTGATGTGTTGGGGCCAAATCAGGAGAGTAGAGATGATGATCAACCAGTTCAAAGCCACAGTCACGGACAGCAGCCATTGTAACCAAGGTCTTGTGTGCTGGAGCATTGTCCTGATGAAACACGACCACTTTTGTCAGTTTTTCTTGGTATTTTCTCTAAGATTTAAAATCCAAAGTCAGATTTTTTATATAGATAATATTTTATTCTTAACAACCACCACTACAAAAATTTATTTTCTGAAAGGTTTAAAAAAATGTTTTGAAAGAAAATAATTCTCATTTAAATGGACTAAAAAATTCCTTAATTTAGTTAATATATTCTTTTATTTACTCATTTTTTTCCTTCTATTCTACAGTCACTTGTCGTTGCTGGAAATTGGAGATCTCCAAAGACCTGCAGAAAAACTCAGTATCACCCAATCTGGTGCCCTGATGGCCACAGGTAATGACCAGAAATTTCAATTTCCTCTCATTTCTGCAAGTTTCAACATAGTCCCCCTTGAGGTTCACACACTTCTTCCATTAGTGTTGCAGTGCAAGGAACCCATTAGAGAAGAAGCTTTCATCCTGTTGGGCAAAAAAGTCATCAACAGCAGATATACCATCATCGTCACTGCAATACTGGTTCCCACCCAAGTGTTTTTTCATCTTGGGGAATAGATAATAGTTAAATCAGAAGAATAGAGAGGATGATCAACCAGTTCAGACACAATCATGCACAGCAGCCATTGTAACCAAGGTCTTGTGTGCTGGAGCATTGTCCTGATGAAACAAAAGCACTGGGCGTTTAGTCTCAATAGCCTTTCGTAATTGACTCAGCAAATTGACATACTACTCTTCATTGTTGGTGTGGCCATTTTGAAGATACTCAGTAAACACAATGAGATTTGTATTTCAAAATACTGAGATGAAACAACTTTGGTCTTCTTTGGAACAGATGAGGAGGCTGTTTCCATTTGATGGATTGATTCTGGCTCAAAGTGATGGACACAACACTCATCCTGGGACAGAAAACTTTCAAGGAAAACAGTTAGACCTTCCTTAAACAATGTCTTGATGTGATCAGCCTGGTGCGCTTTTGATGTAGTGTCAGAAGACGTGGCAACTACCGATCAGAAACCTTCGTCATGCCAAGTTCATTGTGCAGAATATTCTCTACTCACTCACGGGATATGCGAATAGCATTGGCTATTTGATTTATAGTCAATCACCTCTCATCCACCACCATGTGGTGCAAACGACTAATGTTATTCTAGGTGGTGGCAGTTGCAGGACTTCCAGACCTTGGTCATTTTCAAGACTCTCCCTTCCCTTCCTAATTTCAGCTGCCCACTTTTGTAGTGTTGATAAAGTTGTAGTGTCATTTCCTTAATCTAGAAACCATGTCAGTATGAATGTTCTTGAGGGCTAAACACTTTTTATGCAGGCACTTCATAATAATACGATGTTAAATTTTCTTCTTTTTCAAGAGAGGCCGCTTCTGTTACTGTATAAAAGTTACTTTTAAAGATTCACTGAATAATCAGATGCCAGTTTGCCTGGAAATAAACAACGCAGTAATTAATAAGAGTTGAAATTAATGCATGCAAGATTTCACAGCTATAGCGTCTCCCCTTCATAGTCAGCCTATGAATGTTTCAACCCACCATCGTACCTGGAAATAAACAATGTAGTTATTAATCAGAGTTGAAATTAATGCATGCAAGATTTCACAGCTGTAGCATGACTCCTTTATAGTCAGTCTATGAACGTTTCAGCCTACCGTCGTAGCTGGAAATAAACAACGCAGTTATTAATAAGAAAAGCTGAAATTAATGCATGCAAGATTTCACAGCTCTAGCATCTCTCTTTCATTGTCAGCCTATGAACATTTCAGCTCACCGTCGTACCTGAAAATAAAATGTGCAGTTATTAATCAGAGTTGAAATTAATGCATGCAATATTTCACAGCTCTAGCATCTCTGCTTCATTGAAAACCTATGAACTTTTCAGCCCACCCACTAAATGATGTGTTCCTACTTGTATTAGTTCCAAGAAAAAAGTTTTATCATTTAGTGTCAAGTGCATTAAAAATTGTATAACTTGAGATCATATTAACCTGAAAATCTTTTTTCGAGATATTTTGAATATATAATGTATAATTTTAACAAGAACAACAAAGATTTAAATATAACTTAGTGTAATGAGAATTTAAATTAATTTAGACTCGTTTAAAAACATAAAATTCACATTAATTCAACTTCGTGTCAAGTGCATTGAAAATTATATAACTGAATCAAAGCACATATACTCAAACTACTCGAGGCACTAATCAATGCTGAATTAGTTAAGCATCTCACAACGCAGGGCCTTCTTGCAGACAATCAACATGACTTTCGTTTCTCTACGTCAACTGCAGACGTATTAACGATTAATAACGAAGAGTCTATCAGTATTTAGATAAAAACGTTGAAGCTCGGAACGTTTGCTTTGGAAACCTCGAAAACGTTTGACATTGTTTGGCATACCGGTCTTCTTCACAAGTTGTAAAGTTATGGTGTCTCCAGACGAATTTTTAAAATTGATTCTGTCTATCTTATCAAATCGTGAAATGTAATTTGTTCTGAACGGCCATATTTCTAGATCCATCTGTACTACTGTAGGTATCACCCAGGGTTCTATCCTGGGTCCCACTTTGTTTTAATTTTCATTAACAACCTCCCGGATGACATCAGCTTCCAACTTCATATTTATGCTGATGAGACAACCATTTACTCCTGTGTCGATACTAAATCTGATCAGTTCAATAAGTTGACGGCTGATCTAAAAAACGACTTTCAGTCTGTTGTTAACTGAATAACTTGTTAATTTTAACGCTTCTAAAACTAAACGACTTTCTGTTAATCATCTGAGAGACCCTTTTCTGCCTTCAATCAGCATGGTAGAATCTAACCTACAGGAGAGTGACTCGTTGCTCCTTGACGAGTTAATATTCTCGGCTGATATCAAGAGGAAAGACGACATTGAATCCGTTACTAGGTCAGCTGCTAAGAAAGTTGGTTCACTTTGTCGTGCTAGACAATTTTTTTATCCAGAATCTATCTTATATATATATATATATATATATATATATATATATATATATATATATATATATATATATATATAAGTCTACCACTTGACCATGCTTAGAATATTGCTGTCACATATGGTCTGGTGTTCCTGCTATTTATTTAGAGATTCTTGATAAAATCTAAAAGACAATCAGCTATATTATTGGACTGACCTGGCGTCTCGGCTTCAGTCACTTTTACATCGCATAAAAGTTGCTTCCCTGTGTCTTTTCTATAAATACTTTCATGTTAATTGTTTTGTATTAGCTGTTTGCTATGGTACTTAGACTTTATGAATGTAAGCGGATTAATAGATTGCCAACAAGGTCTCATCATTTCACCTTTGAACTGGCTAGATGTAACCGTAAGTTCTATGCTAACAGTTTCTTCTCCCGCACTTCTCGCTTGTGGTATACTCTCTGCTGGCGCTATGCTTTCCAGCCAACTTTTATCTTCAAAAATTTAAATGCAATGTCAATTGTTATCTACTGTCTTCCTGAATATTCTTCTATCATTCCCGCCCCTTCATAATGTTTTCTGCTTTCTAATTCTTTCACACAGAGTAAACCCCTTGTGTCTTAGTGGCTTTACTACCTTGCTTGGGGTAAATTCGATTAAAAAAGAAACAAAAATCTGAAAGTCTTTTTGGTATATTTTGAATATGTAACCAATTTTAACAAGAACTGCAAAGATTTAAATATAATTTAGTGTAATGAGATTTTAAATTAATTCAACGAGGCGAAACTACTGAAGAAGCTACTGCTATGTATCTAGAGATTCTTAACAAAATTCGAAGACAACTCTGCAAGATTATCGGTCCTGACCAGGCATCTTGGTTTCAGTGACCTCCTCAATGCCGTAGGCCTTTTTCTGTAAATCTTTAAAAAAAATTAATTGTTCTGATGAGCTTGCGTTTTTGGTACATCGATTTCTCGAATTTATGCGCAGTGCTGTGAAGCGTTCTGATAGAGGGAGGTAAATGCGACACTGAGATCCGTAGACGTATTGGGATGGCCAAGGGCGCATTCCAAAAGCTGGGCAGAGTATTGCGAGACAGGAGGATTTTTTTTGGTAACAAAGAAAAGAATACTGAGCTGTTACGTGACATCTGTCCTTTACGGCAGCGAATGTTGGAAGATTTCCTCAAAGATGAAGAAGAGACTCGAGGCGACGGAGATGTGGTTCTACAGAAGGATGCTAAGGATATCATGGACCGTGTGTGTGAGCGAGCAACGATGAGGTCTTAGAGAGGTTGCAAACAAGGAGGAGGCTTATACTCAATATCAAGAAGAGGCAGCTGAAGTTCCTGGGATGCATAATGAGGAAGGAGGGCCTGGAGAATTTGATACTCACGGGTCGAATAGAGGGAAAGAGAGACAAGGGAAAACAACGCATGGCATATCTAACGGCTTTAAGCAAGTGGATGACAGAACGTGGGCTGGGGGAGGTGGCAGAAGAATGGAACTTGCTGAGAGCTGCAAGGGATAGAGGGAGGTGGCGAGCTATGATCTCCTACGCCCTTAAAGCACACGGCACATAGAAAGAAAGACTATAGTCTGGTTCACACTCCTCCCCAATTTTTTGAACATGGGTAGAGGTTTATACATTGCTTGCTGTTTAGGATTGGTTTTCCGGTTTCTTCTGAAGTTTTCTCGTTCTCTTTCAACAAATTTTATATCGTATATATATATATATATATATATATATATATATATATATATATATATATATATATATATATATTGTTAAGCAATCAGCAAAAAACAACCTTTTAATCGTTAAATGATCGTGAAAGGTGGATTTTTGACGCTTACGTTTAATCCGAATTAACAATAGTAGTTCGTTTGAATTCAGGCATATGATGTAGACGTAGAAATAGTGTGTCCATAATGATGGGACACATTTTAAATTGTTGTGGCCTTGTTAGGGCTAGAGATAAAGACACAAAGAGGGGAATTGAGTTGAACAATTATATTAACAGAAACAATAATACAAACATATACAAACGAGAGTGTTACAGCAAGAATGTTCGGCCCGACTGTCAGAGCTGACTGCTGAAAACTTCCCTCTCCAAAAGGCAGTACTTGCTCCTGTTTATGGCTGGGAGAATCCATACGTGCATGGGTAAATTACCATAACATAAATGCGAGTATCTTGGATTATAAAAATGACATAGAGTACAAAATTGTTGTGGTAGGATCCACCTAATCTGCATAGGTGACTACCGACTATATAAATAATGGTTGGTACCGGAAGACAGGGGAGCGAATACAGAGATCCAGCTAGAGACTCTGCCCGACTGCGACTTAGTCAACACATTCTCCAGGAACGTCTTCCCAGAAATATACAGAAATACTATATGTAAATATTGTGTACATTTTCTTGTTATAATACATTCTTGTTCTAAGTACATTTTGTGTTGCATTATTATTCCATGCATTAGTCGAGATTCAACAATGAGTCAAGACTCAACAAAAATATATTTATTACATAACTGATATACAAGAGTTCAACATATTATCTAAGATTTTGCTATTTCCTACAGGTATCTGATATCTATTTTGCTGACGGTGTGTGTGTGTGTGTGTGTGCATTAGGAGGATTTGAATAATCATAAGTAATTCATCAAGTCTAGAAGAATCCTCAACAGAATGCAGAAAGCACTGGACGGCCGTTTCGTCCTATTTTGGGACTCATCAGCAGTGCGCATCCACTTCCAAGAATCGAACCCGGAAGCGTCATACCCTCTGGACCAACGGGTCTGGGTCACGAAAAGGTAACTTAACAAGACTCGATATAGCGCTGCTCTTCACAAATTCCGTCGTCGAACTCAGCTAAGTTTACTTAGTTCAACGGAATGTGCCCCCACGAGTACGTCTTCCATCCCCAAGCCGCTCCATCCAGAGCATTAGAAGCCGGTTCAAGCAAGGATATACAAGTGATAGACATTATATTAGGGGGATTTGAATAATCATAAGTAATTCATCGAGTCAAGAAGAATGTTCAACAGAATGCAGAAAGCACTGGACGGGCGTTTCGTCCTATATTTGGGACTCATCAGCAGTGCGTATCCACTACCGGGAATCGAACCTGGACCGGCGGAATTTGTGAAGAGCTGCTCTATATTGAGTCTTGTTAAGTTACCTCTTCTTCACCGAGACCCGTTGGTCCAGTAGGTATGACGCTTGCGTCGTATCATAATGGTCCAAGTACGATTCTCGGTAGTGGATGCGCACTGCTGATGAAACTAGTCGAGGAATCTAAATGAAATAATAATAAAAACGAAAGAATATTAATATACAACCCACTGTGTCTGAAGATTTTATTTTTTTAAATATTTTTCTTGTTCAATATATATATATATATATATATATATATATATATATATATATATATATATATATATATGACATCGAATGACAAAATAAAAAAATTCTACGATATTTCTTCAGAGTCGTTGTAGTCGATTTATGAATCACACACAGTGTGAGTAAAATACAACAAATGCCGGTTGCAATTTCAAAGAGGGAAACACGGAAGAAACAGCGACACTTAACTTTAATAACTTGTCACCAGCCGAATTCTCAAGACGCTGACAGATGTCTAACAGAACTGGTATTAAGGTCCTGTTTTCTTTTTTTTAAGTTATCATCACTCTTTAGAGGCTTATTGCAATAACAATTACGACGCCTGTGTGTTGTGGGTGATAAGTAAGTTTAAATTTATTGATATAAAAGTCTATATAGGAGATGATTTGCTTAAAATAGACCCCGACAAAAGTTTTATCTTCAAAATTGGAAAAATACTGGTTTTGGTTTCGTTTTATTTATTTTTGTCGTACCCAACAAAAATTTACAAAGTGGAAAATTAACCTTTTCCCCTAAATGGCATGGAATTTGTTTTAGAAAATGTCGATTTTAGATTTATTACAATTTCACACGAGGGAAACATTGAAGAAACAGCAACACTTAACATTAATAACTTACCACTAGCCGAATTCTTAACACGCTGACAGATGTCTAACAGAACTGGTATCAAGTCTCTGTTTTTTTGTCTTTGTTTTTGTTTTTTAAGTTATCATCACTCATAAAAGACTTATTGCAATAACAATCACGACTCCTGTCTGAACGTTTAATTTTGTTCATATAAAAGAATATATTATTAAGGAGACTATTGTCTTATGAAGAAAACCTTTTTCGATGAATAATTAATTTTTACAAGAATTAGTTTCATTTTTTTAAAAATTTAAATTAAATAATTTACAACATTTAAAAATCATTTAAAATTCTGCATCGCTTCCGGGCGGTGTTTAAGTGAAAAGTACAATTACGAATCCAAAATTGAAAAGCTCATTGACGATTTGCTTTAAAACTTGATCCTTACAAAAGTATTATCGCAAAAGCAGAAAGATACTTGTGCTCGTTTTCATGGGCAACTGCCGATCTCGCATAAAAACACCGCCCGTGGTCTCACGAAACCGACGGATGCCGTAATAATAATAATAATAATAATAATAATAATAATAATAATAACAACAACAACAACATATAATGAATTTTTTACATATAACTTGAAGAAGACGGACACACTGTTGAAATATTGTTAAACATTGTTAAATATCGTGTCTTCACTTTTTCTTTTCTTAATTCACGCCTTTTTATTAGTGTTATTAGGTTGGTGCAAAAATAATGTCGTTTTTTGACGTTCAACTTCTTGTGAGAAAACGACATTATTTTTGCACCAGCCTAATACAATAATTGGAAGAGTTACGTCAATCATTTTGTTTATTTAATAATAATAATAATAATAATAATAATAATAATAATAATAATAATAATGGGGCAAATAAAATTAAGGCTATCATCACCTTAGCTATATCTGGAGTAACGTACAGCCTCGACATTATTAAATGGAAGTTGAATGACATTAACTGATTGGACACGAAGACCAAAAGAATGCTTATCAAAAGGAGGACGCACCACCCGAAATCAGATGTTGATTGGCTGTACGTACCAAGAGCTTTACGAGGCTGAGGTCTAGTCCAACTTGAACTCTAAAATCTACAACAATCGGATTGGAAGCATACCCCACAAAAACCAGTGACCCTCTCCTACAAATAGTAAAATAACAAATTCACCATATCAACAAAGAAGCTGCACTCTTCAAGAAACAGCTTAATATACATGAAATTCTACCAACAAAAAACAAAGTGAATACCATCTACGCTCAAACGAGTAAAACAAAAAACAAAACAACTTGGCTAAATGAAATTACAAAAAATAAATAAATAAATACCTGGGAGAACAAGGCGTTGCATGGCAAAAACCTAAAAAGAACGATAGAAGCAGATGTAGACCAACAGAAAATACATCAATGGCCGAGGAGCACCGGGTTGAAAGCCGAGACAGAAGGCTTAATTATTGCAGCTGAGGACCAAAGCCTCGTAACCAGATCCTATCACTGTCACATAATCAAGGAAGGAACTAACCCGAAATGCAGGATCTGCGGAAAATATGATGATGCTGTCGACCATATTATATCAGGATGTCCGGAACGAGCAATAAATAAATAAATATACCGACAGGCATAACAAGGTAGCGACATATGTGCACTGGAAGGTATGCAACACAGAATCGAAAGCACTGAGAGATGGTATGAGCACCAACCAGACGCAGTTACCCGAAATAACGATGTAACTATCCTCTGGGGGCATCCCAAGTCAAGCTGAGATAAAAGCCAACAGACCTGATATTATCATAAAAGACAAGAAATTCAGGAAGTGTATGTTTATTGACATAGCAGTACCATCTGAGAGAAATAGCCCCATGAAAATTATCGGGAATTGTCCGAATACAAGGACCCGGAGATCACGATTAACAGGATGTGGAGGAATGAAGACTGAGACTGTACCAATAGTAATCGGAGCACTGGGCCTCGTGAGAAAAAGAATGAACAATTTTACTAACAGTGTCCCAGGTAACATCAACATACAAGTTGCCCAGAAGATCGCCCTACTAGGAACATACCATATACTGAGAAAAGTGCTATCAATTAAATGACAATTCTTCTATAGGGTCTAAGGATCATAGCTTGGACCTGGCTCTACAGGATACAAAGCAGGAAATATGACATACACAAATAATAATAATAATAACAAATGCCCTCCTAATACAGCAGTGATGACACTAAGACACTGCTGGCGAGCAAATGAAGAATTTGCCAGTGATCTACGGCTCTGGACACCTAGCCATGGTGCAACCACTGACATTGACTAGCTATGTTATGACCACAGAGTGCTAACCTGATGACCTTCCGACCTTGACGTCACTACCTGTTTTAATAATTTCTATATAAAATATATATATGTGTCAAATAATTTATTTTTGCTGTTTATTTGCATTTATAATTGTTTTACGAATTTATTGTGAGCTTTAGACAATGCTTTTCTTTCAATATATGATTCTAAATCCATTTTTTTTACTGTCCAAATACTTGTTTCACCTCACTGTATATACATATCCAGCAGTACACCCCCCACACACACATTCGGTGACATTGTTATTAAATAAAATCTATATTTTCTAATCATAAATGGTAAAAATTACTACAATTCATCGACCCAAATATTAAAAAAAATTTTTTTTTGTGTATGTGTGTATTAAACGTATACCGGTTTTTGTAAATATGGACGTACAAACAAAGTAGGTGCCTTCACAAAAAACGCGATACCTAAGGTTTAAAATGAATTTTAAAAATGAAAAATTAGTCTTCAAGCTTTTATTTTAGATTTAATTTCAAGCTAATAAATTAAATTTAATAATTTAAATTTAATTTTAAGCTAATAAATTAAATTTAATATTTCCAATACGCAAAATACTTTTTCTGGATTTGAAAACTAATTTAAATTGACTGGAAGTGGTTTTCATTTTGAAATTGCTAAAATAGATGATGTTAGTGACATTTTAGCCATTTGCCATCACGATGTAATACCTTTATTAAAAATCTTTCAAAAATAAGATACATTTTTCTGAAACTTTATCTGACGAATGTTAGCTGATTTAAAGCGTAATTAATCTGATTTGAAACAAATATTACCTATTTTAAGTTTAAAATATCACAGAAATATATTTTTTACCACGGTGGTTACCTGTTTATTTAAGGTGTTGATAGGTTGACAAACTTGACTGACAAACGGCAGTTTATTTAATTTTTTTTTCTACAGTAGATATATCTGTAAAAATTACTTGGCGAATTTGAGCGCCTTTTTATATACTTTTTAACTAGGCAGTGATTTTAAAAATTTAGGAAAATATTTTCCGTAATCTAAAGTTCTACTGAATTTTAGGTAATTTGGCTTTGAATTTACTATAGTTATATCTCTTATTTTCTGATAATATCGTGTATGGACGTCCTTATTTACGAAAAATCGGCATGTTTATAGTATAAATATGTATAAACTGTATACGTACGCAAAAAATTAAAAACTAATTTTAATTCGGGATCGAGAAATAATAAGCGTTTCCATTTATGATTAGATAGTTTGTGCTTATTAACAATATCACCTAAGCTATGCAAAGTAAGACTGAATTTTTAAAGATTTAAAACTTTATAAATTATTTATTATAACTAAACTTTAAAGAAATGAAAACAATTCATGTAAAAATTCGTTCATCGAATTTTTTTCTAATGAAAATAGTGTCCATAATATAATCTTATTCATATAAGTAATTAAGAATTCTTCAAATTAAATAATGTCTTAGCTTTATTGCAGTGTTTATTTTACTATTCAGAGCAGATTTTTGGTAACTGGGGATCCTCTTTTATAAAAAGAAATTGATTTAAATTCTCCAAGGAGTTATGCTGTTAACTAATATAACATTATCTAATATAAACATTAAGTGATGCAAAAATGAATTTCTCGAAATTTCATAAAATTAAATAAATGGGGCTAACGGATGTAAAAAATACGTATTTTTACCAAGATGTTTAAAAAAAAAATAAACACTTCTGAAATAATTTCATTCAATAGTTCTGAAAATTTCATTAAAATCTGACAATTATTTGATTTTTGTAAGAATTTACAAATCAATGTGTTTTTCACCGCCAAAAAGATGCTAAAATTTCCTATACTAATCTTTGGTCCCTCGCTGGCGCAAGAAAAAGAAAATTTTAGCCAAAATTTTGAACGTCTTAAAAAGGATAAAAAAGATAATTTAATAATAAAAGAAAACTGCAAAAAAGACTCTAAAATGTCCTAATTTATGGTCACCCGCTGACTCAAAAGAAAACATTAAGCAGAATTTTGAAGTTTCTAAAAAGCACTGAAAAATATAATTAAACAATAAAAACTCTGGCTATTCCTCTTAATAATAACATAAAGATGTTGATGATAAAACTTTGTTTTTGTTAAGTTTGTGGCATTTTTTCATCAAGGTATGCTCATTTTTTAGCGAATCAATTGGTGTACATACTTTTTATATAAAAATTACTTTATTCACATTTAAACTCAAGGTAGAAAAATAAATGCTGACTAGCATCCCAAAAAGAAAATGAAAGTTACTTTTTTGTGCTGAATCGATGTCAAAGATTTTAAAACAAAGGCTCTACGAAAGAGTTTTCCTTCAGTTTGTCAGGGAAATCTGAGAGAACTCTTCTCGAAGATTATGAAATGAAAGTGTGACAATTCCAATATTCTAGAATCATTTTTTCATTACTCTTTAACTTTAAGGCATTGTTTCTCTCTCCACGCACCCTTTATATCTTTATCCCTTCTTTCACTATCAGCTTATTCTCTTTCTTACTTCTAAGTTAATAATAATAACAACAAAAAAAAAACGACATGAAAAATAAGAATCAAAGGATTGGTGTCAATGTATGGACTTCTCACAATTGTCTGAAAAATTTGGTTTCAAGCTGTTCCATTTGAAAAAAAAGTTGTAAAAAGTTGAAGGGACAAACGTGGACTTCAAAAAAGAAAATTTATGCAGCAACTGCAAAAAAAAAAAATAAAAATAAAGAAAAAATATTGCATGAAAATTCTGGTAAAATTTAATCTTTTTTATTAAGTGTTTTAAATTAAAGGAATATTTTATTTATTTGAAATATTAAATTCATTAATCTACTATCTTAGAAGCAGCCCTTCGAGCAGACTTTAAGCTAACACCCGCGGAGGGCTTTTGGGCATTCGACCATTTACCTTCAGCGTCCTATGCACGTAAAAGTTATAAGAATTTAGAAATAATAAAATTATTTCCTCTTTATTCGACACTTTAATTCGGCATAATCTTTCTTCGTATACGCAACCGATCTCCCTAGTTTGTTTACATTCATTTTGCGCGCAATTTTTCTTTTCTTTTTCTCCATTCTTTATGTTCCCTTCACATAAAGTCACTCTTAAAAGACATTAGGGAACCCGAACTATGTAATATTTCGAATACGTCACAGTACGCGTGCTAGAAAAAGAAAAAAAAACATGAGCAGTGTACTTGCCCCGCTTAAGTTTTGATTACGATTTAATTAGACGATATCAATTGCATTTGCGACGAAAAGCGAAATTAAAGTTAAACCTTTAATAAAGAATTGTTTTTTTTAAACCTTTCACTTTGTTTGATATTTAAACTTAACTTTAAATGAGTTATTTATTTTATTTTTAATCGTGTGTTACTACAGTAGTTACTAAACGTTACTTCAAGTTGTTTACGATTCGCCGAGATCAAAAAACGAACGAACGGACACACGTACACTGCGCTTTATTTATATAGATTAGCTTGAAAAACTTCAAGAAAGATTTTTCAATTTAAAAAATTTATTCAGGTATCACGTTTCAGTGGAGGTACCTATGTTATTATTTTACTTATTTAAGATTAACGAACGTTTATTTAAGAAAATAATAAGTAAGGCTGTAATAAAAAGAAAAATTCTGTTTTACTTTTTATTGTATTATTTTTCGTATTTTGAATTCTAAAACGTTTCCTTAATGAATCCTAATTAAAATATAAATAACCAATCTGAGAAATCCTAATTCAAGAGTAAATGAATATTATATTTACGAGGTAACTTTTATTCATAAAAATGCAGTATTTATTCTCGAGATAATCCTCATTTTTAATTTATATATATTAAAAATACTATTAGATGTTAAAATTATCATAAAAATTATTAATAATTATAGAAAACTTAAATATAAAAATATAATTTTTTTTTTATTATTTAACGTATTTTGCATGTGGTGGGCTTTGTTTTTCGACTTTCGATGGCAATTTTTTTGTAACGTCCAAACCAAAAATAGATAAAAAAAAGAAAAAAAAAGACTCTATTCCGAAATTTTGTCATAACATTGTAAGTGCTACTTTTGCGGAGTGGGTAGTTGGAGTTTGTGTTATCAAGGTTCCTAGTTGTATCTTTTTGAGACAAAGTTTTAGATCAAAGAACAAAGCAGACAGCTGCCGTTGTAAAAGAAAAAAAATCATGGATTTGGATGAAAAAAAGAGAGTCCAGAATGACATCAAAATCCGAGAAAATTTTTTTAATTCTTTAATAGTCAGTTGTGCTTTGTTTAATTTGTAACGTATATAAATGTAGGTAGAAAAAAACCCAAATGTTGATAGGATAGTGAAGGTCACAAAGCACTGCTCGGGGCCCATGATCAGGCTTTGGCTACGACGGTCGTACGCGCCGGCCCTGAATAGCGATAGTGAAAGGCTGGCTAGGGGTTGCAGGGTGGAGAATAATTTGTCACGCACAAGGCCGCATAAACTGTTTTGAACTCTTTCGAGTCTATAGACAGTGGGGACTGGGAAATAATAGCACGGATATGGCAACAATATTCCATTCTTGGTCTGATCTGACTTGATTGATTCATCGTTAAAATTAATAATGATAGCCTGCTGAAAAGTTCTCAATCCGACTAAGATGGAAAAAAGGTAAGTTATGACGAGAACTTTTCAACAGGTCCACGTACATTTTTTTCCGAACAGTGTCATATAAAACAATCTATGGGTAGCGCAACAATTATCGGGCGGAAAACGGAATCAGCGAGACGAGTTGAATTCCCAGTCTAATATGTTACATTCACTGTTGCACCAATGCGCCCTTGCGAAAGGTAGAGATCAACTTCTTCTCCCGCCATGTATGGGTTAAATAGCGGGGTAAACTCGTTTAGCTAGCCTTTTGTGGAAGCTAGTTAAAGAAAAGGCAAACTCTGACTTCAGATGTGGAGACACCAGTGCGAAATCACTCCATTATTTTTCCCAAGAATGCTTGGCAATTCAAAGATAATAACGAAAAGGAATTTGTTGAGATCCACTTTTTTTCCGTTCTTTTCATTGTTGAAGTAAGAGGGAGAAAAAGGATGAAAGAAAGAAAGAGAATTAAGAAAGCAGGAAAAGAGAAATAAGAAAGCAAGAGGAATGTGAAAAAAAGAAAGAATGAATGAATGAAAAAATAGACCGCATGAAGGAAGAAACAAATAAAATTGAAAGAAAAATAGAATAAGAATTAACAATAGACTACAGAAAGGAAGAAGAAAAAGAAACAAACAAATAAAACAAAAAACAGAAGGAAAGAAAGAAAGAAAAATGGTGACAAATGAGCAGCCTGAAGAAAGGAACAATCAAAGAAGTAAAAACAGAAAGAAAGAAAGTAGCCAGAGGAAGGAAGGAAGGAAGGAAGGAAGGAAGGAAAGAAAAATGGGTTGTCAGAAGAAACAAAGATACAAAAAAGAGAAAAGAAAGAAAGAAAATAATGACGTGGACAAGCCTGAAGAAAGGAACAAACAAGTGAGAACCGAATAAATTAGAAAATGTAAGACAAAAAAGAAGAAAGAAAGAATAAAAATAAAAATAGACTACAAAAAGAAAACAACAAAAAAGAAAGAAAGTATGGATAAAAATAAAAAGAGACTGCAAAAAGGAAGAAAAAATAAAGCTAGAAATAAAGAAAGAAAGGAAAGAAGGAAGGAAGAGAAAATATAATGAAAAATGGGCAGCCTGAAGAAAGGAGCAAAGAAAGAAAGAAAGAAAGAAAAAAGAAAGAAAGAAAGAAGACAATGTAAGAAAAAAATAGACGGAAAGAAGGAAGGGAAATGGATTGTCAGAAGAAAGGCACATACAAAAAAGAAAAAAACTGTCAGAAAGAAAGAAAGAAAGAAAGAAAGAAAGAAAATAATGCCGTGTGCAACCTGAATAAAGGAGCAATCAAAAAGTGAAGAAAGAAAGAAGATAATTTAAGGGAAAAAAGATGGAAGGAAAGAAGTAAAAATGGGTAGTCAGAAGAAAGAAAGATACAAAAAAGAGAAAAGAAGATAGAAAAAAAGAAAGAAAATAATGACGTGGGAAAAGGAACAACCAAAGAAGTGAAAACCGAAAGAAAGAAAGAAATAAAGTAGACAATGTAAGGAAAAAAGAAGGAAGGTAAAATGTATAGTCAGTTAAAAGAAAGATACAAAAAAGAGAAAAGAAAGAAAGAAAAGTAATGACGTGGACAGCCTAAGGAATAAATAAAGAAGTGAAAATTGAAAGTAATTACAAAATGTAAGACAAAAAGGAAGGAAGGAAGGAAGGAAGGAAGGAAGGAAGGAAGGAAGCGAAATATGTTCTAAGCACAACCTGGAACTTCCCGACTCGTGTGATGATCTAAACAGAGAAAAATGGAGAATACAGAGGAAGGAAATAAATAATAATTTCAAAAACAGGAAAATAAGCAAAGAGATTGCCAGAAGCTCAAAAAAAGGTTGAAAGACGGAAATATACATTTGATCAAGAATAGAGGAAAGCGGAAACGCGTATAAAGATGTTCAAAAGTCTTGACTTCGTCCAGCAGAAGTCCAGATTAGAATATCATTCATAACAGGAAGATTATATTCAAACGATTGGAAAGAGCTTACTTTGAAGAAATAATAATAATAATAATAATAATAATAATAATAATAATAATAATAATTATTATTATTTTCTCCTCAAAAAATGCTCAGTGGAAAATGTCATGAAGCCATTTCTGACCTTAGGTCTCTGGTTGGGACCCGGAAAAAATGTGAATACACCAGAAATCAAAGAAAATATAACAACAACAAAAACAACAACAACAGCAGCAGCAGCAGCAGCAACAACAAAAACAACAACAACAATAATAATAATAATAATAATAATAATATGGAAGTTTGCCAACGCGTCTGCTTGAACCTGACATCGATATTCGCCAAACTCATCACTGGCTTAGAAATCGTGGTCTCAAGGGGGATACACAAATAGTCTTAAGAGGGAGACACAAGAGCAATGTCTTCTAATGCCTACCATGCTAAAATCAACAAAGATGGCTTAAATCCCACCTGTCGCTTATGTTATAAAATTGATGAAACTGTTGATCACATAGTATCAGGGTGTCCAGTCCTTGCTGAGAAAGAATACATTATTAGACATGACAGGCTAGGACAATATATTCATTGGCATGCCTGTTCGGACGATGGTATTGAAGTCCCGGGTACCCGGTACAAACCTCACCCGAATGATGTAATGGTGATGAACTGACTATACTGTGAAATTTCCCAATCCTTAGATGGGGAAGTTGATTCAAATAGACCAGACAGAGCTATAAAAGATTTTAAAAAAGGAATATCCCAATAAAATTGATAGTGATTTTCTAAGCACAGCTTAGATGTGGCACAAAGCCGAAAGTATGGGGCACCCAGTGAGGATCGAATTCACTACTCAGTCGTAATTGATCTAGCAAGACAAGCTTTCTAACCTTTAGACCATGTTGAGGTGGCCAATGAATGTTTACCCCGGTAGTAGGGGTCTGTTTACAGTACCAAGTGTTCCCAAGACCCCCACCCATCTAAGTACTGACCTGGCTCTACGATGCTTAATTTCGGTGATCGAACGACCTCCCAACTAATTGATATGACTTATCCACAGAATACCAATGTTTCAAAAAAAGAATTTCAAAAACTGTTAAAGTATAAGAACCTTCAAATTGAAGTAACAAAAATAGGGAAACTTAAAACTACAGTTGTCCCTGTTGTGATAGGAGCACTGGGTATGATATAGAAGGGTACTGAAAATCATGTGAGTACAATTCTTGGACACATCAGCATCTCTGAACTAGATTACTTTGCGTACAGCCGCAACACACTCTCCCTCAAAATAAAACGTCCTAAATATGTATAGATAACTCGCCTACAGTGCCCGTTTTACTCATTGACCCCGGAGGGAATTTGGTAATTAAGCACTTACAATTATTCTCTGGCAAATGATACCACACACAACAATAATAATAATAATAATAATCGAATGCGAATCGAGTTACGCTTTACTTCGCTCTCTGGGAGATTTTGCTGTGGTCTCCTGGTTAGCAAGCTTGTCTAGCTCGATCAGTTATGACTGGGTAGAAAGGTCGATTCTCACTGGGTGTTCTATACGTGCAATTTTGTGCCGCATCTTAGCTACGCTTTAGTATATCACCAGACTTCCTTGACACCAGCCATGTTAGTTTGAAATTAATATTAGCTCAAGCCTTGGGGGATCCTTACCTGGCGTGTGTGGCGTCCCCAAAATAGGAAGTTCCGAGGGGGCTTGAGCAATTTTTGAACGACTTCACACATTAAATCTCGACCTTCTGTAACGATGTAGGGGTACGGACAGATGCCTACTCAGCTCCCTGTTGCCGTTCGACGTGGTGTAGCAAGGTTGTCTTGCGAGATCAATTACGACTGAACAGTGAGTTCGATTCTCGCTGGGTGCTCCATACTTTCAGCCTTGTAAATCTCTACTTCGCTGGGCACCGGGCTGGGATCAAAGCGTGGTATCTGTTCACATCTCTGATTTGTATTGATGATATCAGCCGTTTCCTTACAAGGAAATATTCGACATCCGTCGACCGAGAAGTCAGGGCTACTTTCGGATGAAATTTATAAAAAATCTTTTTCAAGAAAATAGGTTTCTTAAGTCCAGTAACTGCTATTGCTTTTTTCCGGTATTGATTGAAGTTTCCTTCCTAACCTTTTGTTTGAAGTTGTGTGGAACGACAGCTCAATCAAGGAAATATTTTTTCTTAGGACTGGGCTAGGTTACTAAATTTATTAACATGTCAAACCTTGTTTATTTAATATCAAAAACAGTCTTTCATATTATTATACTGATCATCGTCGACTTACGACCACGATTGGTTATGACGAAGAAGTTGCAAAACGATCTGGTCGTAAGTCGGTCTGTAATTAATTTTGCAATATTTTATCTTTCTTTGGTTATTATTGTATTTTCATAATTTTTACAGTTTCTTTACGTTTCATACCACGTTTAGATAATTGTCGATTGCATAAGGGCAGACACTTTTACAACTTTACAAAATTCGTTCTCTGTTCTTCAAAATAGTCGATACAGTAGAGCGCGATAACTACAGATCACGCACGATCGCATTCAGTTTTCTTCCTTCTGTGTACTATTTAATCACCATCATTGTCATACAACAAGCTGGGAGACACTCATTCTGCCAGACGCGGATCTGTCGTGGCCAGAGGGGCACCATAAGAATCCGCGGTCGTGGTTGTATAGTAGAACAGTCGTGAGTCGCTTAGGCCGTAAGTCGACAACGATTTGTATGTGAATCTGAGCATTAACTTAGTTCATATTTACTTGGGTCGGGAATAGATAAACATTAACTGTTGATAAAATATTAGTCTATAAGTATTTACCTGGTTCTGGGATAAGTAGATATAGGTCTTTTAAATTTCAATCTACAATCATTGACTTGGGTCAGGAATAGATAAACATTGACCGTTGATAAAATATTTTTCTATAAGTATTTACCTGGTTCTGGTATAGGTAAACATTGGTCTTTTATATTTGTGAGTGTAAATATTTCATTGGTTTTTAAGTAAATATTTGTCGTAATAATTTTCTTTAGTTGTGATAACAATTCCATCGAGTAAAAAATTCGTAGAAAAATGAATTTCTATACCATTTTAGCATTAGTGTAATGTTTCCAGTCCAGAAAATGTAAAGACTTTTAAAAACGGTGAATTCGATGGAGTAACGTCGAGAGAATTGCGTGGATGAAGTAAAACGTTTATATTCTGAACCAACATTTTTTTTTCTTCGAGTTCTTTGCAGTTAGAATCTTGCGATGTTCCTGCAACAGTAACATATCGTTCCATCTGATTAGTGAAGATTTTTATTTAAACGAAAACTGGGGCAGAGCATTCATTCAGGTAAGATGCGTACTACCTTCGAGTCCCAGATCAGGCAGTGGGGACAAGCCTGTTTAGGAGCCCCCGGCTGTGCTTTGTGACCCTCCTATCTTATCAACATT
>OZ038486.1:124369299-124409299 GCA_964036315.1 Acanthosepion esculentum | reverse complement strand
TATACATACGTACATACATACATACATATATATATATATATATATATATATATATATATATATATATATGTGTGTGTGTGTGTGTGTGTGTGTGTGTGTGTGTGTCTGTGTGTATATGTGTTTACGGACCACCTCTTAAAAGAATCAAGAAGCAAATCTGGTTAATATTTTGAGTTGTATTGAACTGAAAAACCGTTGCACTTGTCTTTAAGTTCTTTACACTGTCATCCTTCACTTGAAGAAAAAACAGCTGAAGAAAAAGCGAAGTCAGATTCATTGGAAAAAAAAAAAAAAGGAAATGTCATAATATTTGTGAAGTGTTCATCTCTCGTTAACTCCGTTGCCGTTGGGGTCGTTGTCTGGAGTGGATCAAGTGAATTTCGCAAATCCCTCTGGAAATTTGTTCATTCGTCTAACACTACTTCCGGTTCACCAGAAGATCTGCAGACATCATAGTTTGGCATAATTACTTACAAATGGCTGTGTCATTTCTTTCACATTACCTATATACATGTGTGTGTGTGTGTGTGTGTGTGTGTGTGTGTGTGTGTGCAAATCAGTGAATATTAATAACATCATTTGAAATAGTTAAGTACGCCGGTCAAAAAGAACATTGATTGACACTCCTGAGAGTGCAGACATTTTGAATGAACTTTCATGCCATCGTCTTCGCTTTTGCTAATTGCCACTCCCGCAATATGTAAAGATAAATAACTTTAATTTTAAGAAAATTTTTAGAAAAATTTTAAGAATTATTTTCTTTTCTAATATCGATAATTAATGCTCTATCTTCTGATACTACGCTCTCTCATTGAAAACGGCTTGCCTTTGATGCGTTCTTCTGGAAATTACTTCGTATAAATACACACACACACACACACACACACACACACACACACACACACATATATATACATGCATGAATGAATACATATCTCTCTCTATATATATATGAATGTATGTATACATATATATATATATGCATGCATGTATACATGTGTGTATATATATATGCATGTATGTATACATGTATATATATATGCATGTATGTATACATGTATGCATGTGTGTATATATATGCATGTATGTATACATGTATATATATATGTATGTATACATGTATATATATATGTATGTATACATGTATATATATATGTATGTATACATGTATATATATATGTATGTATACATGTATATATATATATTTGCATGTATACATATATATATATGTATGTATGTATGCATGTATGTATGTATATATGCATGTATGTATGCATGTGTGTATATATATGCATGTATGTATACATGTGTATATATATATGCATGTATGTATACATGTGTATATATATATGCATGTATGTATACACATATATATATATGCATGTATGTATACATGTATATATATATATATATGTATACACGAATATATATATGCATGTATGTATACATGTGTATATATATATGCATGTATGTATACACATATATATATATGCATGTATGTATACATGTATATATATATATATGTATACACGAATATATATATGCATGTATGTATACATGTATATATATATATATGTATACACGAATATATATATGCATGTATGTATACATGTATATATATATATATGTATACATGTATATATATATATGTATACATGTATATATATATATGCATGTATACATGTGTATATATATATATATGCATGCATGTATACATGTGTATATATATATACATGTATGTATACATATATATATATATATATATATATATATATATATATAATAACAATAATGTTTTACGGTATGTTATATTCATGGCTAAAAGTGCTCACTATCAGGGATAGAGCCTATGTAAAAATAAAAATGGATGTTGAGGTCAACGTTGGGTGGCCACTCTGTATTGTCGTTAGTGTCTACTTTTATATATACAGTTTTTTTTACAGAGATGTTCAACCTGTACAGTCACCTGAGGTAGAAGTTTACAGAGTAAGAGGCACAGTTTATGGAGATATGTGGGAAAGATAACGATTGACTCTAAACTTGAAATGGTTAAGATTATAATTTATCACAGTAGCATCCTCTCTGGAGTCGGTTCCAGATAGATAGATAGATTGATTAATTAGTTTTCTACGACTTATTATCTCTTTGCAGACAGAAAATGTTTTCAGATTGTAAGAAATCTTTAGAGAAAATAATAATTTACTGATACAAGTCATACTATTTAACTCATAACTGGAAGGAAAGTGGTGGATTCATACCTTAGCCAAAGGGTATTTGCGCGTAAGATAATGTAATGAATTACATGGAATTGGGACTCAGCTTTCCGATTTCAAATTCCCAGCCGTTATCCTAGGTTATACCACCTGATATTCACAAGAAGTCACCCATCTAGCTACTTACCAGGATCGATGTTGCTTAACTTCAGTGATCGTACAAGAATCGATGTTTCAAAGCGATGTAGCCGTAAGACCGCTATTAAAGAAAGAAAGACAAATGGTAGTACCAAAATAAGATCTAGACGATATATCCTAGAGTTGGAGATTCGTCTCCAGCTGTGCTGGTCAAACTCTCTGCCTCCGGGCAGAAAGGATCCCCAGACGAGGCTATGTCGAAGGACAGAGTCTCGACTCGGGAAACAGCTACCCGACCATGTTTTATACGGTGTCTACGGGGAATTTTTGGCCGAGCATACGGGTTCGGATACCCTACATTAAATTCGGTTTTGTCCCACATCTGACCGCGTGGAGCGGTTGGTAGATATCCTAAACGAGATATCCCGAGACACGGTCAGTGGAACGAGGACAATCTACCCACATAGACTGAATAACGTCCGAAATTGTCTGTAGGTTATCCGGATCGACATTCACTTGATACAAAGATATAGATAGAATTTAATATTTCAAATAGGTAAAATGCTTTGCTGTATTTCAAATTTAATTTAAATTGACTGGAAGGTGTTATCGTTTGGAAATTTCTAAAATATATAATTTTAGCGCCATTTTTAGCTATCCGTCCTCACGATGTAATTTTCTTTACTAAAAAAATCTTTCAAAAATCAAATATAGTTTTCTGAAACTATATTTGAAGAATATTAAATGATTTAAAGTTTAATTAATCTGATTTTAAACAAATATTACTTTATGTTTAAAATATCGCAGAAATGCATTATTTAACACAGCGGTTCCTGTTTATTTAAGGTGTTGATAGGTTGAAATATTGACAGAAGTGTAATTTTTTTCTACGGTGGATATATCTGTAAAAATTACTTGGCGAATTTTAGCGCCTTTTTTATATACTTTTAACTATCCAGTAATCTTTAAAATTTAGGGAAATATTCTAAGTAATCTAATGTTTTATTGAATTTTAGATACTTTGTCTTTAAATTTATTATAGTTATCGCCCTTATTGTCTGATAATATCGTGTATGGACATTCGTATTTAAAAGATTGGCATGTTCATACACACGCATAAAATCAAATTAAAAAAAAATATTGGTAGTAAATGAATCATAGTAAGCTTTTCCAATATAGTTGTTACTTAATAACAATATCAACTAACCTCTACAAATTAATACAGAATTTAAAAAAATTTAAAACTTTATAAATTAGTCTTATTAAAATTTTAAAAAAATTAAAACAATTCTTATGAAGATTTATTATTCATCGAAAAACCTTTTTCTCTTAAGCCAAAAGCGTCCATAATCTATCTTATTCATGTGATTAAAAACTTTTCTAATTAAAGAATGTCTCAGTTTTATTGCCTCTTTTATTTTACGATTCCCAGTAGATTGTCGGTAACTGGGGGTCCTATTTGCAAAAAGAAAAATATGATTTAAATTCTTAAAGGAGTTCTGTGTTTAACTAATATAAACATTAAATAGCTATACAATTTTATTTCTCGAAATTTCGTAAAATTAAATAAGTGGGAGGTAACAGATGAAAAAAATGTTTTTACTAATATTTTCTAAAAAAAACCAAACAAACATTGCTAAAAATTATTTTCATTCATTTGTGAATAAATCCTGAAATTTTCATTAAAATCTGATAATTATTTGATTTTTGCAAGAATTTACCAACTTTTTTTTTACCAACTTACAATGTATTTTTCACCCACCGCAAAACAACAAAAAAAAAAAACGCTAAAATTTCCTATATTAATCTTTGCTCACCACTTCCCTGCTGATGCAAGAAAAAAAGATTTTAACCAAAATTTCGAACATTCTAAAAAGGATAAAAAAAATGAATAATCAAAAAATCCTTTGGTCTTTCTTCTTAATAATAACATAAAGATTTTGACGATAAAGTTATTTTTTAATTAAGTTTGGAGCATTTTTTCATCGGCGTATCTGTGGAGATACCTTTATTAAACATTGTAGGATGAATATTTTTTATAAAGTAGGTTTTTAAGTAGTCTTTTCTTTTAGTAAATAATACTTGCTTGGATCATTTTTAATTGTTTTCTTCCATATTTCATACAATAAAATATATAATTTCACCCAATGTGATTTTTTAAAAATTATTCTGAATTTAAGAAAAAGTATTAAAATTACGGAATTGCTATTAACAATCAAATGGACGAAATTGGAAAAAAGTTATTGAATTGATGAAGTTAATTTATTGCGTTTTTTTCTAATTGTTCAATGGCATCCAAATGATGACTTTATTCTTTTCTGTAAAATTATTACAGCCTTAAATAACATTTTAGTCTACATGCATTTAACAAAAAAACAACAAAAAAAAAAAAACTAGTAGAATGTTGAAAAGTGAGAAATCAGAATTATTTCCCCTTTGAAAATAAGGCATTAATACATCTACCCCGCTTCCTCCGCTAAGAGTGAATAAGGCCGAACTGGGCTCTCTAACACTAACTGGTAACCATTTTAGGAGAAAAACAACTCATAATTCTGAACCAGTTGGGTGTAAGTCTAACAACGCCATCTTGCAAAATCCTACTTGCTACAGAAATCACAGTAGCAGAGCCTAGAGTTATGAAGCAAGTGTAAGGCCGGTGCAAGTGTCTCGTGGGCCCCCACCGAATCTATGAACGGCCCCCAATCTATGAAACGCCTCCTATCTATGATACGGGGTCCCCACTCTACTACATCTCAATTTTCATAAAGTCTTCATATAAAATATACATTTTATCGTAATTATGTACAATAATGGATCATATGCAATATAGTTGAACAATTCAACTAGGACAATTAAAAATAAATGCAATGTATCTAAATACAAATTAGAGACATGTCGTAATAGATAAGCTGCATTCACTTTCCCACCGCCGTAAGGTTGCTTCCCTGTGCTTTTTCTCTAGATACTTTCATGGTAATTGTTCGCTCTGGTACGTAGAGTTAAAGAATTGAAGCGCAGTACTAGACTGGCAACGAGGTATCGTCAATTTACAGTTGAGTTGGTTAGGTGTAACCGTAAGTTCTATGCTAATAGTTTCTTCTCACACTTCCCGCTTGTGGAACTCTCTTCCGAGTGCATCCTTTAATCTTCAAAAATTCAAATGCACTGTCAATCGCTATCTGCTGTCTTCCTGATTACTCTTCTTTTGTTATTAGAAAATTGAGAGAGCTCCTTAGTAATTTTCCGTTTTCTTATTTTTTCCATGTCCAGTAACCACTTGTGTCTTAGTGGCTTTACTGCCTTGCTTGGGTTGAATTCGGTTTAAATATTTTTGCGGCAGTTTTTAAAATCAACTTGTGATTTTTCTTGTTAAAAAGTTGAATTTTAACACAATCAACAATGTGTATAAAAATAGTGAATTTTATATAGAGTTTTTTTTTTTTTTTGAGACTTAGCATGAGCAAAACAAATTCATAGATTTGGGGAAAAAAAAAAAGAAAAGAAAAAATAAAGAAAAGAAGAAAAAGAAAGAAAAGAAAAGAAAAGAGAAACCCAGAATTACGTCAAAACTTTTCAACCTTTAATAGTCAGTTGGGCTTAATTTAATTTGTAATGTATATAAATGTAGGTAGAAAGAAGCAAATGTTAATCAGATAGCGAGGGTCACAAAACACTGCTGGGGGCCACCAATTAGGCTTGCACTACCGGGTTTGAGGGTTTGGGGGGTAGTACGCGCCGGCCCGGAGTCTGTGCTCTACAAGGGTGTTTACAGGACTTACAAATAACTAGATAAAAATGAAAATAGAAAATATATAAACAAAAGCACTGCTTATTTTTATTCTGTTCATTATTTTTAAAAGCAAGTTTTTTTCATTTCGTACAGATGAAACAAAAAAAATGCAATAAAAAGATGAATAAGGGATATTCTAAAAACTGGTCGTCGGTCGAGTTAGAATAAAACATTAAAATCATATCATCCAATTGTCATTAAATTTTCATCTATAACGCCTGGGTAGCGAACCCCTAAAATAAACAGGAAACCCTTACCCCTCGGAGGAAAGTTACCTCATTTTAAAAGCCTACTTTTGCATCTGCTTTCAATATTTTGCACGAAAAGACCGGCGATAAAAAAAAAACCCTTGGAGAGGAACATTTCAGAACGTTCTCTTTATTTTTGTTTTTCTATAAACACGTGTGACTCCTTTCGGGTCCAAACCGTTTTATCAAAACGTTTTTTTGCTATTATTTGCTCACACTAAGGCGAAGATATATACATTATTTCAGTTGTTTTATATGGTTTACCTAGATTGTGTGACATGGACTCAAAAACATTCAGCTCAAATCGAAATTTTCCAAATCCATACGGGGTATAACGTTACAAATTACAAACTGGAAAACAAAGCGAAAATAGGTACTAGAAAATAGGTAATAGAAATGTAAGGCACGGTAGAGCAATGGATTGCCGCTCGGATTGAGGATATCGAAGAGCCGAGTTCAATTCCAGTTAAGTTCATTATATTCACTTACGTGTTAAAATCATTGCGAAAAATATGAATTCAACACTTCTTCCCCAGCTATGGATAAATAGTAGGATGGACTGGCTTCTATAGCCTTGAGAGGCAACCGATCCAGGAGAAAGAAAACTCTGAATTTAAAAGTGTACGTCGCCCTGGCGAAGCACATACTATGCAGCTAAGGAAATGATAGTTCACATTGACTCGATGATCCCGACTACGGTTTATGCTTTAGAAATGAATGCAATGTGCCTTCACTCTTCGATACCATCCACAATAAAATAGGTGAAAGGTTATCATCTGTATTTCTTCATTGTCAATAACATAGAACGAGGTCCAAAGAATGGATCGGCTGAAACATGGTTTTATCAATGATAATTATACAAATGAGAGATCTGCGCGTTCATACGATGTTGTGATGTTGATGACTCTTCTCAAAGTCACAGACAATATAATGTCCTTCATTGTCAATGTCTTTAATTGACCTGTGCCCAAATATTATCTGTGTCATTCTGTTCCTTCCTCTCTCTCTCTCTCTCTCTCTCTCTCTCTATATATATATATATGCATGCATGTTTCATTAAAAACGACAACACTTTAGCCATTATCAAGGATAATTTTATTTTTCAGTTTTTAAAAAGTATAGCCGAAAGCGCTCTGAAGTATAGAAAATTTGGACAGTTTCTACGCACTGTGTACAAAAAAAAGAGGGCTCTTGTGCGAGCACAAGAGAAATTGAATAAAAAGTTTAACTGTAGTACCTTGTCTGTCATTTTTAATGAAACATGCATAAATGAAGGATTGCTGCCTAAATACACTATATATATATATATATATATATATATATGTTTATGGGCGAGTGGTTAGAACGTTCGCTTTCTGGCCATGAGACCAGGAAGGAGACAAACATAGGGTTTGAGTGTGCTGGTGTTCAGATTGTTCATCATTCTAGATAACGTACTCTCTCCCAGAAACGGTAACTATGGTCTGCTCAGCATACTTGGCAGGTTGGCTCTGTGGGTGTTGAACAAACACAGATGTGCCTGAGCAAGAGTCTGCAATAGGGATTGTCTAGAGCGCCCTAGTAGACGGGTATCCTCGAATACGAGTGGCCAGCTATTATATATATATATATATATATATATATATATATATATATATATATATATATATATATATATATATATTTCATTAAAGACGGTTGTGTGTATGCATCTAGATTTATAGGGATGTTTTTATTGGGAGCGCATTGTGTGAGTGTTCATAGTTAATATTATTGAGTGTTGTTTTTTTCTTCTTTTATTATTAAGGCTTCCATCATTTTTAATCTTTTTTTTTTTACATGTGAATGAGGTTATTATGCTAGTAATTTCTACTAGTATGTTTCGGATGGATTCTGGGGGGTTATGTGTGCGTTTAAATGTGTTCTAATGGAACTGTGGCCGGATAGGTGTAACGTAAGTCGTCTGGAGGTGCATGTAGTAGTTTGACCGATTTAATTATTTATGAGTTTGTTTTGATTAAGAACACAGTTCCTTAAGAGGCATTTGAACACTAGATACATACACACAACCCATGCATCCAGGTAAAAGTAAAAATAAAATCATCCTTGATAATAGCTAAAAGTATAGCCGAAAGCGCTCGGAATTACAAAACATTTGGAGTTTCTACACACTGTGTGTCCAGAAAACATTGTCTGTCGTCTTTAATGCAACGTGTACAAAAGAGAGATTACTGCCTAAATACACACTATATATATATATATATATATATATATATATATATATATATATATATATATAATGTTGATGTAATGGATAACGGCTCGGAAAAAGAAATGAGAGATCCGAGTTTCGATTTATTTACTTCCTTCAAGTACCTTTGGGAAAGCTATGAATTCTCCCAATCTATAGGTTAAATAGTAAGGCAGAGTAGGCTATCCAGCCTTAGATGGAAACAACACTAAACTTAAAACCTTATGCTTGTCTGGCGTTGTTCATACAATGCAGCTAATGAAAGGATAGTGGATTTTACAATCACTATATAACAGGTACTTGCAAAGAAAAGCGAATAAAAGAAAAAGAAAAATGAGTATAAAATTAATTTATTAGAATGAAAAATGTTTCTTGAAGCTTTTTATTTTTGTTTTAATCATTTAATAAGCGAAATACTTAGCTATGTTTCAAAACGAATTTAAACTGATTGGAATGAATTTGCTTTTGGAAATCGAAAAAAAAAAGTTGATTTTAACCATATTTACAATTTTCCCAGCATAATGTAATTCTCTATATTAAAAAATCTTTCAAAAATAAAATATACTTTTCTGAAACTTTATTGGAGGAAGATTAACCGATTTGAATTTTAATCAGTTTGATTTGAAACAAATATTACTTTTAGTTTAAAATAACGCAGAAAAGATTTTTAACACGGAGGTGGGTGTTTTTATGAGGTGCTAACAACTATCTCGATAGACTTATGTTTGGAATTTTTTTCTATTGCGGACACATTTGCAAAAATTACTTGGCGAATATAACGTAAACGCCTTTTTATATCACTTTTTTACTAACCAGAAATTTAATTTAGGAAAATATTCTAAATAATCAAATGTTTTATCGAATTTTAGGGACTTTCACTTTAAATTTACTATAGTTATCGCATTTATTTTCTGATAATGTCATATATGGATATTCGTATTTACAAAAAATGGCGCGTATTTACACATGCACAAACAAAATAATTCAAAATTCTTTTTAAAATATTGTGGTTCGTTGAAGTGTAATAAGCCTTTCCGTTTATGATTAGTAAATGTAGTTTTAATAATATCACCTAACCGATACAAATTAATACGGAATTTTAAAAAGGTTTAAAGGTTTAAGGTTTAAAATTTATTCTAATTAAATTTTTAAAAAATGAAAATAATTCTTGTAAAAATTCAGCATACATCGAATTTTTTTAAAAGCAATAGTGTTCATAATATATTTTATTCATAAAAGCAATTAAATGTTTTTCTATTTACATAATGTCTTAATTTTATTGCATTTTTTATTTAACGATTCAGAGCAGGTTTTCGGTAACTGGGGATGATGTTTGAAAAAAAAAAAAAAAAAATATCGTAATTTATGGTCACCCGCAAACTGAAGAAAAATAAATTAAGAAGAATTTTGAAGTTTCTAAAAAGGATTGAAAAATATAATTTAATAATGAAAATCCTTTGGTTTTTTCTCTTAATAATAACACAAAGATTTTGACGATAAAATATCATTTTAATTAAGTTTGGGAAAATTTTCATCATGGTATGCTCATTTTTAGTGAATGTTTGGACGTTTCAATTTTATAATCTCGACTATGTTCGGCCATGATTGATATATACATTTTCTTTTTTTCATTTTCTTTCTCTCTTTCCCAATTCGTCTTCAGTTCTTTTTTCCCAATTCGTCTCTAGTTCTTTCTTTCTTTCTCAATTCATCTCCAGTTCTTTCTTTGTTTCCTAATTTCTTTAAGTTTGTCACATTGTGGATAATTTTTTACTTACACACACACACACACACACACACACACACACACACACATATATATATATATATATATATATATATATATATATATATATATATACAGAGTGCGATGGATGAGTTGTCCACATTACGCAAAAATGAAAATGACTGACATCTCATTTTAACAGATATATTACACAAAAATGTTTTGAAATATTTAAGAGTAAATATATTCAATAAAATGGCGATTGGGTTCAATCATGTCCTCGGGTTCGAAATATCCTGCAACTCTTCTGGACAAGCTCCTTGTTTAAATTGGTGAATGCTGCCATAATCTAAGAATTTTGTTGGTCTCTTGCTCAACTGTGCCACACCCACCCTGTATGTATGTATATATATATATATATATATATATATATGCTATATTTATGAGTAAAAGTGCTCGATATTCGTGAAAGAGTGTATGTAAATATAAAAGAGGACACTGTAGATGGCGTTCAAGTATGAAACTGTTGTAAACATGGCCGTTGCGTACTACCCACGAATCCTCCAACAGTGGTGGGCACGACTGTTTGCGGGTCTCGGGCAGTGATTGCGATCCTAGCTATTTTATCAATATTAGCTTTTTTCTATCTACATTTATATATGTTATGAAATAAACTAAGAACAAACTGACAGTTCTAGGATGAAAAATATTCGTGGATTTTGATAGCATTCTGCTGTTTTTTTTAGGGTACAAATTAGTGAATTTGTTTTGCTCATATTAAGTATCGAAGATACAATATATAAAATTCACGATTTTTATCCATAATGTATCAAAATTATTCAACTTTTTAATAAGAAAACTCTCAAGTTCATGTTAAAAATTGTCACAAAACATTGTTGATTTAAGATGGAATAATCTATGATGACATGTCTCAAATTTGTCTGTAAATACATTGTATATATTTTCATTTTTCCCAGTTGAATTGTTCACCTATATTGCATATGATTCATTATTGTTTATAATTATGCGAGAATAAAATTTGTATTTTATATGAATACGATTATATGAAAATTGAGATGTAGTAGAGTGAGAGGGGCGTATCAAAGATTAGTGGGATGTATCATAGATTGAAGCTGGGTGAGACGCTTGCACCGGATATATATATATATATATATATATATATATATATATATATATTTAATTCCTTTCTTAATCGTTTTATATCTATATCAATGTGTATATTATCTATCTATCTAAACCTGTACATTATCTATCTATCTATCTATCTATCTATCTATCTATCTATCTATCTATCTATCTATCTATCTATCTATCTCAACCTGTTCGTTATCTATCTACCTATCCATCCATCTATCCACAGGGCCATATGGTCGTCTTAAACTGTCTCGTTAGGTTTGATTCTACGTTAATAAAGTGAAACAGCCTTTCTTTTCATTTGTCTTCAGCCAAACTCTAACCCTTAACTTTTCTGTCTCTGTCTTTTCTCACGTGACGTTAACTTAAAACACGTGTTCCATCTATTTAATCCAGCAACGCCTGCCTCTTTTAATCAACCGTAGTTTTTTTTCAGCGCTTTTCACTCTGATTAACCGCCAGCCCCACGTCATATCGACGCGTATCGGATACATAACACAGGCACAGTGCACATTTAATCACAGCGATGCTTCTGTTGTGTACACATCCCCACATTAAACAAAAAGATGTGATGATAACAAATAAAACATTATACATTAAAATAAATACAATCGTCTTCTTTATCCGCGGTGGATATAGTCTTTTTTTTATCCGCGGTTTCAAGCAACCGCGGGTAATAAGGAATTAGTATATACTATATTTTTCCTTTACATACACATCTATGAATAAAAAGAGATAAGAAGGAAAATATTCTTAGCCGATACGTTTCATCTTCTAAAGGACTTTATCAAGACAATGTAGGATTTATTTTTTTCGCGCATGTTTATATACAAGAGCGAGGATGTCATTGGTGTATCAAGTCTTTTAGATTTGAGAACGTTCATCAATGTTCATCATGTTGTTGAAAGGTCTGTCAAAACATGAATCAATAGCATCATCTACCGCAAGGAAAGTTGGTTCCCTGTGTTGCACCAGAAAGTTTTTTCTCGTTTGAGTCCATCCTTCAAATCTATAAATCAACCATCCATCCTTGCATGGAATATTGCTGTCATATATGGTCTGGAGCCCCCGCTGTACGTTTCGAGGTCCTTGACAAAATCCAGAGACGAATATGCAATGCGCTAGGTTCTGATGTGGCATCTCGTCTACAGTCGTTTTCTCACAGAGGTGCCGTGGTTTCCTTCTGTCTCTTCTACAAGTATTTTCACGGCAACTGTTCCGACGAGCTACTTTCGCTGGTACCCAGACTGCATGAATTTAAGCGAGCTACTAGGCTGGCATCACGGTCCCACCTTTTCACTGTCGAAACAGTTAAATGCGCCTCTTCTACTCAAACAGCTTTTTCTCACGCACTTCCCGTCTGTGGAACTCTCTTCCTCTTGCTTGCTTCCCTGATAACTATAATCTTCAAATATTCAAATGTCATGTCAATCGACATCTTCAGATACCTTGATCTTGTTCCCCGTCCTTCTCTGTATACTTTCCTCAAACACGCCTCTTTACTCTTGTTCTCAATCCTCTGTAACCCCTTGCGTGCTAGTGGTACTCTTGCCTTGCTTAGGGTGAATTGATTTAAATAATATTTTTTAAATGAATATTGTTTAGATCAGGATCGGATTGTTATGGTGTGAGATGGACGTATGTGCTATACATCTTATAAGGTGATGGATTAACCATTTTCTTTTGATTTTTCAACATATTTGTGGTTCTTGAATATTACTCACTCAGTTTACTTTTTGTCTGATGAGCTTTTCACATTCGTAGCTTGACTCCACAAATTTAAACACATTACTAGATTGGAAGCTAGGTCTCATAATTTGGAAGGAAATGGTGCTGTCGATGGAATCTGAAACCTAATTTATTTTGCTCTCATAAACCTTTTGTTTGTTTTGTTTTACGGCATATCAACCTCAACGGGTTATTTAAAGCCAACAAAATTCTTTATTGCTTGTAATATTTTTTTCTTCAAAAATTTATTATTAATATATTATGTATTGCTGGTAATAATGTATTTCTGATAATAATTTTTTTACAACAAAGTATTTCTGGAATTAAAACCTACACTTTGATAGTTTAGGGGTTAACTATTTGCCCATAGCTGCGACCCTAACAGGTCCTACCACACTGGGTCAGGGTGGACCTGGAAACACCAGCAATTAAGAGGTGGTTCCACGCTCCTCAAAACCTCCTGATCAGAAGCCTTGCTGTTGGACGTAGTTTATCGCCTTACGCAGGACACGGTTGTAGTTTATCGCCTTACCCAGGATGTGTATGTAGTTTATCGTCATACCCAGGATAGCTGATAAACGGGGCTGAGAAATTGTCGAAAGTTTCATATGCAATCTCCTGGTGCACTAACACACACACACACACACACAAAATCCCAAAACATATATATATATATATATATATATATATATATATATATATATATATATATATATATATATATACATATATATATATATATATATATATATATATATATATATATATATATATATATATTAATAAAAAGAGACAAAAGGAAAAACTATTCTTAGTTTTGTTCTCTGAGGGACTTTATCAAGACGATGTAGGATTTATTTTGTTGCACGTGTTTTTATACAAAGGCGAGGATGTCATTGGTTTATCAAGAACGTTCATGAATATTCATCAGGTGGTTGGAAGATCAATCAAAGCATATGGTGGACACAAAGTGCCATAATTCAAAGTCTGGCAAAAAGTAAAGTGAGCGAATAAGATTCAAGATTTTTTTGGGGGGGGATGAATATTGTTTAGATTGTGATTAGATTGTTATGGCACCTGATAGACGTATGTGCTGTACATCTTCAAAGGCATGAGGTGAGGGATTTAACCGTTTTCTTTTGATTTTTCAACATGTTTGTGGTCGTGTATGTTAGCTTGGGAAAGTAGTTATTCTTTCAGGAAAAGTGAGATTGGGAAAACCGTGTCGTAGGTTTATATATTGATAACATTCGATGCGTAAATCTAAATAATATACAAAAATATAAATTCTACATTGTCTTGTTAAAGTTCGTCAGAGAACGAAACGCATCGGCAAACAATAGTTTTTCCTCTTTTTTTAAGGGAACCAGCGAAAGTACCTCACTTTTTATTCATTTTGTCTCCTTTACAGATGCACTCTGTCTGAGAAATATATATATATATATATATATATATATATATATATATATATATATTTAAAGACATTTATGATATGTTTAACGTTCTTTTTATAGATACAAGTATTAAAGTAAAATTTGCTTAAATACTTGTATCTATAAAAAGAACGTTAAACATATCATAAATGTCTTTAAATAAATTGTCGGACTCTGTCCAATTCAATATATATATATATATATATATATATATATATATATATATATATATATACAAGAGCGAGGATATCATTGGTTTATCAAGGTTTTTAATTTTGAGAACGTTCTTGAATCTTCATCAGTTTGGTAAAAGGTCAGTCAGAACATGCGGACGACACAAATTCAAAGGCTGGCAAAAAGTAAACAAGTAATATTCAATCCTTTTTTTTTATTTATTAAATAAATCAGTCAGTTATGTGCCATGCGTGAGACACACTTAGGCGATCATGTATCTTTCGATACATTACTGACGAGGCAGATTTTTTCCCTGCAGTAGGTTGCCATTTCTTTCTGCGGTAGACCAGTTGCAATCCAAGGTTATAGAACCGGGTCTGTCCTGCTATTTACCCATAGAGGGGAGAAGAGGAGGATTCACCCCTTTCCCAAGAGTATTAGCACGTAAGTAAATGTAATGGATTCGACTGGAATTCGAACTCGGCTCTCTGATTTCTCAGTCCGAGCCGCTATCCATTATTCCACCGTACCTTAAATTGAATAAACGCTGTATTATGATTAGATTGTTCTGGTATGAGATGGACGTTTGTGCTGTACATCTTCAAAGGCTGAACTGATGGATTTAACCGTTTTCCTATTGATTTTTCAACATATCTGTTATTGTTGGCTTGAGAAAGTAATAATTCTTTCAGTAAAGATGAGATTGTAATAATAATATAAAGAACAAATAAGAAACATTATTCAAGCTAACAAATTTCCTTTTTATTAAAGCTTTATCAAAGAGTGAGACACGGAGAAAGAGAAGAAAGAAATTCTGGTATTTTTTACGTTTGTGTTCTTTCGTTTTCATTGGTTAATCATGGGTCACGTGCATTCGACTTTTTCAATCAACGTTATTATAATTTGAGACGTTCAGAATTCAGGGAGAGACAACGCGTCAATCCAAAGCACGAAGAATATCAATGTAAAAGTTTTATCCATAAAATTAAGCTCAGTACAAAGAATGCGATGCAGAAATCTGAAGGAGAATTTAATTAGAGAAAGATGCCTCCCAAAAGCTAAACAACGTATTAAGAAACAGGAAAAGTTCATTCGAAACAAATAAAAGAATGCTGAACTGCTACGCAACATCAAACTTTCTATATAGCAGTAAATGCCGGACAAGATTCTCACAGATGAAAAGAAGGTTTGGAGCAACAGAATCTATCTATCTATCTATCTATCTATCTATCTATCTATCTATCTATCTATCTATCTATCCGCGTACGATCACTGAACATCGAGCCTGGTCAGTACCTTAATGTGTGTTCACTTGGGAATAGCTATGAGGTTCGAGATGCGGCTGAAGTAATGGATAATGGCTCGGAATTGTTTATTGTAAAGCCGAGTTCCAATTCCTGTTAGATTCGTCATATTCACTTATCGAACCAAAAAAATCTATCCCGTTCCCCTTTCTCTTTCCATATATATATATATATATATATATATATATATATATATATATATATATATATATATAAACTAGCAGTATAACCATTTGATGTATGTAGATCCTTATTTTCCGTACAAACAATTATTTTTATTTCATGGGTGACAGAACAGCGAACAATTTATAAGATAAAATTAACATAGTGTAAAGATGGGAAAATAGAAATTAGAAATAGTTATACATTCAACATTTGAAGAGTTAGAGAAACATAATAGCTAATTAAATAAAACCTCTATTATAAAATCTATATGAATAAATGTGAAATTGGAGCTCAATTCTCCAACGAATTCTGAGATTAAAAAGCCCCGGTTCTACTTTAGAGTAATTTACGCGCGGTATTTATACTCTGTCCCTCCACTAGGACGAGATGTGACACAAGGTCTTTTTTAGGTGGGGACCCGAGCGCGTACGCCCGGGACAGGAACAAAAATTGCCCTCAGCCCCCGGATCCGTCGGTTGCGCTGGCCTCGGTGCGAGCACCGATCCGTCCTTCTGGTGCAGCTCTTCCCCAGGGCTGGGGACCTCTCAGTATAATTTTCTCAGTTGCCTCTCTGTCTTTTGACAGAGAAGCCCCTGAGCGCACTCTGTCCAAAGACAGAGACGCAACTGAGATATGATAAGTAGACGTGAAATTACTCAAAAAGAGCAATATTCTTTCGGATATATACACAGAAATGTGGCACAAGGTCAAAAATGGGGATTGGGGAAAGGACGGTCTTCTTCTACCTTAACGATAACTTATCTAGCCGCAAACACTGACCCAATCATACAAACAATATTACTTACACCAAAACAACACATTCTTACGTACCTTTCTTACTACATCCACCATAATACCTCATGTCTCTATGAAAATACTATTCCCCATATTTACAATACAATTACTCAAAAAGAACTAGATGCGTAATATCTGTATCATATATTATCTACTTCTAGGTGATATCACTCTTCAGGTTTAACTAATTTGCATATTGATTTTAAAAAAAGTATATTTCATTAATTAACTCTCTTTCATTAGTGTTCTTTTATTCAAGGATTGTTTTGATTTTCATATCAAAAATAGTTCTGTTTAGGAATATTGTTTTATATAGCGGCCTTGCTTGGCCTTCAACAAGTTGGCATCTTTTTGTAAAACTTTCCTTAACTATCACAAGCCAATTTATGAATGAAATGTTCATTTAAAATTTTTGTTTCAAATATTTTAAGTAGTAAATATGTCTTAATTTGCGATGCGATAGCGAGCAGGGGAAGTCTGCTAGGGCGTAATAAAATCTTAAATAGTACAATGTAGTGCAATGTACATTTATTTTTTTTTTTAATCATTTCACCCCAAGCAAGGCGATAATGCCACTAGAACGCAAGGGGGTGGGTATATAGAATAAAAGTGAAAGTGAATAAGAAGACTGTGAATAGGGAGGATTGAGGAAAGGAAAAAAATGAACAGGTTTCAAGAAGACAGATGATAGTGACTAACGTTGCATTTAAATTTTCGACGATTGTAATTACCGAACATGTGAGCAATGAAGTTTTGGAGAAAATGGTAGCAAAAAGGAAACTAATTTTTAACATCAGGAATAGACAATTGAGGCTTCTAGAACACATACTGAAGAAGGAGGGCTTGGAAAAGCTGACACTCACAGGACAGATTCAGGGCAAGTGGAACATAGAAAAATAACGCATAACATACTCATGGGCTTGAGTAAATGGATGGCGGAACAAGAGTCAGGAGAAATAATAGGAAGACAAAATTTATTAAGAGCTACAAAGAGCAGGAAGTTGTGGAGACCCACGATCACCTACGTCCTGAGGGGGCACGCTGCATAAAGATGAAGTTATCAGAGAAGTAAGAAAAAAGAAGGGAGTTCCACAGGTGGGAAATGCGAAAAAATAAACTATTGGATATTTTTTCAATCTTTTTTATTTTTATTTATTTTTTTTTTTGTGTGTGTTTGTGTGTGTATACAAAGGTGCAATTAAATGCTAAAAGATATATTTTTACTGATTTAATGTCTATGTATTTAAAAGAGTCGACATATGTCGAACTTAACTGGAGATCTTCCGAATGTTGATTCTAATTCGACATTGTTAGTTTTCCTTTTGTTCGGTCGAGAAAGAATTGTATATGTTCTTTCATTATTCGTGAAACTTTTAACTTTAACCTTCTTTCCATTTAATAACACGTGACCTCTTTGGGGTGGGAGAAAAGCCATGTGCGCCGTACCTGTTCTGGCGTGACCATTTAATAAATAATATCGGCTTGCATTAAGGAAAACTGGAATAAGTTTTATGAAAGACGGATGACTGGGGATTTATCCCGAAGCAATTCAACAAATGTGTTTATACCGAACGCCACCTGTCTTGAAATCAGTGTTAGGGAAAAGTTTTTTTGTTTTTTTAAGGGATAAAAGAGTGAAAGGAATACATCAAATAGCAATTCAGTAATCAATCTGGCAGCTTAAAATCGATTAACTTTTTTTTTACCATTTTAATTTCTTTTTCTTTTCTTTCATTTTTTTTATTTTTCCTGTTTTTCTTTTTTGCTTTACTTCTTTCTTTTCTGTCAGTTTTAACTTTTTGTGCTTTTCTTTATTCTGACTCTTTCTTTTCCTTCCTTTCCTTCCTTTCTTTCCCTTCCTTTCTTTTCATTCCTTCCTTCATTCCTTCTTTCGTTCGTTCGTTCGTTCCTTCCTACCTTCCTTCCTTCCTTCCTTCATTTCTTTCTTTTGCTTTTCTTTCATTTTTGATATTTCCTGTTTTTCTTTTTCGCTTTACTTCTTTCTTTTCTGTCAGTTTTAACTTTTTGTGCCTTTCTTTATTCTGACTCTTTCTTTTCCTTGCTTTCCTTCCTTTCTTTCCCTTCCTTCCTTCCTTTCTTTCCCTTCCTTCCTTCCTTTCTTTCTTTTGATACCTTCTTTCTTCCCATCCTTTCTTTTCCTTCCTTCCTTCCTTCTTTCCTTCCTTCCTTCCTTTTTCTATCCTTTACTTCCTTCCTTTTATTTTTACTTTCCTTCCTTCCTTCCTTCCTTCCTTCCTTCCTTCCTTCCTTCCTTCCTTCCTTCCTTCCTTCCTTTGTCTTGCATTTTCTTTGTTTTCACTTCTTTCTTTGTTCCTTACTTCAATTTGACCACGTCATTATTTTTGTTTGTGATTGTTTGATTCTTTCTTTCACTTTTCTCATTATTGCATCTTCCTTTCTTTCGACAATACATTTTCACTTCCTTACATTTTTTTCTTACATGTCTATTTATTATTTAGTTTATTCTTTCTTTCATTTGTTTCTTCTTTTATATACTTCATTCTTTCTTACAATGTCTGTTTTTTCTTTAGTGTTCGTTTTCCCCCACCTTTTTTCCATCTTCTGTTTATCTTTTTCCTGATTCTTCGATTATCTCTTCATATTTGTCATCATTTTCCGCCGCACCAGCTAGTCCCTCCCCTCCTTCCTCGACCGTATCCCCGTTTTTTTTTCTTATCTACCTGACTAACGAGACAGAAATCAAGAGAAAACTTATTTTCTACTCGTTCATATTTCTTTTCATTCGCTCGTCTTTATTGGATATTCTCTTTACCCGCCCTTATCTGAAATCTGTTTTTTTTTTTCGTGGCTCAAATCTGTTGACGTTTTACTTCTGATCTGTCTGTTCGTCTGTGTGGTAGAGTTTTTTCTTCTTCATGCCCAACTGACTCTGCATTCGACCGTTCTAACAAGCCAGGCCAGAAAAACGGCGCAGTTACACACCTGACTGGCATTGGCACACACACACACACACACACACACACACACACACACACACACACACACACACACACACACACACACACACACACACACACACAGTTATAAGCACAGCCATCATTTAAGCTGTATACGATTTAACAGCAAAAACATCATTTTAAACAAAGAAAAGATTGATGACAAGCTTAAAAGTAGTTTTCCAACTTCAAATAGGGGATGCAGGTTCGAATCCTGCATTTAGTAAGACCCTTGATGTCAATGTCGGTAGGCATTAATTTAAAAAATTTAAAAAAATACAGGGATATCTATTCAAGCTTATATATCCACTTGAGTAGACATCTTGTTTTTTAAGACTCTCGAATACACAGACCGGTAGATATAATTCACAATGTTAAAAAAAACATTGGTATTCAGAAATAATGGTTTTAATGGTTTCATTATGTCGAGTGAAAAATTCATTGATTTCTTAGAAATTATTTTGTTACGTTTCGAAGATATGGACTTTCGAGAAAGTCTGAACGAGAGGATGAGTATTTGTTGAAAGGGTAATCGAACCTTGGAGAACTGTAAATCTCTCTGGAGCCGAACTGTTTAAAGCATGTCCGATCATTGTAGCTTCATAAAAATATACGTTAAACTAGATTAAATTATAATTGTGATCACCACCCCACACTTCCTTCGTTTGAACGACCTTTACGCCATGCCAATACCTATAATAAGATATTCCTTTTTTGATCACGTGAAAGGTCAGAAACGCTACTTGGTTTCAGAGGAAGAAAGAAAGATAGAAGTGTTTAACGTCTCCTGCTAACATCTCATAAATAATGGATTATTCCGTTTTGATCGCACGATAAGACAAAAGTACATTAAATTGGTTTCATCCAGGGAAGATAGAAATGTTTAACGTCTGTTTCATTGACATGGAAAAAGTTGCCAATTTCAAATCTTTTGTACCCACTTCTTAAAATAACGACCAGCATTCATATTTATGATTGTTATTGCAATATCTTGTTAAAGTTGTTAAGCTCAAATATTTAACAATGCGATAGGGGAATTTCTACGGATCGTTCTATCGTCGCAGAACTTGCCAGGAGATTATTACATCATTAACTGAAGAATTAAGATTCATCAGAAATTTTAAATAGGAAAACCGTGTATTTTTCACTAGTTTAAATAAATGGCATAATTTTATCCAAGTCATATTGAGAAAAATATTATGGAATAGCCCATTATATAGGAAAAAAAATTATAGGATGATTTTCTAATTTGCATTCGTAAAACAAATACTAATATAAGCAAAAATGTGCAAATCATTTTACAGTTAATAGAGAATTCGTTAACCTCAACAAGCGGTTGGGCGTAACTAATTGAAAGGAGATTGTTGTATAGTGTTGTTCTATGGCACGTGATCAGTCGTCAACTTACTTCCCCATTTGACACTTTACTCTATACTTTATAGTTTATTTCATCTATAACCAACATATGCAAAAAGGTCATAGCCTATTTTACCGAGACATAGCTCCAATAAAAGAAATGCCAATTTGAACAATGGAAAGAGTCGTAAACCACATTTCAAGACATTGCTTGTTTACCAGTCATCTGTGTCTAAAATTTAGAGCAAATATAAAAGAAATGGGATCATTAAAATAGGATTCTTGAAATGAGATGGTTAAAATGGGGTGTTTAAAATTGGATGGTTAAAAAATGGGATGGTTAAAAAAAATGGGATGTTTAAATGAGATGTTTAAAATGGGAAGGTTAAAATGTGACGGTTAAAATTGGATGTTTCCAATGAGAATGATAAAAAAATAGGATGGTTAAACAAAAATGGGATGGTTAAAATGGAATGGTTAAAAACGGGATTGTTAAAAATGGGTTGGTTAAAATGAGATAGTTAAAATTGGATGCTTCGAATGGGAATGTTAAAAAATAGGATGGTTAAACAAAAATGAGATGGTTAAACAAAAATGGAATGGTTAAAATGGTGTGGTTAAACAAAAATGGGATTGTTAAAATGGGGTGGTTAAACAAAAATAGTATGTTTAAATGGGATGGTTAAAATGGGAAGGTAAAAAATGAGAAGGTTAAAATGAAATGCTTCAAATGGGATGGTTAAACAAAAATATGATGGTTAAATATGATGGTTAAAATTGGATGTTTAAAAAACGGGGAAACATACTGGTAGGCTACTAAAAATATCAAAGAGCTAGGATAGAAAAGCAATATGCCTTGAAAATAGAAAATGTACAACCAGACAAATGAGTCGTAACAGGAGTGAATGTTTGTGACAGAATTGTAAGAAATCGGTCGAATTTAAATGAGATTTACATACAGAAAAGCAAAGCGGAAAACCAGCACTAACACACAAACAGAAGAAAATGTAGTTAAAGTGGGCTAACGAGAAACAATCATGTCGAGTGGACGATTGAATGAAAGTGATATTCAGTGATAAATGAAGAAACTGCTTTGGTAAAGGCGATGATACTGGAACTTTTGTCTGGTGCTGTCCCAATGAAACATACAAAGATAGCTGCCTGAAGAAAACAAGTAAATTTTGCAAGTCCTTCACGATATGGAGTCGTAAGTCATTTAAAGGACCAGAGGAAAGTCTTTATCTCAACAATCAATGCGCATATGTATATGGAAACCTTCGACAATTTTCTTAATCTATCGATAGAAAATTGGTTTGCTGATGATGAAGTCATTTTTCGGGACGATAATGCATCTTGCCACAGGGATGAAAGCTTTTTTCTTCGAGAAAGATAAACAAAAACAGTTACATGGCCAGCGAACACTGCGGATCTAAATCCAATTGAAAATATATGGTGGAAACTGAAAAAAAAACCAAAATGGTTAATAAGAAAACTCCATCCACCAAAGTAGATATATTAACCGCCATTCAGTAAAATTGGAAACAACTTTGATAAAGAAGTTTGGCTTAAATTAGTGAAACGCCGAAACGTAGCTTCCCTGTGTCTTTTTCTATAAATATTTTCATGGCAATTGTGCAAATGAGCTTTCTTCTTTGATATGCTGTCTTCAATAAGTACAATGCTAGATTGGCACTTAAGTCACATTATTTTACTGTTTAAATTGCTAGTTGTAACCATAATTTCTATTCTAACTTTCTTATCTTGCAAAAAAATATACTCTTAAGGTGTGCTATATTTATGAGATAAAGTGCTCAATATCAGAGATAGAGCGTGTGTAAATATAAAAGTGAACATTGAAGTCAACACTTAGAGGCGACAGGCTGTTTCATGCTAGATGCTGTCGCCTCTGAGTGTTGACTTCAATGTTCACTTTTATATCATTGTTATAATTTGTGGAGAAAAATGATGCATTTCAATATTACTCAAAGATCTTGCCGATGTGACCTCCATCTTCTGGCTTTCTTCTTCTGTATTTTTGGATAGGAATCATTGCCTTGTTCAAATTCAAATTTAAATTAAATCAAAGGGAAAACGAATTTCAGTGAGCGGGGTGCAAAAACAGTTTGATCTAACCCCTTTGATATGTATTTGATGCAATACTAGATTAAATGAACTGATGAGCAGATTTCAACATTGATATGACAATTGAATTGTCGCAACAAATATATATTGTAAAGCACTACCCACTGATTGGTGGTTTCTTGCTCAACTTGACGTCTGTATTTTCTCATTTTGATCTTGCCGATGTGACCATCATCTTTCTACTTCGATATTTTGGATAGGAGCCATTTCCTTGTTCAAATTTAAATTTAATTTAAATCAAAGGGAAAAAAATCAGTGGTGTGTCGTTGTGATAACAAACGGGACCCCCTTTAATCAAAATGAAATATCCTTAACAAAGTACCTTGGGTAATGTAGTTTCAGAATATCTAAGGTTATGGGGGGGGGTCTATATGCAAAACCCTAGGAGAAGTTTGATAACAAACAAACAGATAGAGGTTACAACTTTATATATAGAAATTAGTTTATTTAATGCTAAATAAAAAAGGACAAGTTAAACATTTTCAGTGTTCGAAATCCATAATTTTTTATATGGGTTGTATTTTTATTCAGGAAAAACTTCATAGAATTGAATATTTGCTAGTTTTATTTTATTCGTAACGAGGATTCATGAACAAATTCACTCGGTCCCGATTACTATAGTGCAGACGCTGTTTGGAATAGACGAATGAATTCGTATTCGCTTGTCTTAGCTCATTTGTGAAGAAGCCTCTGAGAAAACAAAACCGCGGGATGTTACTTGCTTTTGTAATTTGAGCAACGGAGCCGCTGTAGAAATGAGTGTTTTTATATATATATATATATATATATATATATATTAGTGTGTGTGTCGCTGTCTCACTGTTTGTCTTCTTTCTGTGTGCGTGTGTTTGAGGAGTCGCACTTCTGCCAGTGAGTATTGCAAGTGGATCTCCTGCGTTAGAAAGCGGGTGCGTGAGTAAGTAACTTTTGCAATGTAATCCAAACGCTCCGAATTCTCGGACAAAGACGGGAGAAGGAGTTCGCCAAGTCGATGAAGGTCAGGCAGTACACCTGATGCTGGTGGCTTATCGTGAGAGACTGGGAAAAAAAAACTCCACATCTCATACGCACAAAGCTATACGTTTTGTTGTTGTTGTTGTTTCTCTGTTTAAGGAGAAAGCGAATGCTTGGAACAAGGCGTGGCTACGAACAAACGAATGACAGGGAGGGAGGTGCAAAGAGAACAAAACAAAACAAAAATGTAATGTAAAATAGGTCATAAAAGAAGGAAATAAGAAAAGCTAATTAGAGTCAAAAGGTAGTATTTTGGCAGCGTCAGGCAGGCACGCGCCAAATTGAAGGGTTGCTCCGTTCGTATGCCTTACTCAACCTGCGTTTGTCGTTTTTCAGGGCAAAGAACCGGGTGGTATGATTGAAATAAAGAAACAGAAAGCAAACTCAAGCAAGAAACCAGATAAGTGGTTGATCTAGCGACGGCAGGGAGGAAAAGAATTGTTCAAATAACATTCAAATAACCTTTCACACCCCAACTTAAAAAAAAAAAGTTTGCAAGTACAAAAAAAATTTGAAGAGCTGCGGTGGGTTTTAAAATGCAAAACTGAATTGCGGAAAAAATGTCCTGGGTCTGACGATAAAGTACATCCAGATCTCTGATTGGGAGATTGGATGTTTTCAGGAGCTTGGAATCACCTGTTAATTGCTGTTGTTCCCAGGTCCACCCTGACCCGGAGTGGTAGCACTTAGTATGGTCGCAGTTATGGGCAAATAGTGACCCCCACACCAAATAAAAACACTCTGAAAGTAAAAAAAAATATTTTAATAGTAAAAATACCAGAAATTCATTTTTATATTAAAGATAAACAATATAGTAAAATAACCAACAATATATTTTATAGTACAATTACGAACAAAACAGTTTTAAAGCAAAATGACCAGCAATACATTTTATAGTAGAATTACCAACAATACAGTTTTAAAGCAAAATGACAAGCAATACAATTTTATAGTAGAATTACAAACAATACAGTTTCAAAGCAAAATGACCAGCAATACAATTTTATAGTAGAATTACCAACAATACAGTTTCAAAGCAAAATGACCAGCAATACATTTTATAGTAGAATTACCAACAATACAGTTCTAAAGCAAAATGACCAGCAATATATTTTATAGTAGAATTACCAACAATACAGATTTAAAGCAAAATGACCAGCAATACAATTTTATAGTAGAATTACCAACAATACAGTTTTAAAGCAAAATGCCCAGCAATACAATTTTATATTAGAATTACCAACAATACAGATTAAAAGCAAAATGACCAGCAATACAATTTTATATTAGAATTACCAACAATACAGATTTAAAGCAAAATGACCAGCAATACAATTTTATAGTAGATTTACCAACAATACAGATTTAAAGCAAAATGACCAGCAATACAATTTTATATTAGAATTACCAACAATACAGGTTTAAAGCAAAATGACCAGCAATACAATTTTATAGTAGATTTACCAACAATACAGATTTAAAGCAAAATGACCAGCAATACAATTTTATAGTAGATTTACCAACAATACAGATTTAAAGCAAAATGACCAGCAATACAATTTTATAGTAGATTTACCAACAATACAGATTTAAAGCAAAATGACCAGCAATACAATTTTATATTAGAATTACCAACAATACAGATTTAAAGCAAAATAACCAGCAATACAATTTTATAGTAGATTTACCAACAATACAGATTTAAAGCAAAATGACCAGCAATACAATTTTATATTAGATTTACCAACAATACAGATTTAAAGCAAAATGACCAGCAATACAATTTTATAGTAGATTTACCAACAATACAGATTTAAAGCAAAATGACCAGCAATACAATTTTATAGTAGATTTACCAACAATACAGATTTAAAGATAAATGACCAGCAATACATTTTATAGTAGAATTACCAACAACACAGTTTTAAAGCAAAATGACCAGCAATACAATTTTATATTAGAATTACCAACAATACAGTTTTAAAGCAAAATGACCAGCAATACATTTTATATTAGAATTTCCAACAATACAGATTTAAAGCAAAATGACCAGCAATACAATTTTATATTAGAATTACCAACAATACAGATTTAAAGCAAAATGACCAGCAATACAATTTTATAGTAGAATTACCAACAATACAGATTTAAAGCAAAATGACCAGCAATACAATTTTATAGTAGATTTACCAACAATACAGATTTAAAGCAAAATGACCAGCAATACAATTTTATATTAGAATTACCAACAATACAGATTTAAAGCAAAATGACCAGCAATACAATTTTATAGTAGAATTACCAACAATACAGATTTAAAGCAAAATGACCAGCAATACAATTTTATAGTAGATTTACCAACAATACAGATTTAAAGCAAAATGACCAGCAATACAATTTTATAGTAGATTTACCAACAATACAGATTTAAAGATAAATGACCAGCAATACATTTTATAGTAGAATTACCAACAACACAGTTTTAAAGCAAAATGACCAGCAATACAATTTTATATTAGAATTACCAACAATACAGATTTAAAGCAAAATGACCAGCAATACAATTTTATATTAGAATTACCAACAATACAGATTTAAAGCAAAATGACCAGCAATACAATTTTATATTAGAATTACCAACAATACAGATTTAAAGCAAAATGACCAGCAATACAATTTTATAGTAGATTTACCAACAATACAGATTTAAAGCAAAATGACCAGCAATACAATTTTATATTAGAATTACCAACAATACAGGTTTAAAGCAAAATGACCAGCAATACAATTTTATAGTAGATTTACCAACAATACAGATTTAAAGCAAAATGACCAGCAATACAATTTTATAGTAGATTTACCAACAATACAGATTTAAAGCAAAATGACCAGCAATACAATTTTATAGTAGAATTACCAACAATACAGATTTAAAGCAAAATGACCAGCAATACAATTTTATAGTAGATTTACCAACAATACAGATTTAAAGCAAAATGACCAGCAATACAATTTTATAGTAGAATTACCAACAATACAGATTTGAAGCAAAATGACCAGCAATACAATTTTATAGTAGATTTACCAACAATACAGATTTAAAGCAAAATGACCAGCAATACAATTTTATAGTAGATTTACCAACAATACAGATTTAAAGATAAATGACCAGCAATACATTTTATAGTAGAATTACCAACAACACAGTTTTAAAGCAAAATGACCAGCAATACAATTTTATATTAGAATTACCAACAATACAGATTTAAAGCAAAATGACCAGCAATACAATTTTATATTAGAATTACCAACAATACAGATTTAAAGCAAAATGACCAGCAATACAATTTTATATTAGAATTACCAACAATACAGATTTAAAGCAAAATGACCAGCAATACAATTTTATATTAGAATTACCAACAATACAGATTTAAAGCAAAATGACCAGCAATACAATTTTATAGTAGAATTACCAACAATACAGATTTAAAGCAAAATGACCAGCAATACAATTTTATAGTAGATTTACCAACAATACAGATTTAAAGCAAAATGACCAGCAATACAATTTTATATTAGAATTACCAACAATACAGATTTAAAGATAAATGACCAGCAATACAATTTTATATTAGAATTACCAACAATACAGTTTTAAAGCAAAATGCCCAGCAATATATTTTATAGTAGAATTACCAACAATACAGATTTAAAGATAAATGACCAGCAATACAATTTTATAGTAGAATTACCAACAATACAGTTTTAAAGCAAAATGACCAGCAATACAATTTTATAGTAGAATTACCAACAATACAGATTTAAAGCAAAATGACCAGCAATACAATTTTATATTAGAATTACCAACAATACAGATTTAAAGATAAATGACCAGCAATACAATTTTATATTAGAATTACCAACAATACAGTTTTAAAGCAAAATGCCCAGCAATACATTTTATAGTAGAATTACCAACAATACAGTTTTAAAGGAAAATAACCAGCAATACAATTTTATATTAGAATTACCAACAATACAGATTTAAAGCAAAATGACCAGCAATACAATTTTATAGTAGATTTACCAACAATACAGATTTAAAGCAAAATGACCAGCAATACAATTTTATATTAGAATTACCAACAATACAGATTTAAAGATAAATGACCAGCAATACAATTTTATATTAGAATTACCAACAATACAGTTTTAAAGCAAAATGCCCAGCAATATATTTTATAGTAGAATTACCAACAATACAGATTTAAAGATAAATGACCAGCAATACAATTTTATAGTAGAATTACCAACAATACAGTTTTAAAGCAAAATGACCAGCAATACAATTTTATAGTAGAATTACCAACAATACAGATTTAAAGATAAATGACCAGCAATACAATTTTATATTAGAATTACCAACAATACAGATTTAAAGCAAAATGACCATCAATACATTTTATAGTAGAATTACCAACAATACAGTTTTAAAGGAAAATAACCAGCAATACAATTTTATATTAGAATTACCAACAATACAGTTTTAAAGCAAAATGACCAGCAATATAATTTTATAGTAGAATTACCAACAATACAGATTTAAAGCAAAATGACCAGCAATACAATTTTATAGTAGAATTACAAACAATACAGTTTCAAAGCAAAATGACCAGCAATACATTTTATAGTAGAATTACCAACAATACAGTTTTAAAGCAAAATGACCAGCAATATATTTTATATTAGAATTACCAACAATACAGATTTAAAGCAAAATGACCAGCAATGCAATTTTATATTAGAATTACCAACAATACAGTTTTAAAGCAAAATGACCAGCAATACAATTTTATAGTAGAATTACCAACAATACAGTTTTAAAGCAAAATGACCTGCAATACAATTTTATAGTAGAATTACCAACAATACAGTTTTAAAGGAAAATGACCAGCAATACAATTTTATAGTAGAATTACCAACAATACAGATTTAAAGCAAAATGACCAGCAATACAATTTTATATTAGAATTACCAACAATACAGTTTTAAAGCAAAATGACCAGCAATACAATTTTATAGTAGAATTACCAACAATACAGTTTTAAAGCAAAATGACCAGCAATACAATTTTATAGTAGAATTACCAACAATACAGTTTTAAAGCAAAATGACAAGCAATACAATTTTATCGTAGAATTACCAACAATACAGATTTAAAGATAAATGACCAGCAATACATTTTATAGTAGAATTACCAACAATACAGTTTTAAAGCAAAATGACCAGCAATACATTTTATAGTAGAATTATCAACAATACAGATTTAAAGCAAAATGACCAGCAATACAATTTTATAGTACATTTAACAACAATACAGTTTTAAAGCAAAATGCCCAGTAATACAATTTTATATTAGAATTACCAACAATACAGATTTAAAGCAAAATGACCAGCAATACAATTTTATAGTAGAATTACCAACAATACAGTTTTAAAGCAAAATGACCAGAAATACATTTTATAGTAGAATTACCAACAATACAGATTTAAAGCAAAATGGCCAGCAATACAATTTTATAGTACAATTACCAACAATCCTGTTTTAAAGCAAAATGACCAGCAATATATTTTATAGTATAATTACCAACAATACAGTTTTAAAGCAAAATGACCAGCAATACAATTTTATAGTAGATTTACCAACAATACAGTTTTAAAGCAAAATGCCCAGCAATACAATTTTATATTAGAATTACCAACAATACAGATTTAAAGCAAAATGCCCAGCAATACAATTTTATAGTACAATTACCAACAATACAGATTTAAAGATAAATGACCAGCAATACAATTTTATAGTAGAATTACCAACAATACAGATTTAAAGCAAAATGACCAGCAATACAATTTTATAGTACAATTACCAACAATCCAGTTTTAAAGCAAAATGACCAGCAATATATTTTATAGTAGAATTACCAACAATACAGTTTTAAAGCAAAATGACCAGCAATACAATTTTATAGTAGAATTACCAACAATACAGTTTTAAAACAAAATGACCAGCAATACAATTTTATATTAGAATTACCAACAATACAGATTTAAAGCAAAATGCCCAGCAATACAATTTTATAGTAGATTTACCAACAATACAGTTTTAAAGCAAAATGCCCAGCAATACAATTTTATATTAGAATTACCAACAATACAGTTTTAAAGCAAAATGACCAGCAATACAAATTTATATTAGAATTACCAACAATAATGATTTAAAGCAAAATGACCAGCAATACAATTTTATAGTAGAATTACCAACAATACAGATTTAAAGCAAAATGACCAGCAATACAATTTTATAGTAGATTTACCAACAATACAGTTTTAAAGCAAAATGCCCAGGAATACAATTTTATATTAGAATTACCAACAATACAGATTTAAAGCAAAATGACCAGCAATACAATTTTATATTAGAATTACCAACAATACAGATTTAAAGCAAAATGACCAGCAATACAATTTTATAGTACAATTACCAACAATCCAGTTTTAAAGCAAAATCACCAGCAATATATTTTATAGTAGAATTACCAACAATACAGTTTTAAAGCAAAATGACCAGCAATACAATTTTATAGTAGATTTACCAACAATACAGTTTTAAAGCAAAATGCCCAGCAATACAATTTTATATTAGAATTACCAACAATACAGTTTTAAAGCAAAATGACCAGCAATACAATTTTGTATTAGAATTACTAACAATACTGATTTAAAGCAAAATGACCAGCAATACAATTTTATATTAGAATTACCAACAATACAGATTTAAAACAAAATGACCAGCAATACAATTTTATAGTAGAATTACCAACAATACAGTTTTAAAGCAAAATGACCAGCAATAAAATTTTATATTAGAATTACCAACAATACAGATTTAAAGCAAAATGACCAGCAATACAATTTTATAGTAGAATTACCAACAATACAGTTTTAAAGCAAAATGACCAGCAATAAAATTTTATAGTAGAATTACCAACAATACAGTTTTAAAGCAAAATGACCAGCAATACAATTTTATAGTAGAATTACCAACAATACAGATTTAAAGCAAAATGACCAGCAACACAATTTTACAGTAGAATTACCAACAATACAGTTTTAAAGCAAAATGACCAGCAATACAATTTCATAGTAGAATTACCAACAATACAGATTTAAAGCAAAATGACCAGCAATACAATTTTATATTAGAATTACCAACAATACAGTTTTAAAGCGAAATGTCCAGCAATACAATTTTATATTAGAATTACCAACAATACAGATTAAAGCAAAATGACCAGCAATACAATTTTATATTAGAATTAACAACAATACAGTTTTAAATAAAAATGACCAGCTTTACAATTTTATAGTAGAATTACCAACAATACAGTTTTAAAGCAAAATGACCAGCAATACAATTTTATAGTAGAATTACCAACAATACAGATTTAAAGCAAAATGACCAGCAATACAATTTTATAGTAGAATTACCAACAATACAGTTTTAAAGCAAAATGACCAGCAATACAATTTTATAGTAGAATTACCAACAATACAGATTTAAAGCAAAATGACCAGCAATACAATTTTATATTAGAATTACCAACAATACAGTTTTAAAGCAAAATGACCAGCAATACAATTTTATAGTAGAATTACCAACAATACAGATTTAAAGCAAAATGACCAGCAATACAATTTTATATTAGAATTACCAACAATACAGATTTAAAGCAAAATGACCAGCAATACAATTTTATAGTAGAATTACCAACAATACAGTTTTAAAGCAAAATGACCAGAAATACAATTTTATAGTAGAATTACCAACAATACAGTTTTAACGCAAAATGACCAGCAATACAATTTTATATTAGAATTACCAACAATACAGATTTAAAGCAAAATGACCAGCAATACAATTTTATAGTAGAATTACCAACAATACAGTTTTAAAGCAAAATGACCAGCAATACAATTTTATAGTAGAATTACCAACAATACAGTTTTAAAGCAAAATGACCAGCAATACAATTTTATAGTAGAATTACCAACAATACAGATTTAAAGCAAAATGACCAGCAATACAATTTTATAGTAGAATTACCAACAATACAGTTTTAAAGCAAAATGACCAGCAATACAATTTTATAGTAGAATTACCAACAATACAGATTTAAAGCAAAATGACCAGCAATACAATTTTATATTAGAATTACCAACAATACAGTTTTAAAGCAAAATGACCAGCAATACAATTTTATAGTACAATTACCAACAATACAGATTTAAAGCAAAATGACCAGCAATACAATTTTATATTAGAATTACCAACAATACAGATTTAAAGCAAAATGACCAGCAATACAATTTTATAGTAGAATTACCAACAATACAGTTTTAAAGCAAAATGACCAGCAATACAATTTTATAGTAGAATTACCATCAATACAGATTTAAAGCAAAATGACCAGCAATACAATTTTATAGTAGAATTACCAACAATACAGTTTTAAAGCAAAATGACCAGCAATACAATTTTATAGTAGAATTACCAACAATACAGTTTTAACGCAAAATGACCAGCAATACAATTTTATATTAGAATTACCAACAATACAGATTTAAAGCAAAATGACCAGCAATACAATTTTATAGTAGAATTACCAACAATACAGTTTTAAAGCAAAATGACCAGCAATACAATTTTATAGTAGAATTACCAACAATACAGTTTTAAAGCAAAATGAACAGCAATACAATTTTATATTCGAATTACCAACAATACAGTTTTAAAGCAAAATGACCAGCAATACAATTTTATAGTAGAATTACCAACAATACAGATTTAAAGCAAAATGACCAGCAATACAATTTTATAGTAGAATTACCAACAATACAGTTTTAAAGCAAAATGACCAGCAATACAATTTTATAGTAGAATTACCAACAATACAGTTTTAAAGCAAAACGATCAGCAATACAATTTTATAGTAGAATTACCAACAATACAGTTTTAAAGCAAAATGATCAGCAATACAATTTTATAGTAGAATTACCAACAATACAGTTTTAAAGCAAAATGACCAGCAATACAATTTTATAGTAGAATTACCAACAATACAGTTTTAAAGCAAAATGACCAGCAATACAATTTTATAGTAGAATTACCAACAATACAGTTTTAAAGCAAAATGACCAGCAATACAATTTTATATTAGAATTACCAACAATACAGATTTAAAGCAAAATGACCAGCAATACAATTTTATAGTAGAATTACCAACAATACAGTTTTAAAGCAAAATGTCCAGCAATACAATTTCATAGTAGAATTACCAACAATACAGATTTAAAGCAAAATGACCAGCAATACAATTTTATAGTAGAATTACCAACAATACAGTTTTAAAGCAAAATGACCAGCAATACAATTTTATAGTAGAATTACCAACAATACAGTTTTAACGCAAAATGACCAGCAATACAATTTTATATTAGAATTACCAACAATACAGATTTAAAGCAAAATGACCAGCAATACAATTTTATAGTAGAATTACCAACAATACAGTTTTAAAGCAAAATGACCAGCAATACAATTTTATAGTAGAATTACCAACAATACAGTTTTAAAGCAAAATGAACAGCAATACAATTTTATATTCGAATTACCAACAATACAGTTTTAAAGCAAAATGACCAGCAATACAATTTTATAGTAGAATTACCAACAATACAGATGTAAAGCAAAATGACCAGCAATACAATTTTATAGTAGAATTACCAACAATACAGTTTTAAAGCAAAATGACCAGCAATACAATTTTATAGTAGAATTACCAACAATACAGTTTTAAAGCAAAATGATCAGCAATACAATTTTATAGTAGAATTACCAACAATACAGTTTTAAAGCAAAATGACCAGCAATACATTTTATATTAGAATTACCAACAATACTTTAGGCGTTAGAGATCAATTGTAAGAAGACAATATATGGCTGTTAGCCAAATGGACAGCCCAAGATATGAACTAGAGATGTCAAAACCAAGCAAGTACAGAAATTTAACTGTCTGGAACAGACGAGGAAAAATATGACACCGCAATTGAAAGGCGTATTGGAATACCAAAGGATGCCTTCTAAAATCTAAGTAAAGTATTAAGAAACGGGAAAATTTCCTTAAAAAGAAAAAAAAGAAGCGATGAGCTGGTTGTAGCATGTATTCTCCCTATTTGGTAGTGAATGCTTGACAATTTCCTCACGGATGTAGAGGAGAATTGAGACAACAGAGATATTTCTCTGCAGAAGGATGCTGAGAATTTATTTTATCTACTATTTTACACACACACACACACACACACACACACACACACACACAGGTGAATCACTTTCTATGTTATGTAATATCAACCCTCCTATATGGCAGTGAATACTTGACAATTTCCTCACAGATGAAGAGGAGACGTAAGACGTCAGTGATGGTGTTCTACAGAAGGATACTGAGAATAATATGGACGGAAAATAAGGAATATGGGAACGAAAAGGACACATAATGAAGACTTGGAGAATTTAACACTCACAGGACATATTGAAAGCAAGAAAGTCTGTGGGGAACACACCAAACGAGCCTGTGTAGACGGATAGCAGAACAGGAAATGGGTGGTAAATATTATTTAAAAAAAGATAGGAAATTGTGGAGTGCCATGATCACAACACGTCCTGAAGTGGTACGGCACATAAGACGAAAAACTGAAGGAGAAAGGAAAAGTAAGTTCCAAAAGCTTGACAAAGCATTTATAAACAGAAAAGAATGTTGAACTGCTATGTAATATCAATCTTCCTATATGGCAGTGAATTTAGGACAATTTCCCCACAGATGAAGAGGAGGCTTGAGACAACATAGATGTGATTCTACAGAAGGATTATAAGGTAAATGAAAACTAAAATGACACTTGTATTTAAAATCAGAAAGAGATAGTTTAAATTTCTAGAACAAATTACAAAGTAAGAAACCATGGCAAATGTGACACTCGAGACATATTGAAAGCAGGAGAGGCAGGCAGAAACGTCGAGCAACATACCTAACGAGCGTGTGTAAATGGATAGTAGAACCAAGCATTGCTTAGAGCTACAAAGGTTAGGAAACCGCAGAGAACCATGAGCGTTAAAGTCCTGAAGGGATATTGTACATAAAAGAATTCATTGTGAATTTATATGTAATGTTGAACTGCTATGTAATATCAGTCTTCCGATATAGCAGTGAATACTGCATAATTTCCTCATAGATGAAGAAGAGGCTTCAGACAATGAAGATAAATTATAAGAACATAGAATGTATGGTCGTTAGCAAAAGAGACAAGCCAAGGTGTGATTTACAAATTGGAGACGTCGAAATCAAGCAACTATAGAAATTTACATATCTAGAAGTTGTTTTGAAAGACAATGGAAAATGTGATACTTAAACCCGTTAGAATAGTCGATTGCCGTCTTCTGTTTGGTCTAAGTGAGAACAGTACGTTATTATTTGTGGGCACAATCTTAACAACATAATGTATGCAGATGAATCAGGGTTGAGGGAGGACGCTGTTGGATAGGGTGGTGGAGGAAGGCGGGAAAAAGGACTAACCATCGACTGTCAGTCAGTTATGTGCCATGCGTGATACACGCTTAGGCGATCATGTAACTTGCGATACATGACTGACGAGGCAGATTTTTTCCACAGTTGCCATTTCTTTCTGAGGTAGAGCAGTTGCCATCCATGGCTATAGAACCGGGTCTTAACTGAAAATTTGTCTCTATTAAAATTCTTATATATATTTTGATTTTTTCGTGTTTATTTTGAAGGTCTTAAAAGGGAATTTCTGACTTTTTTGTTACAGACAAAAAGAAAAAAGTACCGAACTGCTACGTAATATCAATCCTTTTATATGGCAGTGAATGTTAAACCCTCTTCTCAAAGATGAAGAGGAGACATGTGACAGCAGAGACAACGGACCTTACAGAAGCATGCAAAGAATACCATGGATGAAACATGTGAGCAACGAGGAAGTTTTACGGAACATAGCAACAACAAATAAACGTAAACAGCAATCCATCGATTAATGCGAATTCGATCTGCCTAAAAGTATACGCTGATCATTTGTAAATATCTATGCCGGTATATGCGTGCCCTTCCAAAAGCTCCGATGACCAGAGCTTGACAGCTGATCTCGCCTCTGATCTAACTCTAGCAGCTCAAGAGGGGAGGGCTGGCTGGTAACATTCAATGTCTCAAAAACCAAACTAGTGATTTTTCCAGCATCACCGATCGGACCCAGAACTTTCACAAATCGTGATGAACTGACGTTCCCTCACGGAGGCCCTGTGCTTTGAACGCCTATTGGATTTTAAACTCAACCCAGACCTCAAGTGGAACACGTATAATGACGCTGAGAAAATGGTCGGTTCTCTGTGTATCGCTCCAGCAAGTACATCTATCCTTCCGATATCCTCTACGTTTACATGAGCCAGATCAGGCCGAAAATGGATTTCTACTGCTATTTATGGACGACAGATGCCCAGTCTTCAATTTCCGCTCACGATAGAGTCCAAAAGCGTCTCAGCGTCCTTGTAAGCGATTAATTATTTTCCTCTCTTCGACCCCTTTTTCCCAGACGAGACGTCACTGATCTATCGCTATTTCCATGAATTCTTATCGGTCAGAATTAAAAATATACTTATGGGTATGTCTAGATTAACCAATGAACGTCAGGTCTACGCTAAAACTTAAAATAAGGTCAGATGGTGGAGGTGGGCTGGTTATTTTTGCATGTCAAGAAAACGGATGCTTAGACATACTATACTAGTATACTAGGGAACAATTTCAGCGACAAATGTATTATTGATGTATCCAAGTATGATTTGCCGATTTGTTGAAGTAGACATAAATTTATCAGAAATGGACTTAAAATTTTTTTTTTTTTAATATACTCAGGAAGCTTCTTAAAGGGGCCAATAGGCAAAATTAAAAATGACGAACTACATTCCTTAGTTCCACCAATTGTAAACTTCACGGATAGGACCGGCCTTGCCACACACTTTGTATCAAACCACCTTCATTTCCTTCGTATTTCATTGGTGAGATTATAAGATCCACTCAAGCAGTTTCTTCCCATGAACCGCTGCCTTGTTGAACCGACTCCCAATAGATTGCTTTCCGGATCACTGCAGTCTTAGCTTGTTCAAGTCTAGGGTTCCCTCCCTAATAAGCTGCGCCTCTTACTCTGTAATCCTCTACCTCGAGTGGCCCCGAGCCTTGTAGAGGGTGAAGACCACTGTAAAAAAAATATGCTGATCTGCTTCAAAATGGTACAAGTGTCAGCTCTATGACGGTTTCACGTCGTCTGATATCATAGTTTGGTTTGAAATCATTCAAACCGGCCCGTAAACGACGGCTAACTGCAGCTATGAAATCCAAGCGTCTGGCATTTGCAATCTAGAACCTGGACATATGAAAACTGGAGTAAAGGTACGTTTTCAGATGATCCCGCTCTGCAACGGTTAGCTATGCGTAAAAGAAACATTAGAAGACCCTCATCCTGGTAAGAGATTTGATGTATAAAATTCAGACTATGGAGAAACCACAAAGATATATACTTATGAGGGCGACATTTCCAAATCTAGGAAAAACTGGAACTATGTGTCGATCTCAGTCGAGGCCATGGAGTCCACAACACTACGCCAGACCTCCAGGTCCTTCACTGCTGTCCCCAAGTCCTGTCTACCAACGCCTGCATCCCTTGAGATGACGTCAGAGTATGATATTTTTCTGCCCCTAGTCAGGTTTGACGTAGGCTTCCAATGTAGGAAAAGATGAGACAACCTCATCCTCGGCACAGCGGTAGTGGCCAACAAACTGTGCTCGACGAGCTCGTATCAGAGAGGAAACACGGGGAAGACTATTGTAGATTTGGTGAATGATCAGATGGCGTTTCCAAAAGAGGTTTTGAACTCTCAACAGAAGACGGGTGTAGGTTCAATCCAGACGTTTTTCCATGCCTTTAGAGAGTGTCCATATCCCTGAGCCATAGAGTAACATCGGCTCAACAGCGGCTCTGAATATTTTGAACTGGAACCGCAGATTTACAGTCATCAGTGCATAATATTTACGCATGACGGGTCTCCATGCCACTGGTCAAAATCGTTCAGAATTGCTTGAAGAGGATCAAGGTAACGACACTGGACTGGCCGAGGAAGACTCTTGAACTGAACCCAATTGAAAATTTATGGGAAATTGTCAAAAGGAAAATTACGTAAAAACAATCTTCAAGTAGCGAAGCACTGCGATAAGCTGTTAAAATAGACTGGACAAAAAAAACATCGGCTGACTGCCGCAACAACTTGATTCTCAGCATGAGTCGCCGCACCTAAGTCATCAAAATCAAAGGAGGTCATCCAAAATAATGGCCGCTTTACTGTTTAGCTTGAAATGAATAGAGAATGTCGTCATGTACAAATTTGTGAGTAAAACTGAGTCAGACTCTCATAAATTACTTTTTACTGTGTCGTTTTTAACTTTATGATAGTAAAATTAGAAGGTGGTCTTAAACTTTTGTTATTGACTCTCTCTCTCTCTCTCACACACGCACATTATATATATATATATAATATATATAATATATATATTATATATATATATAATATATATATAATATATATAATATATATATAATATATATAATATATATATATATAATATATATAATATATATATAATATATATATATAATATATATAATATGTATAATATATATATAATATATATAACATATATATAATATATTATAATATATATATAATATATATATAACATATATATATAATATATATATTATAATATATATATATAATATATATATAATTTATATAATATATATATATAATATATATATAATTTATATAATATATATATATAATATATATAATATATATAATATATATATAATATATATATAATATATATAACATATATATAATATATATATTATAATATATATATAATATATATATAATATATGTAATATATATATATATAATATATATAATATATATATAATATATATATAATATATATAACATACATATAACATATATATTATAATATATATATAATATATATATATAATATATATATAATATATATATAATATATTTAATATATAATATATATATAATATATATATAATATATATAAAATATATAATATATAAAATAAATTACAATAATAGCATTTTACATCGCTACAAAATATTTTTAATGTTTCTGTACTAAGATGGTACTTAACTTGTGATAAAAATGATGTATTAAGG
>OZ038486.1:124354299-124361799 GCA_964036315.1 Acanthosepion esculentum | reverse complement strand
GAGTTGTGAGTTCAATACCAGACCACAACAGTGGTGAACCAAAACTGGGAGAGTTGAGTTAAAGAGAAATAACTGAGACATCCCGAAGGGGCATGGCACGTGCAACTAGAACAATCTACCCCGGTGGACGAAATAAAGGGTTCGGTTCGAAATTCCAATCACCTGAAGAAGGCCGGAGCGTACAACAGCCGAAACGTTGTGAATATGGCAATGGAGATGAGGATAACAGTCCGAATAATATAAATAATGTAAGTAATTATGATACCTCATCTCAGAGATATAGACAGATCAAAAGACTTTGGTGTCTCTAGCTTTTTAAAAATAACGATTTTTTAATATAAAAATAATTCATGAATGACCTTTCAATTTGGGGCGTACCTGGATAACCTTTAGGGTGCGTTAGTGCGCCCGGGAGCACCGGTTGAGAAACGCTTAGTTAGAGGTAGGTGCCAGTGAGATATGCCTCTACGTCAATACCTCTAAAACTTAGTAGATGGCCTATCACCAGAGTAAATATGACCTGACATTCTCTAAACAGGAAATAAATGAAATGTATGAATGAATTTAAATGCATGAGGCTGTATTACAGGCATTAAAAATGGTACGTTTCATCAGAACTGACAAAGCCCGAGGACCCTTTACAAACTTAACAGGATATAGAAATCGACCCCGACCCACAAAGGATTATGGTTGGCTTCTTCCGTGCTGCTGTTGAATCCAGTCTTGTCTATGGTGATTTTCTAAGTGTAGCTTAGATCTGGCACAAGGCCAAATGTGTAGAGCACCCAGTGAGGATCGAACTCACTACTATGCCGAAATTGATCTAGCGAGACAAGCTTGCTAACCATTATACAACATCAAAGTGAGCAAGACGATTTTGTAATCGTTAGCTTACACGTGGCACAAGGCTGAAAGCGTGAAGCACCAAGTGAGGATCGAACCCACTATTCAGCTGTAACTGACCTAGCGAGACAAGCATGCTAACCATTACACCATAACGATTTTCTAAGCGTTAGCTTAGATATGGCACAAGGCCGAAAGTCTGGAGCACCAAGTGAGGATCGAACTCAGCACTTAGTCGTAATTGATCTAAGGAGATAAACTTGCTATTACACTATGTCGAAGTGATCAAAAAGATTTTCTATGCGTTAGCTTAGATGTGGCACAAGGCTGAAAGTCTAGAGCACCAGATGAGGATCGAACTCAATGCTCAGTCATAATTGCCCTAAATGTATTTTTCTAATTGTAGCTTAAATCTAGCACAAGGTCAAAAGTGTGGAGCACCCAGTGAGGATCGAGATCACTACTCAGTCGTAATTGATCTAGCGGGACAAACTTGCTAACCATTAGGCTACGTCGAAGTGCTCACCCAATCTTGTCTATGCCACAAACACTTGTACTTTGGCATCTTGAATAGAGAAAACCCTAAATGCTGCTTACAAACGACGGTAGAATCCTCCTTTCTGAAATCATACAGAAGCATAGACTGAGATTCCTGGACCACTGCTGTCACCATGAAGAACTTGTTGATGCACTGCTGTGACAGCCAACTCACGGCAAAAGCAGTAGATGTCAACCAGCAAAAACATTTGTCAAACTTCAGAAAACGTGTGTCATCAAGTCTCTCTCTTCAGCAACTACAGGAAGATACAGAGAGTAATATTGAAACCCTGTATATCATCAAATGAGTGTCGAGGGCTAATGAGTATGAATGCTGAGCAAGATCGATGTAGTAAAAGATGTAGAAGTTTTGGCTTTCTTGTTACTCAATTCATCCCAAGCAAGGCAATGATGCCACTAAGATGCAAGCGGTTACTGGGAATGAAAATAAAAGGAGATTACTACAAAAAAAAACTGGATACCCAATCATAAACAGAAAAAAAAAAGGGTAAACCACAATTGTTCAAAAGGCCGAGGTGGAGTGCGAACCGGACGACAGGTGAAACTATCATCTCCTGTATGATTCCTCGGATAGTCATTCTGTCACACGTCCAAAAGTAGGGGAAGGTAACGATACATCTATTTGGTACTTTTATCCAAATAGCTCAGTTTTTGCGGGTTTTTTTTTTTTAGATTTATAACTCTTGTAAGCACTGGTATGTCGGGTCTTAGTTGTGAAGGTCTGAACTGGTGGAACTAATTGATATAGCTCGTTAGAACATTAGTCATATAAATAGCGAGAGAGTAGCGAATGGCTTACAAGGTTTCATCTGTAGAGAAAAAGCTGGGAAAATGCACCCCCCCAAAAAAGCCCGCATAAACGATTTTGAACTCTATTTAGTCTACAAAATGAGAATTGAACAGTTTCATACCAGATATTTTTTTTACTGTAAGATTCACCCAGTACAAGGCTACGTTAGTTTATGTGGATAGGAGTGGGGAGATAACGGTTAACTTTAGACTTGAACAGGTTCAGATTGTAGTGATCGGGGAAATATCCTCTTGGGAGTCGGTTCCACAGAACAGTGGTTCGCTGGAAGAAGGTGTTCGAGTGGAACGTACTTCTAGCCGATGGAATATGAAGATAATATGGGTGGTTTGCTACTATGGAAGTGGTATGGCGAGTCCTAGACGTGATGTTTAGACCTAGCGGAACCAAGAAATATAAGTTCGTCTGAGCACTTTCCATGGAAATAGCAATAGAGCAGTGAGAGACACGCCCCATCTCGCCTGTAAGCGGGAGGTTGGGGGATGGAAAATAATAACAAGGACTCGGAGACATTTTTTTAAACTCTATCAAGACAGAAAAGTGTGGTCTGGGCGGATCCTGCCCAAGTATGGCAACAGTACTCCATTTTCGACCTGATCTGGCCCTTATAAAGGTAGAGGATAGCATGAGGAGTCAGGTACTTAGTAGAGCGGTACAGAGAGCCGATCATTTTATCTGCATCTTTAGCGATGGATCGTATATTAGAGTTCCACTTCAGGTTGGTGTCAGTTTGAGGCCCAAAATTCTCTCAAGGTACGGTGCCACCTCGAGGGGACATCTGTTCATCGTGACTGACGGTAGATCGGCGGTGATGGAATATAACCAGTTTGGTTTTAGAGGCATTAAATGTAACCAGCCAGTGCTTTCCCCACTGAGAAATTACTGTTAGATCGGAAGAGGAGTCAGCTACCAATCTCTGATCGTCAAGACTTTTAGAGGTGTGCCCGTATATCGTTGTATCATTGGCACAGACGTTCACAAATGAACGGAGTATATTCCTCGGTAGATCATTTATGTACATCAGAAAGAGGGTTGGTCTGAGAAGTGAGCCCTGGGGGACGCATGCGCTGACCGCCAGGGCCTCGGAGAGCTGGTTAGCAATATTCCATTTATGGTCTAATCTGACTCTTGTAAAGATAAAATATGTGAGAACGAGTCGGGTACTTTCAGAAGCTATAGAATCAGCCGACCATTTTTCAGCATCTTTAGAGATGAACTGTATGCATGAGATTTACTTGAGTTTTTTTTGGGTTGAGCTTGGGACCCAAGAGATATTGAAAGCATGGTGCCTCATTGACGATGAAGTTGTTCGGAAAATAATGTCTGATTTTAGAATCAACTTTTATTCATGAATCAATGCATTTAGATCAATGAAAATAGGAACTCTGAACATTTATACTTTTCTGCTATCGAGTTGCAAGATTATTTATACCTTTATGATAAAACGCTAAAGTTTTGGACGTCAAGAAATCTTTGAATGCAATTTCTGCATCTTCTTTGCAACGGGTTGTCTTTTGGCTTAAGAAAATTGTCAAGATACTTGAAAAAAAGAAGGTAGCCTTAGTCTGCGGAATATGATGGATGTGGCAAAGTATTATATCCTAAGTCGTTGATTGTCAATTGCAGATGGACGTCTTCTACCATAATGGATTTCAAGACTCGTATCCCCACTGTGGAACTCCACAAACCACCACCGTACTGTTCGATCACAAATGGATACTTCACCACATGCTCTGTTAATGTTGGCAGAAGTTTGAGAAGCATTATAACAAGCTTGAACTCACGCAAAAAAATTAAACTCATCTCTTCGTTTTATATTCATGATGAGGAGTATATGATGTTATAGGTTAAATTCTGACAGATGTTGACATAAGATTAACAAAGAGGACACTTTAATAAATGTGAATCGGTAATATATTTTTGCGTAACTATTATAGAAATATATTAGAACACAATTAAAAGTTTTTTTTAAATCGAACATTTTCCGAACAACCTAATACCTTTCGAACAGCCATCTTTAAAATCCATTATATGTGATCATTTATGCACAGATATTTATACGATTTTCCTCTAAGTTTCTGGTAACAAACTATGATTTTTTTCTCCATGGATCCTACGTTTAATTCAGTAGAAAACAATTACCTATTTTTAATGCCTTATCCATTCAGTACATTGGCGATCACGTATTTTTCTTTTCCTCTTTTTTCGCATATGATACGTTGACACTGTGAATGCCATTTACATGGCTAAACTTCAGAGCCTGTTGCAGGAGTTTAAAATTTGAGCGGAAATTATTCATTAAGCTGCCAAAAAAAGTGGGGGTACAAAACACTCATTTACAAGTAGATAATTTATTTAAAATTCATTATAGTTTAAGGTAGCTTTTGACTTTTGCACGTTACTATATACGTAAGTGGTCTGATGTTTGAGAAATGTATTTTTGGCATACCTGTCTGTAAGTGCTTTGAAACGTAGTTGATTCTGTTTTAATTGGCTCTTCGCAGAAACTGCAATTTAATTAATTTACTCTATCATTAAAAGTGTCAAGAAATGCGATAAAAGTTCTTGAGGGGTTCAAGATTTTGATAAATTTGTGTCGTATTTTCTTGCTTGAGTTTATTTTTGTCTTTCTTTATTTGTTCTTTATGTATATAATTTATGAATTTGCAATTTAATTTGCGCATTTTCTGTTTTTTTTTTTTATATGTTTGGGCTTGGACTTAAAACGGATTACCCTTATTTATATGTATTTCAATTAGTCACGGAACGAACAGTTTTAACCGAACAGAACCCACGAAGGGATTATGTTCATATAAAGAGAAACCAGCGTTTGTTAGCCACCATTTTTTTTTCGCACATTACAGAAGCCAGGCCTTCTCCAGATCTGACAAGCATAAGGAGTTATTGGCCTTACGCTCCGACGCTTGCCTATATTGGAAAATGATTAGAATACAGAGTTATCCTTTTCTAAGACTAGCTTCCAAAGCTAAAGAGTGTTGATCTGCTATTGAGCCCGTAGCTGAGGAGTTGGAGGTGTGTGTGAGAAAACATTGATTCATGCGTTTCACTAAGTCATTTAGGTAAAGTGAACGCAATGACTTCGACAGGAATTTTCTGCGTGGATAACTATTACGTCAGACGTAATCCTTGGTGTCGGGGTAATGGTTCTTAAGAAAATCGTGTTGAATGTTACTGTGTGGTGAGTTCGAACCTCACTGGGTGTTTTATAGTCGTGGATATACCGTATTTTTTGTGTATAATAGATCAGATTGATTTTTCACTTTTTTGAGAAAAATCAACATTGCACTCGGTGTGGAAGCTGGAGTGTGATTTGATAAAAAGTGGCACCAAAAAAAAAAAAAAAAAGAAGAAAAAAAAGTAGATTCATAGCTTTTACCAATTTTGGAGCCCGTAGGTTTAAAAATCGTCTGAAAAATATACAGAAATCTCTAATTTCCTCAGGTTTTTCTTTACAAACGGACTTCAAAATTTTACTATTATATTTCAAGAATAAATCCAAATAACGTTGATATCTTTTGTCTTAGAAACATTGAATGGAAAATATATTCAAATCAGAATTTTAATTATGACTCACTACAAGCAAAATATGTATTCGGTAAGTAAAAACTGTGTAAAAAATTGTAAAAGATTACAAAAACGGTTACTCAATGAATAATATTTGCTAGATCATTTGCCGGAGAGAGTCCCCTTGTAGCGGTTTCGAAAATTAGGAGGTAACCTGACTATGGTTCCAAAATCGACCTGTCCTAGGACTTGAGTGTGGTGCCACCGCGTGTTTCTGAAGCTAAAGACAGGATATAAATTATATCTTTGAGTATAATACAACCCGTTAGTACAACCATCCTTATGTAATTTTTTAAAAGTTCCATATTCTCCTTTAAAATCTCAATGTTGTATCTACATATATTATAATAATTTGCGATTTAAAATGACAAGTACTAGTGTGCACTATATAGTGATATAATTATGTCGGGGTTGCTTATATATCTATTTTGTATTGTTTTCTTTTTCTCGAATCGTTTGAAGTTTTCAAACTGGGTACTTTGCGTCAACAAACGAAGGAATATGAAACAACCATTTCACAGCATGGGAATTATCGCTCCAGTTTTTCAAGCGGAAAAAAGTACATAATTCATACGATAGTTAGGCCTTTGTTGTAACATTAATGTTATCAAAATATGACATATCTTGTGTATTCCCTTTATTCATTTTTTAAATCAATTTCGGCGAATATCCTGTTTTGAGACAAAAGACATTCAATTACACTGGTTCCCAAAGAACAAATATGGCCGACATATCAAATAACTTTTGTAAACAATTGTTATCAACACCTGCCTACTTTGTGTTTTATTATCTATAGTGTTAACTTAGTGCGTATGTAATCTTGCTGTTTCGAATAAGAGGTTTTAAGCTGAGTAAAAAAGTTCTGAAAACGTGTACTTTTGTATAACACGACCCCCCTTTTTGCCTGTAATTTTCTTTTAAAATTTCTCACAGGGGAAATGGGATAACATACATTAACGTGGATACCAAAAGAGACATACGATACCTAAGGTTTAAAATGAATTTTAAAAAATGAAAAATCTTTCTTGATGCTATGATTGTAGTTTTAATTTCAAACTAATACATTAAATTTAATATTTTAAAAAAGTAAAATACTTTGCTATAATTCAAAACTAATTTAAATTGATTGGGAGGAGTTTTTGTATTGAAATTACTGATTTTAGTTCTATTTTTAGTCATATGCCATCATAATGTAATTATCTTTAAAATATCTTTAAAAAATAAAATATACTTTTCTGAAACTTTATTTGAAGAATATTAGCTGATTTAAAGTTTAATTAATTTAGCTTGAAACAAGTATTATTTTTAGTATAAAATATTGCAGAAATGCATTTTTAACACGGAGGTAGCTGTTTTTCTAAGGTTTTGTACAAGTTGGTAAGACATGGCGGTTGACATCGCTTTTAAATTTTTGAAGATTATAGGTGGCAGATAAGCAAGAAATTGTAAAGCAGTTCCATAGGTGGGAAGTGCGAGCGAAGACACTATTCGAATAGAACGGACGGCTGCATCTAACTATTTCAACATTAAAACGGTGAAACGTAATTGCCGATCTTGTAACACGCTTAGAGTATAAAGAGAATATCTATAAGGGTGTGAGCGTTTGTGTGTGCTTATGTCTAAAAAGAGAATGTGCTGATGATACCTCCTTACGAGTGGAAGGAGTGATTCCTGGAAGGTTCGTCTACAAAACTCTTAGAGTCAAT
>OZ038486.1:124334299-124349299 GCA_964036315.1 Acanthosepion esculentum | reverse complement strand
ATATATATATATATATATATATATATTTTTATTAATCCGACGGAATAAATAAAAAGAGCGCTTGCTCAAATACAAGTAGACACTAAAAATAACCTTTAAAAGTGACACACACACACACACACAGACACACACACACACACACACACACACACACACACACACACACACACACACACACACACACACATATATATATATATATATATATATATATATGCGTGTTAGTAGGACGTAGAACATTATTTGAAATAGTAGAATACGAGGTAATCAAGAAAAAACTGATCTACTCGTAGTGGTCTTGTTTTAAATCCAAATAAATAAATAAATAAATATATATATATATATATATAGTCTCTGGTCGTCGGATTTGATGTGGTAATCCTTAGGTATCGCGTTTTTTTTCTTGTAGAGTTCCATACATTTAAGCAATAAATTCAAATATGTTGGATTAACAAATGAAAAATCTATTCCTAAAAATACGTGTATGTATATGCGGGCAAAACTCCTTGTCAGAAAACACTTGTGAAAGGTCACTAAGAACATATTAAAAAAAATGTAATAAAACAGTCATTCAAGCGAATCATTGCTGCCCTCAGCATATGACTTCCCCTACTTGGTGCGTATAAAATGAGCAAAAGAACAATTGTTCACTTGAACTCTCTTCATCGGAGAGAAAAAAACTCTTGCTTGTCATGTGATTGATTTCCCTTAAAAAAAGACAAAGAAAAACAACAAAAATAAAAAAATAAAATAAACGCTAAGCGCTGTGTGGTTCATTAAACATTCCAGTATCGACAACAAATATTTTATTGTCGGAGTCAGCAACTCTTCTACTGTCAGGGATTGTAGAAAAAAAAGTCACGGGTCTTTTTCAGCATAATAAAAAAAAACTATCTGCACTTGCATCCACCTGCTTCTGACACGACAACTCAATTCACAGGAAGCAAAGAAAACTCAAAAAATAATAAATAAAACCAGAGCTACTCGAGTTTCAACCTCGAATTGAAGGATCTTCAGTCCAGGTTAATTTTTTGTTTTAAATAGCTTGTATTAATATATATATATATATATATATATATATATATATATATATATATATTTTTATATATATATTTGTCATCCACAGACAGACTGTTTCGCTGTTTCACAGCTCATTAGTGTGGCTAGACGTCCGGTTGCCTCTAGCTAGGTTCGAAACCCGATTGAATTTGCGTCAGTACGAATTTCTCCCACTAAGCCGTCAGCGTACGGTACGGGATGAAGGTGAATTTTAGCGTGTTTATTTTTAGATTCAGATAAACACACAGTATATATGTGTATGTATATTATATATAAATATATATATATGTATATATTATATATTATATATATATATATTATATATATATACATATTATATATATATATACATATTATATATATATATATATATATATATATATATATATATATATATATATATATATATATATATATATATATATACGATAATAACGGAGATTTCAATCCGAACAGTTGAACATCTCGTTGTTCACGAAATGAATTTATAATCGAAATGTATAATTAAAGTCTCCGTTTTCTTGTTATCATTATAATGCTCTGTAGTATACATTGAGCTCTCCCTGGATTTATATCCTACTCGGAATTATCCATTCCAGTCACAAACTGGTAAGACGTATATATATATATATATATATATATATATATATATATATATATATATATATATATATATGATGAAAATATATTTTAAAGTATGCTATATTTATTGGTTAAAGTGCTTAATATCAGGTATAGGAGGTATGTAAATATAAAAGTGGACATTGAAGTCAACATCCAATTGCTTTGTTTTATTTTTCTTTACGGCATATCAGCAGCTCAGTGGGTTATTTAATGCCGACAAGATTTTTAGGATAGGTTCGTATGAATAAAATATGTATTCTTTATAAGAAATCAGTTTGTAGATCAGGGTTCATTGACGTATGTTTGCAAAAACGGTTTTTGTCGGGAGTCAAATGCATTGCTGGTAATATCTTTCTTTCTTCTAAAAATTATTGCTGGTATCTTTATTATAAAAATCTATTTTTATACTTTAATATGTGTTTTGACCCCAGTTTGGTGATTAACTACTTGCCCATAACTGGGGCCCTAACAGGTGTTACAACCCCCAGTCAGGGAGAACCTAGGAATAACAGCATTTAAGAGGTGGTTCCATTCTCCTCAAAATCTCCCGATCAGAGGCCCTACTGCCGGATGTAGTTTATCATCATACATAGGACGAGACATCCAATGGCGACAGTCTGTTTCATATTTCATGACGATTGCGTGTAGCAAGAAACAAACTGTCCCCGCCGGGTGCTGACTTCAATGTCCACTTCATATTGATTTTCTAAGCGTAGCTTACATGTGGCATAAGGCCGAATGTATGGGCACCCGGTGATATACATTCTGTTTATTCGTTATTTTAATAGATACAGATTATTATAAGTAAATGCCCTGTATTTAATTAAAGAGTATTAACTACATTTACCGGCCTGAACTTTCGAGAAACTTCATAGAAAAAACTTGTGTCCTATACAGAATCGCCATTTGATCTGACGTGCTATACTACTCAGCTATAGAGAAGCGTCTGGTTAACAAATCCAAATTAATGATTTTAAACGACAAATCTTCGACAAACTTTCCTGAACAATCCTATCTGCTTAAGAGACGTACCTTAATGTAAACAATGACAAATATATTTTCTGTTTATACGCCATTTTAATTTACCCGCCTGGATATATTCATTCAGGCTGGTAAATGTAATTAATTCTGTTTAATTGATAAAAGAGCGTTTACTTAAAATAAATTGTATCTATTAAAATAACGTGCCAACAGAAAATATATTAAATAATTGTCGGACTTAATCCAATCATAATACATATATAAATTAAATAAGGCAAGAAATATTAGTGAATATGAAAGGATTTTGATAAAAATAAGCAGACATAAGGTTTGTAATTTATTCAATCAGACATGCCTAAAAGAGAACTTGCTGCCTAAATACACAAATTCACACACACACACACACACACACATATGTATTATGTAAAGGTGACATGACTTTCGGATCACCGCGCGTGCGCACATACACGTGTGTGTGTGCGCACGCGCGGTGATCCGAAAGTCATGTCACCTTTACATAATATAATTTTCTACTTCAGATGGCTGACACGATCTCCTACAGTTTAGAAGAGATGCTGCTTGCAAATGTATGACACGAAAATGATGGTGTTTATACAGTTCTTCTCGATGTTTGAAAGCATCAATGAAAGTGAATAAACTGAATCCAGTACAAGTGCTTTGTATTACTGTATTGTTCTTCTATTGTTCGCATTAATTTTTGGGGTGCTACTATCCGAGTTCGAATTCCAGTCGAATCCATACATTCATTTACGTGCTAATTCTCTTGGGAAAGGTATGAATCCTCTTCTTCTCCCCACTCCCAGCTATGAGTAACTAGCAGGACAGACCGGGTTCTATAGCCCTGAATGTTCACTGGTATAACGCAGAAAGAAATGGCATCCTACTGCGGGAAAAAATCTGCCTCGTTTGATACATGATAGCCTAAGCGTGTATCACGCATGGCACATAACTGACTGACTATAGTATGATCTCTACTATTCATTCTCTATCCTAGTATGATATCTACTATTCATTTTCTACTATGGTAAGATATTTACCAACTGTTGGAAGCATGAAATATATTAGGATTAAGTTTAGGGGTTAGGAATTAGGGGTTAGGGTTAAAGGCAGAGAACTGGTTATGTATTAAAAATCATTAAGAATTTTTTATACAAAAAATAAAAAAAAACATCAAATAGTGATTTTAATGTTTTGAAACTGATTTGATGTAATTAAAAAAAAAGATGTAAATTGGTCATCGTTTTTCCTGAGCATTTTCCAGCAATAACGAGTGCATCGTCATTTACGGTAGATTGCAAATGCTTCGGTAGATATCATATTATAATTGCACCCTTTTTGGTAGGGAGGACAAGACTTTCGGTCCACCCTGTATATAATGAAATACAATAATAGTTGGTTACATCCAACTATAGTGAAGCTGGTAATAAAAAGCGCCCAATTTGAAGCTGAGCCAATAAAATGTAAGAATATTGGAGGGGAGCGTGAAAAGCCTTGTTTTTCATTGGCTGACGTTGAGTGACATATGTCAATTAGAACGGTCGAAATCCAAGCAAAGTCGGAATGTGTTTTTTGCAATGTCGAGGTGCGTAGCACGACGCTTTCAAGGAGGCGGCCTGACTCGTTTTGAATCAGATCGGGGTTGCTGTTGGAGCTGATATAATGCAAAACCCCAAATCGGCGACGATGACAGTGCATCACTAAAGAGCACTGTTGATACATCTAAAATGTATTCTGAAACTATACACGCTGGTATTAACAGTGACGACTGGGGACAGACCAGTTGGCAACCAAGAAATAGACCCGGTGTCGATTGGAGAGACAATTGGCATCCCGGGAAAGATGGGCAGTGCGGCAAGACGGGTTAGCTAATCAACTTGCATGCTCCGCGAAGAGCAACCCAAAAATGCTACGACTTACCTAAATGTATCATACACCTGGGGATCCCGAGATGGGGGTTGGTGGGGTGGAAGAGATCCTCAACAGGACGGATTGACTGGAATCGAGCGGAAATGCCCAATCGACTACGACCAGATGCAGATGCGGTAAGACTTGCAAAAACCAGCGAGGTTTGAACATACATCAAAGCCGGATGAAATGCCTTGAGGGTGGAAGCCAGGAAGTAAAAAGGAAGAGGTGCGAGGTCAGGAGTCATACCACAAAGTCCAGTCTCGCCAAGCTTCAGTTCCTCTCACTCAGGGCAATGAGCTCCAAAAGAAGATAAAGTGGCCCACAGCGAACAACAAGGGCGTCTGGCAGGATTTCGACACTGGCATTTGCGAGATACTCCAGTCAGTTACAGAGGGAGGCGTGGAAAGGCGATTAACTTTCATGACGACAATAATAACTAGCATGGTTTCAGAGAGATTTGGTTGCGTCGATCCTTGTCAGCCAAGGGCGCCCTACACTGCCAACCGTAGGACGAACAAAATTAAAGACTTAAGGAAAGAAATAAGATCGCTTAAGAAGCTTTATAAAAGGGCAATTATAGAGGAGCGTCAACCCCACGAGGAGCTCCGAGGGATACTCAGAGGGAAATTAAAAACCATACGGCGAGCGGAGTGGCATAGGAGGAGGAGGAAAGAAAGATAAAAAAGCGGGCAAATTTCCTGTCCAACCCTTTCGGCTTCGCAAAAACATTGCTAGGAGACAGACGCAATGGGAAACTGGAGGCGGCGGAGGAAAAATTAATAATTACCTTCGAAATTCGATGAGTGACCCTGCAAAAGAGCAAGAACTGAGTATACATACCCGCTTCATTCCTCAGGAGCCACCAGTGTTCCAACATGACACCTGCTTGCCCACTTGGAAAGAAATTCAAGAAGTTGTGAGAGCAACCAGATCCGCCTCAGCACCAGGACCGAGTGGGGTACTGGTGCTGAGCAGTGGAGATTCTCGGCGGTGGGGGGGGGGTATGAATCCCGAAGAAAGAAGGATCAAAGTCACTGAACCAATTTCGAATCATTTGCCTGCTGAATACCGAGAGCAAGATCTTTTCGGGTTATTGTCAAGACGCCTTTCGAATTTCATTCTTAGAAAGGGCTACATTGGCACATCGGTCCAGAAAGGCGGTGTCGCCGGTATGCCAGGTTGCCTTGAGCATACAGGAGTTCTGACACAGCTTCTGAAAGAGGAGAAGGAAAGCAAAGGGGACCTGACTGGTTGGTTCTCGCTAACGCCTACGGGTCCATGCCACAGAAACTGGTGGAAGAAGCCCTAAAAAGACATCACGTACCTCCATCAGTATGCGATCTCATAGTAAACTACTGCGATAATTTCCGGCTGGGAGTAGTTTCAGGTACAACAGCATCAGAATGGCAGACACTGATAAAAGGGTATCATCACAGGTTGCACAATGTCTGCTGTCCTATTTTCATTGACCATGAACATGCTTGTAAAGGCAGCCGAGGTGGAAATCTGAGGCCCTGTGGAATCCGCCAAACACCGATAAGGGCTTACGTGGACGATTTAACCGTGACAACGACATCTGTCACGGGAAGTAGATGGCTTTTAAAGGGTTTCGAGGAAAATATGACTTGGGCCAGAATGTATTTCAAACCAGCAAAATCCAGGTCCTTAGTATTGGAAAAAGGCAAGGTCATGGAGAGAGTCCGGTTTACAGTCGCAGGAGCAACAATTCCTACCCTGAGCGAAAAGCCGCTTAAGAGCTTGGGCAAGACTTTCAACTGTAGTCTGAAGGACACAGTCGCGATCCAGCAGATTGTAAAGGATCTTGACGAGTGGCTGACGAAGATCGACAAATCAGGATTGCCAGGACGTTTTAAGGCATGGCTCTTCCAGCATGCAGTTTTGTCCCGGATATTGTGGCCATTGCTCGTCTATGATGTTCCTATTACCACCGTGGAAACGTTAGAGAGAGCAATTAGTAATCGGTTAAGAAGTTGGCTGGGTTTGCCGAGTTGCTTAAGTGGTGTGGCCGTCTATGGTAACAGCAACGCATTGCACCCCCTTTAGTAGCCTTGTGGAAGAATTTAAAGTCGCGAGAACAAGAGAAAAGCTGTAGTATGCAGAATCCAAAGATCCAAAAGTGGCAGCAGCTGTAATTCAGACAAGATCTGACAGGAAATGGAGGACTGAAGAAGAGTTGCGAGTGGCAAAGGAGAGACTTAGGCATAAACCTTTACTGGGATCAATAGCTAAAGGCAAAGCGGCGAGGTTGTTTTTTTTTCACAGTCTCCAAACCAACATTACCAAAGGCAAAGAAAGACGCCAACTCATCCAAGATGAAGTCAGTGCGGGCGTAGAAGAAGCGCGATACTGTAAAATGGTCGGTACAAGTCAGTAGGGAGGCTGGAAAAAATGGGTGAACGTAGAACAGAAAATAATTACCTGGTCAAAGTGCTGGAGGTCGGATTTTAGTGAGGTTCTATTTCTTATGAAATCGGTATATGATGTCCTACCGAATCCAACGAACCTGCATATATGGGGGAAGAGCAAGACTGCTAATTGCCAACTATGTGCAAGGAAATGATCTTACAGAACATCCTTAGTAGTTGCCCAAAAGCTTTGGGTGATGGTCTGTACCGTTGGCACCACGACCAAGTTCTTAAAGCAATTGTAAAAAGGTGACTAAAGCTATAAGGGCTAGTAAGCATCAACCAGGGAAGAAATTGAATCAGATTAAAGAGAGAGAGAGAGATTGCACTCCGACAACACAAAGCAGTGCATTATTTTGGAACTGTCTGTATTATGGGAGGAATATATTACACTAGCTAATGAGAGAAAGAGGTCCAAATACCAAGAACTGGTCGAACAATGTCGGCAAAAGTCATGGAAAATATACTATGACCCCGTAGAATTTGGTTGCAGAGGCTTTGCTGGGCAGTCGGTGTGCAGAGCCCTAGCAAAAATAGGCATAGTGGGAGGAGCTAGGGAGAAAGCGCTGAAGGACATTGCCAACGCAGTTTTAACTGCTTCTAAATGGATTTGGCTTAAGAGACCAGAAGAACTAGTGAGGACGATAAAAGGGGAAGAAAATAAAACCTCACAATCATAGGGGATGTGTTACAGGGTATAAGGGAATATTGAGGCAATATAGGACGTTAGGGAAGTCGAACTGTTACGGATAGGTGTTGAGAATTGGCGTATGTTCTTGGATGGGAATTTAAAAAAAAAATTTTTAACATTTTTTTTTTATTTTTCGCTTACTGATTACCATTTGTTTCCGCTTATTTGCGGTTTTATTTCAATATCAATGCCTAATTGCCTATTTCTTATGAATGTATTAGAAGAGAGAAAGATAAAATAGTATCATAGTAATCGGAGATCACGGGTGTCAATGCTAGTATTAATTGGTTAGATTTATTTCGAGTAATATGTAACAGATACTGAGTAGGTAGCATAATTATTGTTTTTTTTTAGTTCTTAAGTTAATTTTGTAATGGCAGGTCTCGAAAATTAAAGTAAATGGGGGATAGAATTGATGTATGTGTGTCATTACATGTGTGCGTACATTTACTATATTTATAGATGGATGCGTGAGCATGTAGGCTTTTTTGTGTGATTTTGTTTGACTAAGACTATAAGGTAAATGTAGACTTAAAGATTTATATGATAGTAAGAATAGCGAATTTTTTTTCTCTAGAAGTGCTAATATAGGATAGATTTGAGTTGGGTACGCATCTAGGTTAGTTGAAACCCGGACTATGGTTAGAGAGAATCTCAGTTGAGTTCCACCACGGAATTTGTGAGCGAGCGGAGCTATATTGAGTCTGATTTGCTACCTCTTCGTCACCGAAGCCCGTTGAACATTTGGTATGACGTTTGCTTGATAACCTAACTGTCCGGTTTCAATTCTAGGTAGTGGATGCGCACTGCTGATGAGACCCAAATATAGGACGAAACCGCCGTCCAGTGCATCTGTTGAGGTTTCAAACTCGATGAATTACTTAATTATAATTATCAAATCCTCCTAATAATTTATATATATATGTATTATGATTGGATTAAGTCCGACAATTATTTGATATATTTTCTGTTGGCACGTTATTTTAATAGATACAATTTATTTTAAGTAAACGCTCTTTTATCAATTAAACAAAATTAATTACATTTACCAGCCTGAATGAATATATCCAGGCGGGTAAATTAAAATGGCGTATAAACAGAAAATATATTTGTCATTGTTTACGTTAAGGTACGTCTCTTAAGCAGATAGGATTGTTCAGGAAAGTTTGTCGAACATTTGTCGTTTAAAATCATTAATTTGGACTTTGCTAACCAGACGCTTCTCTATAGCTGAGTAGTATAGCACGTCAGATCAAATGGCGATTCTGTATAGGACACAAGTTTTTTCTATGAAGTTTCTCGAAAGTTCAGGCCGGTAAATGTAGTTAATACTCTTTAATTAAATACAGGGCATTTACTTATAATAATCTGTATCTATTAAAATAACGAATAAACAGAATGTATATCACCGGGTGCCCATACATTCGGCCTTATGCCACATGTAAGCTACGCTTAGAAAATCAATATGAAGTGGACATTGAAGTCAGCACCCGGCGGGGACAGTTTGTTTCATGCTACACGCAATCGTCATGAAATATGAAACAGACTGTCGCCATTGGATGTCTCGTCCTGTGTATGATGATAAACTACATCCGGCAGTAGGGCCTCTGATCGGGAGATTTTGAGGAGAATGGAACCACCTCTTAAATGCTGTTATTCCTAGGTTCGCCCTGACTGGGGGTTGTAACACCTGTTAGGGCCCCAGTTATGGGCAAGTAGTTAATTACCAAACTGGGGTCAAAACACATATTAAAGTATAAAAATAGATTTTTATAATAAAGATACCAGCAATCATTTTTAGAAGAAAGAAATATATTACCAGCAATGCATTTGACTCCCGACAAAAACCGTTTTTGCAAACATACGTCAATGAACCCTGATCTACAAACTGATTTCTTATAAAGAATACATATTTTATTCATACGAACCTATCCTAAAAATCTTGTCGGCATTAAATAACCCACTGAGCTGCTGATATGCCGTAAAGAAAAATAAAGCAAAGCAACTGGGTGTTGACTTCAATGTCCACTTTTATATTTACATACCTCCTATACCTGATATTAAGCACTTTAACCAATAAATATAGCATACTTTAAAATATATTTTCATCATATATATATATATATATATATATATATATACTAGTCCAAGCGATATTTTGTGGATACTCATTTTGAGTAGATGCTCTGTTTTTTTTAATTTTTTTAATTTTGTATTTATTTTAAACAGAGTAAATTACATCTGATAGTATGTATTCAAAAAACTTAATAAAGAAAATATGCTCTACGGTAGGATCCAAATGTGTGAAGTGAAATTGTGGAGAGCTAGGATCGCCTACGTCTTGAATGCATTTGAAACATAAAAGAAGATTAACTGGAATATATATTCATTGTTTAATGGTGGGTGGGTGTAAAGTATGCAACCGAATGGGTGAAAGCACAGAGTTGCTGTAACTCCCAGACAAAAAGTGGCGTTTATTTTTTTCTTCTTTTTATAGCTATATGTTTTTAACTTTGTCAAGCACAAAGCCACAGTTGTGGGACATTCATCTGAAGTCGGGCTCACTTTACTACCAACGTCCTGCGGGACTTTCGAGCTTAATGTCGTTCTACGGTGGAGAACTTAATTTATTTTTAATGCGTTATATGATAACTGGTTCGATTTGTCTCCGGAAAAGAAACTAAAATTCAAAATAAAATATATTTTCAAATGAATACCAATGGCACAAACTAATTCACATTTCTGTTTTCTTTCATAAATATGAAAGTATTGTTGGCGTCCGATGTATCTGGGTGTTGAATTCAATGTCCACTTTTATATTTACATACTTTAAACCATCAGTATAGCATACTGTAAAACTATATTTTATCATATATATAAAACTATATTTTATCATATATATAAATCTATATTTTATCATATATATAAAACTATATTTTATCATATATATAAATCTATATTTTATCATATATATAAATCTATATTTTATCATATATATGAAACTATATTTTATCATATATATAAATCTATATTTTATCATATATATAAATCTATATTTTATCATATATATAAAACTATATTTTATCATATATATAAAACTATATTTTATCATATATATAAATCTATATTTTATCATATATATAAATCTGTATTTTATCATATACATAAATCTATATTTTATATATATAAAACTATATTTTATCATATATATAAATCTATATTTTATATATATAAAACTATATTTTATCATATATATAAATCTATATTTTATCATATATATAAATCTATATTTTATCATATATATAAAACTATATTTTATCATATATATAAATCTGTATTTTATCATATATAAAAATCTATATTTTATCATATATATAAATCTATATTTTATCATATATATAAAACTATATTTTATCATATATATAAAACTATATTTTATCATATATATAAATCTATATTTTATCATATATATAAAACTATATTTTATCATATATATAAATCTGTATTTTATCATATATATAAATCTATATTTTATCATATATATATTGCTAACCAATTATTAAGCCAGCGAACTGATCTTCAAAAGTAGACATACGAACAAATTTAAAATCCCTTAAAAATGCTTATTATTTGCGGTGGGATTGCACACTTGGAGTGTTGGTTCGTTTATATGGCTAATAGCGCATATGGGTGTACATTCATGCGTAGGTTAGAATGTATGTGTGGCCGAGTGGTTAGAACGTTCGCTTTCTGACCATGAGGCCCGGGCTCGATTCTCACCACGATTGGTTTGTCAGGTTAAAGTTTGGAAAGTGCCTGAAAACCATACGACGGGTTGACCCAATCCTTGCGTGTGAAATTGGGTAGACGGAACCCTTGCTAACACAAGTCACCGAGGGTTTGAGTGTGCTGTTGGTCACGCTAGATATGTTCTCTCCCAGAAACTGGTTTGCTCAGCATAGTTGCAGTATAAACCAAGTTGGCTGTTGAACGAACATAGATGTGCCTGAGTGAGCGTCTGCAATAGGGATTAAACAGGTATTATATGGCCAGCTATTATATTATATTACACGTGTGTGTATATGTGTAGCTGCGAATGTGGCTTGGTATTGCGTATCATACGACTTTGTTGCTTTTTACGTGTTACTTGCTTTCGCTTGTCCCTAGGCCTCGTGAATTTAAACGTCCTACGAGGCTGGCATCCCGTTCCCACCCCTACACCGTTGAAACTGTTAGATGTAGACGTCTCTTCTACTCCAATAGCTTCATGTCTCGCACATCTCGCCTATGGAACTCCCTTCCCTATTACTGTTTCCCTGACAAATACAATCTCCAACGGTTTAAGTGTAGCGTCAATCGACATCTCCAGTTGCCTTGATCTATCCACTTCCCTTCTCCACATCCTTTCACCTTTCATTCCTATCTGCTCTCGCTCCAAATCTTCTGTAACCCAATTGCCTTGATCGACCCACTGTCTTTCTCTTTCTCCACATCCTCTCCTTTACCACTCCTATCTGCTCTTCCTCCATCACTTCTATACCCCCTTGCGTGATAGTGGCCTCCAGCCTTGCTTGGGGTGATACGCTTAAAAAAAAAAAAAACATCACACATAGTTGGATCTATGACTGTCTTACCGATGTACGCACACCTATATTTCTAAACTAACAATTTTTGTATCATTATTCATACACCATTTTTTTTATTTTAACTCTTAATTTTCTAAATTTATTTGGTTTATTTGTCTGTATTTAAAATCCCTCCATTTATGTCTGACAGTATGGTTACTATTGTTATTATTATAATTTCTAATTACTAAGGACTCTTTCATTGAACTAACTACTCTGGAATTGTGTTGATTGGTCATACCTAAAACAACGAGCCATATCAGGTGTATAAACCAATATACAAAGTTCCAAACTTTAAGGAAATTCTTGGCTGGGTCAGTCTGTTAAGGCTTACTACTACACATCCATTACCTCCTTAACCCTTTCTTTTCCATCCCTTCTCATCGTTTTAAAAGAGCCCCCCGCCTCCTTCTCTCACACACTCTCTGTCTTGCGTCTCCTTCTCTCCTATCAGTCTAATATATCCGTTCCGTATATTGTCTCCATTGACTGAGAAATTTCAGTCTGAATAGATGAATATTTAAGTATTATTATTAAGGACTCTTTCATTAGACTAATTTGGAATCGAGTTGGTTTGTCCTGCCGAAAACAACAAATCATATCGGTCAATTTGATGTATAACGCAATATAAAAAGACCCAAACTTTAAAGGAAAAATTCTTAGCTGAGCCAACGGATTTAAGCTTACTACTATCCAACCATCACTTCCTTAACCCTTTCGTTTTCATACGCCCTTATACTCATTTCTTCTTTCTTGCTTTCCCTCCTTCTCCCTGTCAATCTAATATATCTGTCCGGTAAATTATTTCTATTTAATAAGGAGATTTCGATCTGAAGACATTAACATTTCGGTGTTCACGAAATAAATTATAATCGAAATGAAATGAATAATTAAAGTTTCCTTCTTTATATATATATATATATATATATATATATATACATATATATATATATATATATATATATATATATATATATATATATATATATATATATATATATATATACACTATTTCTACAACTGAAGAAAAAGAACTATGTTTGTGTGACCATAGACGACTTAATAGAAGACCTAATACCTAAGACAAGAGAAAATCCCGAACAGGGAAAGAAAGAAAAAATGAGGCCAAAAGGCAAACACCTACCGACTAAGAAAATCGCTATCTTCTGTCGTCTTCTTCTTCTTTTATTGTCTTCTCTCATTAATAGAATACTTTTCTCATATTCTCTGACACTCAGTAACCCCTTGCATCTTAGTGGCTCTATTGCTTTGCTTCGGGGTTGAATGATTAAAAAAAAGTGGTCAACGACTAGATCATCTAGACAGGGCAAAAAACGTTTCACAACGTCAACACTTAACAAAGATGGCGAGAGCATGAAACTTGAGTTGTCATATATATATATATATATATATATATATAAAGTTGTTTTTATGCACATGAAAGTATATCCTGTCTGAGAAATATTTGATATTTAATATACATATATATATATATATATATATATATATATATATATATATATATATATATATATGACATTAAAGTATCGTCCTGAATGAATTCAGCAGAGGACGAAACGCGTTGATGAAGAAAAGATTTGCTTTTGTTTTTTATATTGTTCTTTTACAGATATACTTTATTTATATCTGAAATTTTACACACACACACACGTATATGGCGTGAAACGGCTCGTCGCCATGCAGTGTTGACATTCAAGTTAATACTCTTTATATATATATATATATATATATATATATATATATATATATATATATATATATATATATATATATAGAGAGAGAGAGAGAGAGAGAGAGATAGAGAGAGAGAGGGATATGAAGTGTATGAACTTGGAAGTCATAAACTTTATATATATATATGTATGTATATATACATATATATATATAAAGATATATAAAGTGTATGAATTTGGAAGTCAACACTGCATGGCGACAAGCCGTTTCTCGCCATAAATGGACCTCAGACCAAGAGTATTGATTTCCATGTCGCCATTATTTATATCGCTATATGCTTTATCTCCTATATTAAGCACTGTTCCCCAATTAATATCGCGACAAAAAGAAAACATTGTTTAAACAAGCAATAAATAAATGTAAATGAGTTATTTAAACAAGAAATAAATCCAAAAAGACATCCGCACACACACACACACACACACACACACACACACACACCGAATACATCTATATAACTTGAGAAACTTTAGAAAATCCCAGAAACTAATAGGACGCTGAGAGCGGATATAACATTGCTGCATCATCTTTTGACACTCAGAGCTGAAAAGATAAAGAAAAGGAAGAAAAAGAATAATGAGAGAGTAGAAGGAGACAAGAAAATTATGAATAGAAGAAGAACCACGATATCCTACATATGTGCACACACGCACGCATACACGCACACACACACGCACGCGTACACGCACACAAACACACACACGTATACACGCACACACACACACACACGCACACACACACACACACGTATACACAGGCACATGCGTTCGCACACACAAACAGACACGCACAAAAATGAAAAATAAACCTAACACCTATGAAAAGCGCATAAATTATTTTTTTTAACTTAATATAAAAATAACGAAAACGAGAAATCTTACTGATATCTCCTGACGAATGGACCGAAGAA
>OZ038486.1:124324299-124331799 GCA_964036315.1 Acanthosepion esculentum | reverse complement strand
GCAAATACGACGTGCAACAACAAATACTTCAAACGGATCTGTGAACAAATGAACACATATTCATCTGATAACGGGTTGGGGGTGTAGTTTTCTTCTCTTTGTTATTGTTATTGTTATCAAACAAAAACTGAAACACAAAGAAGTGGGTAAAAAAAAAAGAAAGGAAAAAAGCTTCGATTCAAAAGCTTTTCTTTCCTGGTCCCATTGTTTCATGTTGTGTGATTGCTTTGGCGCCTCCCTTTGTCATCCTGCTGCCTCGCTTTCATCTGTTGAACGGCGAGACTTGATCTTCGTCTCCTTGCATGTTGCTACCTGACATCGCTTACGCGTCATCACAAGTCGGTGAGAAATCGACCACTTACTACAATGTTTGGACTTTAGATGGTGGGGGAAGGGTAACGCGTTTGACATACGACATATATGAACATAAAAAAGAAGAAATTCTCGCAGAATTTGTGAAGCGTCCTGAGAAATTACCGTATTTGACGGCATATAAAACGCACAGGTGTATAAGACGCACTCCAATTTCAGCAGGGAAAATCAAGAAAAATTTAGTATTTAGTAAAATTAGTAAAATTATAAGTAAATGGTACAGCCTAGACTATATTTATGAAGTATTATTTTGGTTAAAGAATCAATGAATACAATTAAACGAAAAATAATATGAAAAATTTTATTCATCTTCAAATCTAAAAGATTCGCCGTCTTCGTTATCAAAACTCTGATACTCATTTTCAATACTACTATCATCGTCGTTAAATAATGCGTCATCTTCCGTTCCATTGAGAGCATTGCTAATGCCACACTTTTAAAAAGATTTCACAACAATTTCTGGTCTAATATTATTCCAGGCTTGCTTCACCTATTCGCAGACTTGTGCAATGCTGTTTTTTTTTATTCTTCCTGTAAGTGTAAAGTCATGATCAGGCATTACCATCCACGTGTTCCATTGCTCCTTCATGTTTAAGTCTAAGCTAATGGGAATTGCCAGGTAGCTAATTTCGGTCGACAACCGCGAATTTTAAACCTACATGTGGCATATAAGACGCAGGGGAATTTTAAAAGATATTTTTACTAAAAAAAAGTGCGCCTTATATACCATCAATTACGGTAAGTAAGCACCAATTGTTATTAAGAATCCAGGTAAAAACGTCATTGGTAAAAAAAAAAACGTCACAGATAAAAAAAAAGTCTTAGTAAAAAAATGTCACAGGGCAAATGAAATAGGACAAAGTTAGCAGTCAGCGAACAAAATCCCAGCTTCTTATTTAAAAAAAAAAAAAAGTGGACAAATTTTCGGTCTCATAAAATAAATTGAAAATTCAAGGAAATTTTAATTCAAATTTTAATGTCAAATTGAGACTCTTCACATAAAGTCGGGTCTTATGGGATATTAGGACTCCCTAACTAGGAAATATAACAAATATGTGACCGTAGCATTGATAGAAATCTTTTTTACGCCTTAAACCTTTAATTATTAAGGCGTAAAAAAAAACGAACATAGATTCAGACTTCTTAATCTATCTTCGTATATCCGATATCCGTAGATTGTTTGCATTTTTTAATTCAGACTTGTTCCGTCGATGACATTCTCAGAATCCTTCTGTAGAATAGCACTCCGTTACCTCAAGTATCCTCTTCATTTGTGAGGAAACTTCCCAGCATTCATTGCCATATAGGAGGATTAATATTGTATAACAGTTGAGCGCTGTTATCTTTTGTTTTCAACGAAAATTTTCTGTTTCTTAATATTCCGCTTAGATTTTGGAAAATATCTTTCTCTGTTAAAATGGATTTCTCTATCGCATTTCCTTGGCTTGTACATATGTAAACTTATTTCCATTGGATGGTAAAGAAGATGCACACTCAGTGAGATAATTATGAAATCGGAGAAAAGGTTAGGGCTGACCGCACGCTGAGATGTAAGGCGACTGCCTGTCAATTAACAAAAGTCAAACAATTTATAAATGTCTTACACGAGGAAAAACAAGACAAAAACTCTCCGACATTATAAAAGATGTCAGAAAGAGAATTTTTTTTCTTTTTTTTTTTGGCTTGGATATTCCTGACAGATCCAATAAATCGCCGACGACTGACTTAGTTTTCACAGGGGGATCGCTGACTAACTTCGGCTGATTTAATTAAAAATTCCCGACAGATCCGTTGTAAAGGAAATGCAAAGCGAATTGCCATGGTATGAACTAAGCTTAACTTAGTTTAGCTAAAGGCTACAAACATGGAGAAACCATTTATACTAAAACTTAATAGTAATATCCTTCGAAAGCAGCACAAACGTTCTTTTTATAGATACAATATATTTTATAGAGCATTTACTTAAATACTTGTATCTATAAAAAGAACGTTAAACATATCAAAAATGTCTTTATATATATATATATATATATATATATATATATATATATATATATATATATATATATGTGTGTGTGTGTGTGTGTGTGTGTGTGTGTGTATATATGTACTGAGTACAGGTAATCGATCCGTTGGTATATCATCCGGGTGGGTCCTACTAATATTAATTATTAAAACTGATCCAAAGAGAGCTCGACGTATTTATTATAACAGAGCATATGTAATTTTTGCAGCAAAAAACAAAAATTACCTCCACATGTTAAGGTAATTTTTAAAAAATTTTTTTAATGTAAATATATATATGTAGTGGATGCGCAGTGCTGATGAGTCCCAAATATAGGACGAAACGGCCGTCCAGTGCTTTCTGCATTCTGTTGAGGTTTCTTCTAGACTCGATGAATTACTTAATTACAATTTTCTCAAATCCTCCCAATTTCTATCACATTTAGTGGATATTCATATTTGAGTAGATTCTCTGTTTATTTATTAAACGGTATTTTTTTTAAAAATTTTCGTCTACCGGCCTGAATATTCGATAAAAAATACGAAAATAAATAAACTGAGCGGGGAGAAGCGATAGATTAATCTATTACCCAATTTATCAGATGCGATTTATATATATATATATATATATATATATATATATATATATATATATATATATATAGAGAGAGAGAGAGAGAGAGAGAGAGAGAGAGAGAGAGGGGAACGTCACAGTTATTATCCGAAAGTTGCACGTCGGATCAGTTAACAGGGATCATAACATTTATTAACAGGTTCGGGGTTAATGTCATTTATTAAATTTGTTTGCGAAGATATCTGTTTTTTGTATGAATAATTCATGTCATATAAATTGAACTGCACCACATACTTGATATATATATATATATATATATATATATATATATATGTATGTATATATATATATATCATTTGACAACTAACCGTAGTTATTAATCAACTAATTAGACCATATATACCCATTAAATACAGCATTAAATCAACAAACAAACTACTCCAAATTCTAAAAACACAAAAACCTAATAATCAAACTATAGTCTCTCTTGAAAGTTTATTCACCAACGTCGCAGCTAGGGAAACAATATATATAATCAGAAAGAATAGCTACAACAAACCATCTTTCCCTCCATTAAAAATTAGTCCTAATATTAAAACAAAAAACTCTTTATGTGTATCACAGTAGTTGCTTTCTATGACCATCTAAATAGCATCTACGTACAATGCGATGGTGTTTCTATGGGTTCCATCCTGGGACCAACTTTTTGCAACTTGTACATAACTAACCTAGAAAATAACGTACTTAATACCACAAAATCCCTTCATTTACCTAAGATATGTAGATGACATTCTCATTTTAGTTAAAAACAATAGATATAATCATAAAGAATAAAAAACACATGAACTACAAAAAACTTTCCAAAAATTTCCGTACTTAATTTCACATAGGAACTTAACAACGACAATAAAATCCCGATTTTTGATATATTAATAGACACTAATAATAAAACATTTATTACCTCCTCATACAAAAAAAACAAACAAACAAAAAACAACTAGCATAAACATGTGCACTCTCAACTATAAAAGTGAATCCCCTATTACAAAACAGCTATTATACGAAACTTAATAAACCGTACAAAAGCAAACTGTTCAACAAGAAAGATTTTCTCTACTGAATCAAAAAGAAATTAAACAAACCCTCATTAATAATAACTTTCCTAATTACATCATTGATAAACAAATTAGATGAGCTGTTGAGAATATTAACATAAATAAAAAAAGAACATAATACGTCCTCAAATGACTCTAAACATTTCAAACTACTATACCGTAATCAAATGCATTCTAACTATAAGCAGGAGGAAACAATTCTAAAAAGACTCGTAAACACTAATTTATCCCTCACTGATCCAAGTAAAAAAAAATGAAATTGATTATATACTATACTGAATTTAATACAACCAAAAAACAACTCTTCTCAGTCAACTAGCGTCTTACAAAATACGAATATCGTATATCAATTTAAATGTCCTTTGGGAGATTGCATCTCCGATAAAAAATGTTAAGATGTATGTTAGTTTTATCAATATCAGGGATAGAGCGTACGTAAATATAAGAGTGGGAGTTGAGGTCAACACCGAGCGGCGACAGTCTGTATCATACTTGGAGGCAAATTTCACGCTCAGCATGAACAGTCGCCACTCGGTGTTGAACTTAGTGTCCACTTATATATATATATATATATATATATATATATATATATATATATATTGTCATCCACAGACAGAGTGTTTCGCTGTATCACAGCTCATCAGTGTGGCTAGACGTCCGGTTGCCTCTGGCTAGAATCGAAAACCGGCTGAATTCGCGTCAGTCGGAAATTTTACCCTGAAGCTGTTGGCGCACGGCAGAGAAGAAGGTGAATTTAAGCGTATTTATATTTAGATAAACACACAGTGACTGAGAGATCTTGCATTATTAGCCGTAATAGTCACTGTTTACAAACCCACACATATGTATGTATGTGTGTGTGTGTGTGTGTGTATGTGTGTGTGTGCGCACGCGCGTGTGTGATCTCTTTAAACATTATTTTTAGTGGATACCCATATTTAAGTAGACGCTCTGTTTATTTATTAAACATTAAATATATTTATTTTCCTATTAATATTCGAGAAATCTTAATAAAAAAATGCGTCCTCCAGGAGGAACCAAACCAGCGTCACGCTTTGAATGAAAAAGCCGTCGAAATATACTGCTTAATAAATAAACGGAGTGTCTACCCATATATCCAGTAAAAATAACGTGAATAAAATAAAGTGATAAAATCTGTCGATATATATATATATATATATATATATATTCCTCTATCTTCCCCCCTCTCCACACACACACACACACACACACACACATATATATATATATATTCCTCAAAGGTTGTTTTACAGGCTATTGCAGTTATAGCCATGAGTGTATTTTGATCATGTTCCATTTTATTTTGTCTCTCTTTCCCGTTGGTGGCATTTGTCATTTTGGGGGTCTGACAAGTTTTTGGTTTGGTATCATTTAGCATCATTCCTCACTTAACGATTGGATCATTAACCTGGTCTCCGAACAGGCTGATAGATATGTGAGAAATAGTACCTGACCGCCATTGTAGGCATACTATCTGTGTACTTGGTTTGTGTCAGCCATCTTCACATAGCGTTAATAACACTTTAGACCCATTTGTAAAACATTTCTAACGGATTTATAAACTACAGCAGTCTATTGAAGAGATAACGAAATAAACAATTTCGAAAATCAGCTCAATATTCTGTTCATTACTTCGGTTTTCAGATTGTAAATATAGCACAAGTAAATTTTATTTATGTTTTACTTTATTTTATCCATTTTATTTATTTTGATTTAAGAAAAAAAGAAAAAAAGAGAAGATAACAACAATCAGAGTTTTCATGCAACGTACACTAACGATTGCTTGGAAATCCTTTTTTTATTTTACGTGATTTTATACCTGGTCGTAAGTTCGAGGTAGTTAAATACGCACACCCCCACACCACACATTCTATCTCTCTCTCTCTCTCCCCCATTATAAACGAACAAAAACACAACATAAGACAAATATTAGTAGATGTTGTAGCATATCTACGGACGATAATGGGTATGTCCCCATTCACATAATTACAGTAGTAAATACTGTATATTGGTCTGCAGCTGGAGATTCGTCTCCAGCTGTGCTCGTCGAAACTCTCTACCTCCGGGCACAGAGGATCCCCAGACGAGGTTATGTCGAAGGCCAGAGTCTCGTTTCGGAAAACAGTTACCCGATCTCGTTTTATACGGAGTCTACGGTGAATTTTTGACCGAGCCTGCGGGTTTGGATACCCCACATTAAATTCGGTCTGACTGCGTGGGGTGGTTGGTAGATATCCCGCAGTTTGAGATTCATTGTAGAATTCTCTTGACTCGCTTCTAGCAGTTGACTACATCTACGTGCTACTATCGAATCTTATATATGTTGGTCTTGTCCTAAGTATTATCGTTCATTACCAATCTTCGTGCGATTATTCTGTTCAGTAACCTTCCCTAGGTTACAACAGTAGATAAAACCAAAATACTCTATGTTATGGTCCAGGTTAGGACCAAGGAAGAACAACACGAACACAAGATTAGAAATAACGAAGATATATTACACGGAATAATAATACAAGATGTGGAAGGTGTTAGTATGACTGTCAGTCTGGTTTGGAGTGAACTACTATCGGCTCGGCTCGATTCGTCTCTCTCTCTCTCTTGAGAGGCGTAGTATACATAGTGTTAGGAAGAGTTCATTCTGTAGTTATAGGTAAGGACCCATAACACCCCCCTCCCAAGCTTTTACCTCGCAGGGGTCTTTAATATTTTTTCCTCTTCGGATTAATCATCAAAGGCTCTGTAAATTTTCTTTTTCTGCTTGATTTCCGCGGTTCTGAAATTGCTTGAGGCCTTTGCATATTGAATGTGTCAAATATTGTATCCATTACTTCCTCCTCTTCCTGAGGTAGACCGTTAGGAACCTCTAACAGCCTCTTTCTGATCTGATTTAAGTGCCATTTATGCGAGAACTTCGGACCCTGAATTATGTAAATCACGTTCCCGATTCGTTTCTCTATTGTACCTGGCTCCCAATAGGATGTGTTGTTTTTGAACATTTAAAAAAAAACTTTCTCCCCTGGGTTAAATTTTCTTTTTGGTACAAACGACGTTGGTGATTGCTTTGTCTGTTTTGGCAATAATTTGTCGAATACTGATCTAATTTTTCGGGCGAACATTACTTCCGCCGGCGATAATGCCGATACGTAATACTGTTCGGTGTAATTCTATACACTTGCAAGAATTGTTGTAAAGCCTTTTCTGTTGGTACGTCATAAGCTTTCCTTAATGCTCTTTTTAATGTATCTACAAACCTCTTGATCTTGCGTGATATGGCGGGGATTTGATGTGTTTCACCTGAAAAGTTTTACAAAATTCTTGAAAATCCGCAGATGTAAATTGTGTCCCATTATCGGTGACTAAACAATCAACCACTCTGAAACGAGCAAACAGCTCGTGAAGGCAATTTATTGTAGT
>OZ038486.1:124299299-124319299 GCA_964036315.1 Acanthosepion esculentum | reverse complement strand
CATACACATACAGAGATCACACACGCACACATACACACACAGATGCCACACACATAAACACAGATCGCATACACATACACACAGATCGCACACACATACAGAGATCACACACACATAAAGAGAGCATACACATGCATACACACACGCGCACACAGAAGCAGCACACATACATACAGTGATCATGCACACACACAGATGCCACACACACATACAGAAAGCACACACACATAAACACAAATGTCACACACACATACAGAGACCACGCATGTACTCGCACATATATACCACACACGCACACACAGATGCTACACACACATACACCTACAGAGATCAGACGCACACACGCGCACGCGCGCATTCACACACACACAGATGACACAATACAAAAATAAAAATTCTTAGCGGTGCATTTCGTTCGGGGAGGAAAGATCTTCAGACGAATGACGGTTTAATTGATCGTTACAGTTTTATATATAAAAACGGAGTAGGGGTGGAGATATAAATGGTGATTTTCTAAGCGTAGTTCAGACGTGGCACAAGGCCGAAAGTATGTAGCACCCAGTGAGGATCGAAATCAGGGTGGAGGGATAAATGTATTTTTAATGGTTTCATTTCAAGTATAATCGGCGTCTGTAGTCTTCCCTGCTCAACTCTTCCTCCACTTATATTGGAAAACTCATTTCGTCGTTAGTTTGAAAAATTAAGAACGAAACATGTCACTCGGAATTCTGTTTTAGATTTGGTCATTCACTTACAATTAGTTTGATATTACTAATTCTATCTATCTATCTATCTATCTATCTATCTATCTATCTATCTATCTATCTATCTATCTATCACAGTCTATGCAAACCTATTACAGTCTATACAAATCTATCTATCTATCTATTACTGTCTATGCAAAGCTATTACATTCTATACAAATCTATCTATCTATCTATCTATCTATCTATCTATCTATCTATCTATCTATCTATCTATCAATTTGTAAAACAGTCCTGTCGCATTTGAAGATGGAAAAGAAACAAATGTTTATTTAGTCTTAATTGATTTAATCATGATAATATTTCCTGTCAATATCGGTAAACCTAATTCCCTTCTATTTAGCAATTTGTTGACCGCTCGAGTGTAAAATTCTTCTGATTCCGATGCAAAGAAACACTCAATATCAGTTTTAACACCTTCACAATAAATAGTCTTCTCTTTAAAAATATATTGCCCTGATTTGAAAAGATGATAATCAGATGGAACAAGGTTAGGAGAGTAAGAAGGATGAGACAAAATTTCCAAAAATTAATCATTTTTTTTTCTGAGGTGACTTGTGGCCTTGCATTGTAGTGTAAGAACTACTCGATTTTGATATCGATAGATGCATTTTCTATGCTTCTAACTGACGACAATACTCCGCATTAACTGTTTCGTTTCAGGACATAGGCGATCATAGCTCTCCACTTTCCCTTATCCCTTGTAGCTCTCAATACGTTTTGTGCCTTCTGCCAACACCCCCATACCACCTTCTGCCATCCACTCACTAAAACCCGCCAGGTATTTCATGCGTTACTTTCCCTTGTCTTCCCCCCCCTCTATTCGACCTGTGAGTATCAGATTCTCCAGGCCCTACTTTCATTTGCCTCTTCTTTATGTTAAGCATAAGTTTCATCCTTGTTTGCATCCAATCTAAGACCTCACCATTGCTCACACGCTCGGTCCATGACATCCTTAGCATTCTTCTGTAGAACCACATCTCTGTCGCCTCGAGTCTCTTCTTCATCTTTGAGGAAATCATCCAACATTCGTTGCTGTAAAGAAGGACAGATGTCACGTAGCAGCTCAGTACTCTTTTCTTTGTCTTTGTCATCAAAGAAATACTCCTGTTTTAGCACTTCATAATAGACGACACCCTTCATATCCCACCACACATAGAGAATAATCTTTTTTGGGGGGTGGGGGTGTTGTCTTAGTTTGGGAATGAATTCTTTTTTCCAGTAGGTGCTAACCATTGTCGTTTTCATTGAAAGAAACCATTTTTCCTGACTGGATATGATTCTCTCCAGGAAAGGTTCGATTGTGAGTCTTTAATGTCAAGCAGAGGGAAAGTCTTTCATTAAGCTGGGATGTTGTCAGATGATGAGGAACGCATTGACCAATTTCACACACCTTCTACGACATCATTAATGTGTTTTATTATCGAAGTGTGACTTGTATTGAAATGAATTGTTAATTTTCGTTCAGTTTGCTTAGGATTCTCCTCAGCTGCGGTTTGCAGGTTTATCCTGGGTAAGACGATAAACTACACCCGATAGCAAGGCCTCTGATCAGGAGGTTTTGAGGACCGTGGAACCACCTCTACCCTGACCAGGAGTGGTAGCATCTTTTAGGGTCCCAGCTATGGGCAAATAGTTAATCCCCAAACTGGGGTCAAAACGCTATGAAAGTATAGAAATAGGTTTTAATACCAGTAATGAATTTTTGAAGGAAAAAATTATTACTAGCAATACATTTTTTGAAAAAAAAATTACCATCAATACATTTTTTGAAAAAATATTACTGGCAATAAAAATCTTGTCGGTATTAAATAAGCCATTGAAGTTGATATGCTGTAAAACAAACCTAACCAAACCAACAGAATGAACTATGAACGATCTAGAGATAGACAGATAGAAAGAAAGAAACAGATACAGTGATGTATCGATAGATAGATATGAACAAAGTAAGATAGATAGATAGATAGATACGAAATGATTGGGATAGATAGATAGATACATAGATAGATAGATATAAACGAACTGAGGTGTATATGTCGATGTGTATATATCGATAGACGGAAAGATAGGCAAATATAAACAAACTGAGTTAACGAGAGATGTCGGTAGATAAATCTGAACAAAGTGAGATAGATAGATAGATAGATAGATAGATAGATAAAACCGAGATCGATAGATATATCGATAGATAGATATGAACAAAGTAAGAGAGATAGGCACTGATATGTATAGAGATATATATCGATAAACAGATAGATATTAAGAGAAATAGATAGTTATATAAACAAAATGAGTTAGGAGAGATATCGATAAATAGATATGAACAAACCAAAACAAACCAAACCAAACCACACTACAGTTTGCAGAAACTTAATATTGACAGTTCGAGGGAACTCTGTGAGAGAAACATTTCCCGATCGAAAATGACCAAATTAACATTGGCATGATCGGACACTTAATGATTCATTTTCATCGACAAAACTGAATATTTCACGCCGCTTCCGTTGCTGATGAACCCTTTTAAAATTCATCTTGCCTACATTCTCAGGCATGGCCCCGATCTAAAACAAAAACAAAAAAAAAAGATTCAAAATTCTATTTAAAATATTGGTGGAGGGGGCATCGATAAATTGTATTAAGCTTTTTCTTTTATGATTAGTAAATGTAGTTTTTACTTAATAACAATATCACCTAACCGGTACAAATTAAAACAGAATTTAAAAGATTTAAAACTTTATAGCATATTTTCGGCAACTGAGAATCCTGTTTGAAAAAAAATATGTTGATTTAAATTCTGCAAGGACTTCTGCTTTTAACTAATTTAAATGACGATTTTCCGTTGCTGAAAAGCCCTTTAGTAAATATCTAGCATATAAAGTCTGTTATGGGCCTGATTTAAAATCATTTTAAAAGGTTAAAATAGATGCAAAATTTATCCATTCCGATATAAAAAAAATTGTAAATAAGGATAAAAAAAAAAAACAGCATTGGGACGTACTGGTTATTTACCCTAAATATTGGAAAAGTGATCATGGTAAACATATGACAGAACATTCTTTCCAACCTAAAACCTATCTAGGTGAGATCAGTGTAATATCACAGTTTGTTCCTTATCTATCTATCTATCTAAGATTGTTCCTTATCTATCTATCTATCTATCTAAGATTGTTCCTTATCTATCTATCTATCTATCTATCTATCTATCTATCTATCTATCTATCTATCTATCTATCTATCTATCTATCTAACTAAGATTGTTCCTTATCTATCTATCTATCTATCTAACTAAGATTGTTCCTTATCTATCTATCTATCTATCTATCTATCTATCTATCTATCTATCTATCTATCTATCTATCTATCTATCACCGTTTGTTCCTTATCTATCTATCTATCTATCTATCTATCTATCTATCTATCTATCTATCTATCTATCTATCTATCACAGTTTGTTCCTTATCTATCTATCTATCTATCTATCCCAGTTTGTTCCTTATCTATCTATCTATCTATCTATCTATCTATCTATCTATCTATCTATCTATCTATCTATCTATCTCAGTTTGTTCCTTATCTATCTATCTATCTATCTATCTATCTATCTATCGATCTATCTATCTATCTATCTATCTATCTATCTATCTATCTATCACAGTTTGTTCTTTATCTATCTATCTATCTATCACAGTTTGTTCTTTATCTATCTATCTATCTATCTATCTATCACAGTTTGTTCTCTCTCTATCTATCTATCTATCTATCTATCTATCACAGTTTGTTCTTTATCTATCTATCTATCTATCTATCTATCTATCTATCTATCTATCTATCTATCTATCTATCTATCTATCTATCTCAGTTTGTTCCTTATCTATCTATCTATCTATCTATCTCTCTATGCCAGTCTGTTCTTTCTTTAAAGCACATTTTGTAGATTCTTCCTAACATGCTCCCCCCGCCCCCATCACTCTTTAACATCCATCGCCTACTACAATTTCCTCCGTTCACTTGAGTCCCCTCTCGGTTTTATTGCTTTTAAATATCTTTTATTCGTCTTGTCTCACTCTTTCTCCATCATCATTACTTATTCCCTCTTTATAAAGTCTTTGCCATTTAAATTGATTCCCCCACCACCTCACCCCGCCACCGCTGATATTGTTTAATCGACGCTTTCCCCTTCCTCTCGTTCTTTCCTCTACCAGAGAGAGTTTCCTTTTTTAATGGCTACTCCTAATTTCCCAGCCGTAACTCACCCTCTTCCTTCTTCTTTCTATCTGCGCTTTTGTCCGTCGTCTTTATTGTCCTCCGACTGTTGCTCCACGCTTCAATATTCTATTCTCCCGGCACCCTGTCAGATATTCCCGTTGTTTGCGTCTTCCGCAATCAATTCGCTCTTCTCCCCTTTCTCTCGCTATACTTTCCAGACACCAGACAGCTGCTTTGCTCACTCGCTAGTCCATCGCAAGAAGAGTTTTCCACAAAGAGCCTTGTCGATGGAAGAAGAAGGAGAGTGATCAAACAAATTCACGTTTCATTTAAAAGCTTCTATTCATACACCCCTCCCCCCTATAGCGTTCTCTTGATCCGCTTGCTCAAAAAAACTGTTGCTGCAGTTACCAGCCGGGAAACTTAGCAGTTCATGTCTACAAACGTTGAATCGTTTTACGAAAGGAAGATTCAAGTGCGATGTTGTTTTATTGCGTTTCCCTAACCTTTTGTTTGTGAGTTGTCACTGGGTAGGAATGGATCCATTTGTTTTTGATACGACTTATGCGTAGATACCTCCACTTTTTCGCTAAAAGAGAGCATAGCACGATGAAAAAAAGCCCCTAAACATGATGAAAACAAAGTTTTATCGTCAAAATGTTTAAAGAGGAAAGACCAAAATATTTTTTTTTTAATTATTTTATTAAATTTTTCGCACGTTCGAAATTTAGGTTAAAAATCTTGTTTTTCTTGTGTCAGAGGTGGACCAAAGATTACTTCATGATTACTATGGGAATTTTAGCGTCTTTTTTACGATTAAAAAAAAAAAACACATTGTTTTAGAAATTCTTGCAAAAATCAAATAATTGCTGGATTTTAATGAAATGTTCAAGACTTATTCAGAAGTAAATGAAATTATTTTTGAAATTTTTCTTTCTAGAAAATCTTGGTAAATCTATTTTTTTAGATCTGTTACCCCCCCCCCCACTTACTTAATTTTATGAAATTTCGAGAAATTAAAATTTCAGCCTTTTCATATATTAGTTAAAAGCAGGACTTCTTGGGGAATTTAAATCACAAATTTGTTTTTTGTCAAATAGAAACACTATTTACTGAAAATCTGCTCCGAATCGTAAAATAAAAAATGCAATAAAACTAAGACATTATTTAATTAGAAAAAAACTATTAATTGCTTTTATAAATAAGATATATTAAGATAAATAAGGGCACTGTTCTGTCTTAAGAAAAAAATTGAGGAATAATGAATTTTTACAAGAATTGTTTTCATTTTTAAAACTTTAATTAGAAAAATAATTAAGTTTTAAATTATTTTAAAATTCGGTATGAATTTCCGCTTTTTAGATTATATTATTATTCATACCGTATTTTAGGAGTTTTTTTTGTAAATAGCCTAAGTCATTTTAATCACTACTGTATACGTTTTGTTTAGTGTAGTTAAGAAAAAATAAGAACAAAAAAGAAAGTTATAAAAAGAGAAAGACCAAACAAATAAGAAAGAGGTTAAAAGGAGAGAAAGTAAGTCGTAAGACGAGCCAATAAAATAAATCGTTTTCATTTTATTAATATGTGTATCTTTCGGACCACAATATCTTTCGATGTCGCATTACTATTCGGAGTTTAACAAAAACACACTAATATGTCTACCTGACGATGGTCGTTCGGAACGACTGAAAGCCGGCTCGTACAAAAAAATAAGACCAGATAAACCCGGAATTTATGAACAAGGATCACACCATTCATTAACAGATTCGAAGTTGGTTGTAATTTATTATTAAATATTGTTTGTGAGAGTGATTCTCGCCATATAACTAGCTTCAGTATTTGTTTTTCGTTTGAATGATTTACGTTACATAAATTGAATACGCACTACAAAACCGATATTAAAATAACCTGATCCTAAGTGCGAAATTCCTGATAATAATTGTGACAATACTATTATCATTGAACAATTTAGTTCATGCCACTTTTCTCCAGTACAAGAACGCACATTTTTCAAATTTAAAAAAATTCAACCTCAGCGTTGTGTCTGCAGCGCTCCAAAATTATTCTTACATTTAACAATATCTCATTACTAAAAAAGCACTCTTTCGGACCACAATATCTTTCGATGTCGCATTACTATTCGGAGTTTAACAAAAACACACTAATATGTCTACCTGAGGATGGTCGTTTGGAACGACTGAAAGCCGGCTCGTACAAAAAAATAAGACCAGATAAGCCCGGAATTTATGAACAAGGATCACACCATTCATTAACAGATTCGAAGTTCGTTGTAATTTATTATTAAATATTGTTTGTGAGAGTGATTCTCGCCATATAACTAGCTTCAGTATTTGTTTTTCGTTTGAATGATTTACGTTATATATATATATATATATATATATATATTGGTTTGTTTTCTTCTCTTTTTCCAAAAAAAAACACCCTGTCTTGGCCGCAAGTAGGAAGATCAGTACAACCAAGCATACCTGATCTATAACATCGAATAGCCCAAGCGAAGTCTTGGTTAATTTGCCGTTTTCTGGGGGAACTTATATAATGCACGTCCTGAAGCTAGTAGCAAATTTTATTCTGGGTGCGGGCCGAATACTGATCATATTCGGTCGGGTCGCCCATCGAAAAAGTCTGTTGTTTATTTAGACCCGAAACTCCAAGTGACATGGGAGCAACAACACTGACTGAGGTGTATTTTTAATAATTAAGTGTAAATGATAAAACTTGATACCAGTCTTCAAACACCAAGACTTTTAAAAGAACTTTGAATATTTTTATGTGTATAAACTTGTCCATTTTTAAATATAGGCGGTCATACACAATATTATCAGAAAATAAATGCGATGCTATAGTAAATTTAGCCAAAATTAGATTACGGAGAATATTTTCTAAAATTTTAAAAATAACTAAAAATTATATAAAACGTTATTTTTTAAAATTATGTTTTACAGATAAAGTCTGCGTAGAATAACATTATACCTGACATCACCTCGTCAAACACGTAAACACGGCTACTGTCGGTTAAAAACACTGTAACTGTTTGCTTAAAAATTAATTTTTGTGATATTTTAAAATTAAAGTAGATATAAATAGTAATTACTTTAATTTTAAAATATCAAATCAGATTAATTATAATTAAAATCAGCTACTATTCCACAAAAAAAGTTTCAGAAAAGCGTATTTTATTTTTGCAAGATTTGTAAAACCGAGAACTAATTTGAGTTTACAAATATCTAAAAAATGAACGACTTTGACGATATTCCTAAAAAAATATTAAAATTGATTCCAATCAATATAATTTCTCTTGAAATACACCAGAGTATTTTGCGTTTGAACCCAAGCAAAATGTCAATATTCCGAATGTTTATTTTCAAGGTGAACTCTCCACTTGGAATATCAACGCAAAATCATTATTATTTTTTACTCTATTGCTCCCCCAGTACAAGGCCCAAGAGCCACTCGTGGTAGAGAATTACTTAATAGTGTTTTATGGAGATAATTGTAGATTATGAAGATATATCTCCACCGTCGTGTCTTTTCTATAAATATTTTTATGGCAATTACTCTGATGAATTTTCCTTCATGGAATATAGAATTTATGAATTTAAGCATACCACTATATTGGCAGCTAGATCTCATCTTGTTACAGTCGAAATGGCTAGATGTAACCGTAAGTTCTATGCTAACAGTTTCTTTACTCGCAATTATCTTTTGTGAAACGCTTTTGCGTCTTCATGCTTTTCAGCCAACTCTCAAATGCCAACCTCCCATTTTAGGGATAGTGGCCATTAAGTAGTAAACTTGGCCCAGTGAATAAAGACGTTGGTTAGATCCAGTGACCAGACCCAAAGAGTTGTACCAGGCTACAGCAGTGGTGAACCAAAAACTTGGAGAGTTGAGTTAAAGTGAAATAACTGAGTTATCCGGAAGAGGCATGACATGTGGAACTAGAACAATCTGCCTCGATGGACGAAATAAAGGGTTCGGTTCGAAATTCCAATCACCTGAAGAAGACTGGAGCGTACTAAGGCCGAAACGTTGTGAATATGGCAAGATGAGGATAACAGTCTGAATAATGTGAATAATGTAAGTAATCTATAATTAAGCTGGATTCTTTTTTCTAAACCTATAATTAATGCTGGATTTTTTGTTATAAATCTATAATTAATGCCGGATTTGTTTTAGCAACCTATAATTAATAATTTTTGTTTTCTTGCTTTTTTTAGAAAGCTATACGGGATTTTTTAACCCTATAATTAATACTGGATTTTTTAAACCCTATAATTAATACCGGAATTTTTAACCCTATAATTAATACTGGAATTTTTTAAAGCCTATAATTAATACCGTTTTTTAAACATATAATTAATACAGGATTTTTTTAGCCATATAATTAATACCGGATTTTTAACCCTATAATTAATATCGAATTTTTTTAACTCTATAATTAAACCTTTTTTTTTTAACCGCATAATTAATACTGAATTTTTAGTCCTATAATTAATACCGGATTTTTTATCCTGATAATTATTACCGAATTTTTTTAAACCCTATATTTAATACCAAATATTTTTAACCCTATAATTAATGCTGGATTTTTTAAAACCATATAATTAATACTGAATTTTTTTTAACCCTACTATTAATACTGCAAATTTTTTTTAGAAAACTATAAATAACATCGGATTTTCAAAAAAACATGGAATAATATGTAGCAGAGTTCAAATTTCGGTCGAGTTTGTTACATTTGTGGAATTACCCTTGGAAAAGATATGAATACATCTCTTCTTCCTCAGCAGTACTTGATGAATTGTAGAACGGATTTTGTGGCAACCGGTCTAGGAGATGCCCAAATATGAATTCAAAACCTCCAGCTATGAATTAAATAGCCTCACTTAGCTTGGTGAGTACGGCTACACTCCTGAAGACATGGACAATCAAGGAGGGGTTCCTCTAAAAATAGTGACAAGGCTGTGGATTTGGATTTTAAAAACCTATCATTAATATCGGAGTTTGTTTTTTGTTATAAATTTATAATCAATGCTAAATATTTTTTTATATAATTAATACCGGATTTTTTTTTTGTGTCTGTAATGAATACAATATTTTTTTGATAAATGTATAACGAATAGAGGATTTTTTTTTTTTTAGAAAAAACAATCTTACAGTTAATCCGGGATTTTTATTTTAATTCTATAATTAATACATATTTTACGGTGGGTATTAATTGGCAACTGAGCGGTACGTCACATTAATTCTTTGTCGATTGCTTTCTTTGATAACACGTCAGTCTTTCTTGGCGCGTGTGGAATCGGCTGCCGTTCGCCAAGAGAGATAAATCAATTAATTGCAAGAAGACAGAATGCTCGATTTCCAGAAAAAAGGAACAGTCCTAGATATAAATTACAAATTAAAGATACCAAAATCAAGCAAGAACAACAGTTTAAATATCTGGGCAGTGTTTTAACAGAGGACAGAAAGTACGACACTAAAATTCAAAGGAGCATCGGGATAGCGAAATATGCCTTCCCGAAGCGAAGCAAAGTATTAAGAAACAGTAAAATTTAAAATCACCCCATCCAAGGCAATAAATCCACTAAGACACACGGACTTACAGGGTGTGGAAGAATTAGGAAAGGAAAGAATACTAATGGGCAGGACGAGAAAAAGAGTAATCAAGAGGACAGTAGATAGCGCTTGACATTGCATTTAAATTTTTGTAGATTAAAGTTGGCTGAAAAGCATGGAGCCGGAAGGGAGTTCCACAAGCAAGAAGTGCGAGGAAAAAACTGTTAGCATAGAATTTATTGATGCATTTAGCCAACTCCACTGTAAATTGATGAGATCTTGACACCAGTCTGGCACTGCGCTTAAATTCATAAAGTCTAGGTAGCATACTGAAGAGCTCATCCAAACAATTACCATGAAAGTATTTATAGAAAAGCCCCAGGGAAGCAAGTAACGGTGGTGAGATAGTGACAGAAACCGAGCTGCCAGATCAAGGCCAATAATATTGCCGATTCTTCTTTGGATCTTATCAAAGAGCTCAAGGTAAATAGCAGGGGCACTGGACCATATGTGACAGTAATATTCTAAGCATGGATGAATGGTAGACCTATAGATATGTAAGATAGATTCTGGAAAGAAAAATAGTAAAGCCACTAAAAGGGGTTACGGGGTGTGGAAAAAAAACATTAATAATAAGCAGGGAGAGAAAAAGAGTGATCAGGAGGACAGTAGATAACGCTTGACATTGCATTTAAATTTTTGCAGATTAAAGCTGGCTGAAAAGCATGGAGCCGGAAGGGAGTTCCACAAGCAAGAAGTGTGAGAAAAAAAAGCTGTTATCATAGAACTTACGTCTTTATCTAGCCTGTTCAACTGTAAATTGATGAGATCTTGACGCCAGTCTAGAACTGCGCTTAAATTCAAAAAGTCTAGGTACCACAGCGAAGAGCCCATCGGAACAATTACCATGAAAGTATTTATAGAAAAAGACACAGAGAAGCAATCTTACGGCGGTGGGAAAGTGACTGAAGCCGAGCCGCCAGATCAGGACCAATAATATTGCTGATTCTTTTTTGGATGTTATCAAAGAGCTCAAGGTAAATAGCAGGTGCAGTGGACCATATATGGTATCAATATTCTAAACATGGTCATCGGTCCTCCTATACGGCAGTGAATGTTGGACAATCTCCTCATGAATAAGAGACTCGAGGTGATAGAGATACTTTTCTGCAGAAAGATACTAAGAATAATATCCATACCAGTAACGGCGAGGAAACAGGGCTTGGAAAATCTGATACTCACAGGGCAGACTGAAGGCAGGACGGACAGAGGAAAACAACGCATAACCAATCTAACGCGGGGCACATCAACGTGGTGTAATGGTTAGCAAGTTTGTCTCACTAGAACAATTATGACCGACTAGTGAGTTCGATCCTCACTGTGTGGCCCCACACTTTCGGCCTTAGAAAATCACAATAAACTACCTAACGAGCTTGTGTAAATAAATGGCAGAACAGGGTTTAGGGGGAATGGCAAAATATACTAAGATCTACAACGGACAGGAAATTGTGGAGACCCATGATCACCAATCCCCTGAACGGATACGGCATGCAGAAGAATTGTTAATTAAAAGAAAAAATTTAATTTGTTTTAATTAAATCAAGAAAACACTCAAAGTAATTTTTTCTGAAGTGTGATGATTTATGATGCATAGCTTAGTTATGGCACAAGGCCACAAGAAGGGGGCATCCTGTTAAGATTGAATTAATTATTTTAAGACATTTTTATGTTTATACATTCTTTTTTTATAGATATAAATATTTAAGTAATTGCTCTGTTTATAATAAACAGTATTAACAACATTTACCGGCCTGAATGTCCGAGAAATTGTCATAGAAAATATGCGCCATCCGACAGGAATCGAACCTGTAACCTATACGGAACCGTCATATAGCCTGACGTGCTTTTACCGATTTCGCCACAGAGGAGAGTTTCGGTTAGCAAAGTCGATTTTATTATTTTTAAACTACAATTTTCCATGATTTTCTCACGTACATTCATATCTGCTCGATGCGTATCCAAATATAAACAAATGACGTCACACATTATGAAATGGACAAAGTCCGACAATTATTTCAGACATTTTTATGTTTATTTTAATAAAAAAGAATGTATAAAATTAAAAATGTCTTAAAATAATTGTCGGACTTTGTCCATTTCATAACTGAATTAATTATTAATTATCTACAAGACAAGCTTGCTGACCGGTGAGGCCTTTCTAAATATAAAGTACAGGTTAGTTCTGATACACAGTCAGAGTAAGGATCGAACCTATTGCTAAGTTGTAATGTTCTGTGATTTCACCACAATGCACCGCACTTCCTTTTGTCGACATCCGCTTTTTTTGTTTTGATTTGATTTTAATTCTTATACAGAGGAACCTCGGTTCTCGAACGTCTCACATGACGAACAAATCAATTTTCGAACAGAAAATTCGAGATAAAAATGCTTCGGTTATCGAACAAAATTTCGATTTTCAAACAACATTGCCGAACCGAGTGAACCCGAACGGAATCATTTCTGATTCGACCGCCGTCTTGTATACATTCATGTGTTGTGCCGTGCTTTTCTTTTCCAATTTTATTGTACTGTGGCTTTTATTTCTCTACATTGATTCCTATTGGAAAAATAGTTTCGGTTTACGAACACTTCGCTTTACGAACGGCCTTCAGGAACGAATTAAATTCGTGAACCGAGGTTCCACTATACTGGGATTATAATGATTTGGCTTAGTTTGTTTAACGGCATATCAATTCCTAATGGGTCATTTAATGCCGAAATTTTATTTTCTTATGAACTTTAGTATTTTTTTTCTTTTTTAAAATGTAATTTTTTCTAATGTATTTCTATATTTTCACGTTTTAACCACAATTTGGGGATTCACTATTTTCCCATAGCTGGGACCCTAACAGGTGCTACTACCCTGGGTCAGGGTCGACCTGGGAACAACAGCAATTAAGAAGTGGTCTCATTCTTCTCAAAACACCACCCCCGATCAGAGGCCTTGCTGCCGGGTGTAGTTTGTTGTCATGCCCAGGACGAGGATTATAATTACATTTTGTAAAAATCAGATGGACTTTGAAAGCAAGTTTTTTTGTTGTTAATCAGTTCACCCCAAGCAAGGCGATAATGCCACTAAGGCTCAAGGGTCTACTGAGTGTGAAAGAGAATGAGAAAACTTTAGAAGGAACCGGAAACCCATCGCTAAATAAGAAGCAAGGGATAAACATCTACTCTTGTTCGAAATACTGAGGAGAAGGGGGAACCAGACAATAAACAAAAATATCTAATCCTATTGACGGGAAAAAAAAAGTAAATAAATAGTAAGTAAAACTTCAGAGTTTAGGTGAAGATGTTTGAAGTATATAGTTGAGGACTTTAGAAGGAACTGGAAAGCTAATCGTAAACAGGAAACAAGAGATAAACCTCTATTCCTGTTCAAAAGACCGGGGAGACATGTGGACCTGAAGTAACCCGAAAAGCGCGTTTGAACACAAGGTCCGCTAATAAACACTAGAAAGAGTATATTTATACTTAGAAGCAGAAAGAAACAGTTTAAAGCACATACTAAGGAAAGAGGACTTAGAAAATTCGACACTCACAAGACATATTGAAGGAAAGAGGTGTTGAGGGAAACCGTGAGTATCCTACTTAACAAGCTTGTGTAGACTGATGGTAGAACAACGAGTGGTTGGGATAATATTTTAAAAAAAACCTTACTAAGAGCTACAAAAGATAGGAAGTTGTGGATAGCCATGATCGCCCTCCCCCTGAAGGGATACGGCACATAGAATAAGTGTTAGTTTGATTATTTATGCCTTAAAATTGTCTTCCGGAAGATGGAGCATTCGTTTTTGCTTAGATTTTTGTTCGATCGGTTTTATTAATCCTGTTTGAGATTGATTGGATGTGCGTGTTGGTTAACGGTTAGCGAGTTGTAAAGAGAAATTGGCTAACCGAGTTCGAATTCAGGCCGAGTTTCTTTGCGTTCAAATTCGCACAAATACCCTCGGAAAAAGCAAGAGTCCATCTCTTCTCACCACGCCTCCTGCTCTGTGCTCTCCTGCCTTCAGATGGCAAGCAGTGAGAGGAGAAGGAAGTCTCTGAATTCAAAAGGAGTAGTTAGGTTCGCCTATCGTCCGACTCACACTCCACCACGTTGTTTTTGAACAGGAGTAGACTGCCTATATTTCCGAGGTGAGGTATTATGTACATTATTGTCCTCATCTTTGTCGCCATATTTCTTACAACGTTTGGTGGTTGGAATGCCGAACTGAACCCTTTTTATCGCTCACTGGGGTAGACTGTTCTAGTTCCAGTGTGCCATGTTTAATGGATGTCAGTTATCCGTTATCTCCTGTTAATTCCCCTCTCCAAGTTCTCCACTGCCTGTTAGGGTATTGAATTCACACACTTTGGGCCCTGTAACTGGATCTAGCCAATGCCTTTATCAGCTGTGCCATGTGTCCTTGAGGACATCTGTGTATGAATTTCTGGGTATTCTAAACCTAATGTCTTCAGTTCATTTTCTACCAGTGCTCATATTGTAATTTTTGCTGTTATCATATCATGTTTTTACCAGAGCTCATATTGCAATTTTTGTTGTTATCGCTTTTCTCTGGCACTCCTTATTACTGGTTCCCATATTGTATTCATTTCTATGCTTGGTCGGCTCAGGAGATTTTTGTGGCCTAGGATATGTGCTGATTCCTTAAGCTTACGAATTTTCCAATGGTGTACTATGTCTATGATCTCAACCTGATCCCACAGAGGGCGATGATCTCCCTTTTCTCTCCATATGTGCTCAGCCACGGCTGCTTTTTCCAGTGACATCCATTAAACATGGCACTTGGAACTAGAACAGTCTACCCCAGTGAGCGAAATAAAGCGTTCAGTTCGACATTCCAACCACCTGAAGAAGACCGGAGCGTACAACGGCCGAAACGTAGTAATAAATATAGCGACAAAGATGAGGCCAATAGTCTGAATAATGTAAATAGTGAACAGGAGTAGAGGTTTATTCCCTTATTTCCGGTTTAGGACTGAGTATCCGGTTCCTTCTAAAATCTACTCCAACTTCTGACGTCTCTGTCTAAACTCCGAAATTTTATTTACTAGTTATTTACTTTTCTTTCCTAAATAGGAATAGATAGGTTCGCCTATCGCTCGGTTCATATACCTCCCCGATGTTTTGAACCGCTAGTAGAGGCTTATCATTTGTTTCCTGTTTAGGATTGGGTCTCCGATACCTACTAAATTATTTTCATTCTTTTTCACTCCCAGTAGTCTATTGCGCCTGAGTGGCATTATGGCCTTGCTAGGAGTGAAATGATTAAAAAGGAAAATTTTCTTTCTTTCTATCTATCTATCTATCTATCTATCTATCTATCTATCTATCTATCTATCTAAATAAATAAATAAGTAAATAAATTTTTGTTTGTAGATATGAATCTCTCAGACTAATTCATTGTTTCTTTTTTCATATTTTGTTCATATCTATCTATCTATCTATCTATCTATCTATCTATCTATCTATCTATCTATCTATCTATCTATCACAGTTTGTTATCTATCTATCTATCTATCTATCTATCTATCTATCACAGTTTGTTACTTATCTATCTATCTATCTATCTATCTATCTATCTATCTATCTATCTATCTATCTATCTCAACCTGTTCATCTATCTATCTATCTATCTATCTATCTATCTATCTATCTATCTAAATAAATAAATAAGTAAATAAACTTTTTGTTTGTAGATATGAATCTCTCAGACTAATTCATTGTTTCTTTTTTCATATTTTGTCTATATCTATCTATCTATCTATCTATCTATCTATCTATCTATCTATCTATCTATCTATCTATCTATCTATCACAGATTGTTACTTATCTATCTATCTATCTATCTATCTATCTATCTATCTATCTATCACAGTTTGTTACTTATCTATCTATCTATCTATCTATCTATCTATCTATCTATCTATCTATCTATCTATCACAGTTTGTTACTTATCTATCTATCTATCTATCTATCTATCTATCTATCTATCACAGTTTGTTACTTATCTATCTATCTATCTATCTATCTATCTATCTATCTATCTAAGTATTTTTGTACATATTAACCGCTTAGTCCCAGTTTCTTTCTTTCTTTCTTTCTTTACACCTATTATATATTTATCTGTTTCAGTCTATTCATATATATATACTGTTCATATCTATCTATCTATCTAAATAAATAAATAAATAAGTAAATAAACTTTTTGTTTGTAGATATGAATCTCTCAGACTAATTCATTGTTTCATTTTTCATATTTTGTCTATATCTATCTATCTATCTATCTATCTATCTATCTATCTATCTATCTATCTATCTATCTATCACAGTTTGTTACTTATCTATCTATCTATCTATCTATCTATCTATCTATCTATCTATCTATCTATCTATCTATCACAGTTTGTTACTTATCTATCTATCTATCTATCTATCTATCTATCTATCTATCTATCTATCTATCTATCTATCTATCTATCACAGTTTGTTACTTATCTATCTATCTATCTATCTAAGTATTTTTGTACATATTAACCACTTAGTCCCAGTTTCTTTCTTTCTTTCTTATTTTGTTTACACCTATTTATATATTTATCGGTTTCCACCTTCCTGTATTTTTATATCTGTGTCTACGTGCACGTGTCCCCATATATATTGATGACAATGAGTGAGCGTTTACAATTGCAGAAACACAAAGAGTAACAAAGGAAGAGTTTCCCCGAGCACTGAACGTTATTTGAATATTCGTTTGTTTCATGTACATATATGTGTGCTCTATTTAAAATGTCTGAAAGATCTTTTTAACAGACATAATAATAACATTTTTATTTTTTAGATTTTATTTAAGCATTTTAAAAATTTTATTCGCCCATTTTCAGACTTAGCAACTTATAATGTATTTTACATATATTATATATTATATATATTTTATATATATAGCATACAAATTTCACTCCAGTTCAAAAGTTTAAGGAATCACCTGGTAATTTTTTTAAAACTTGGCTCCAAAGTAGTTGTTTTGTACTTTAAATAAGAAAAAAATTATTATATATTTTTCAACTATACTATTTACATTATTCGGACTATTGTACTCATCGTTGTCGCCATATTTATTACAACGTTTTGGCCGTTGTACGCTCCGGCCTTCTTCAGGTGGTTGGAATGTCGAACTGAACCCTTTATTTCGCTCACTGGGGTAGACTGTTCTAGTTCCACGTGCCATGTTTAAGGACACATGGCACAATGGATAAAGGTGTTAGATAGATCCAGTGACATGACCAAAAGAGTGTGAGTTCAATACCCGGTTAAAGCAGTGGAGAATCTGGAGAAGTGAATTAACAGGAGATAACTGATAACTGACATCCATTAAACATGGCACGTGGAACTAGAACAGTCTACCCCAGTGAGTGAAATAAATGGTTCAGTTCGACATTCCAACCACCTGAAGAAGGCCGGAGTGTACAACGGCCGAAACGTTGTAATAAATATGGCGACAAAGATGAGGACAATAGTCCAAATAATGTAAATAGTGTACATAATACCAGAAACCTCAGAAATATAGACAGATACTGAAGGGTGATAAATATGGCGACAAAGATGAGGACAATAGTCCGAATAATGTAAATAGTGTACATAATACCAGAAACCTCAGAAATATAGACAGATACTGAAGGGTGATAAATATGGCGACAAAGATGAGGACAATAGTCCGAATAATGTAAATAGTGTACATAATACCAGAAACCTCAGAAATATAGACAGATACTGAAGGGTGATAAATATGGCGACAAAGATGAGGACAATAGTCCGAATAATGTAAATAGTGTACATAATACCAGAAACCTCAGAAATATAGACAGATACTGAAGGGTGATAAATATGGCGACAAAGATGAGGACAATAGTCCGAATAATGTAAATAGTGTACATAATACCAGAAACCTCAGAAATATAGACAGATACTGAAGGGTGATAAATATGGCGACAAAGATGAGGACAATAGTCCGAATAATGTAAATAGTGTACATAATACCAGAAACCTCAGAAATATAGACAGATACTGAAGGGTGATAAATATGGCGACATAGATGAGGACAATAGTCCGAATAATGTAAATAGTGTACATAATACCAGAAACCTCAGAAATATAGACAGATACTGAAGGGTGATAAATATGGCGACATAGATGAGGACAATAGTCCGAATAATGTAAATAGTGTACATAATACCAGAAACCTCAGAAATATAGACAGATACTGAAGGGTGATAAATATGGCGACAAAGATGAGGACAATAGTCCGAATAATGTAAATAGTGTACATAATACCAGAAACCTCAGAAATATAGACAGATACTGAAGGGTGATAAATATGGCGACAAAGATGAGGACAATAGTCCGAATAATGTAAATAGTGTACATAATACCAGAAACCTCAGAAATATAGACAGATACTGAAGGGTGATAAATATGGCGACAAAGATGAGGACAATAGTCCGAATAATGTAAATAGTGTACATAATACCAGAAACCTCAGAAATATAGACAGATACTGAAGGGTGATAAATATGGCGACAAAGATGAGGACAATAGTCCGAATAATGTAAATAGTGTACATAATACCAGAAACCTCAGAAATATAGACAGATACTGAAGGGTGATAAATATGGCGACATAGATGAGGACAATAGTCCGAATAATGTAAATAGTGTACATAATACCAGAAACCTCAGAAATATAGACAGATACTGAAGGGTGATAAATATGGCGACAAAGATGAGGACAATAGTCCGAATAATGTAAATAGTGTACATAATACCAGAAACCTCAGAAATATAGACAGATACTGAAGGGTGATAAATATGGCGACAAAGATGAGGACAATAGTCCGAATAATGTAAATAGTGTACATAATACCAGAAACCTCAGAAATATAGACAGATACTGAAGGGTGATAAATATGGCGACAAAGATGAGGACAATAGTCCGAATAATGTAAATAGTGTACATAATACCAGAAACCTCAGAAATATAGACAGATACTGAAGGGTGATAAATATGGCGACAAAGATGAGGACAATAGTCCGAATAATGTAAATAGTGTACATAATACCAGAAACCTCAGAAATATAGACAGATACTGAAGGGTGATAAATATGGCGACAAAGATGAGGACAATAGTCCAAATAATGTAAATAGTGTACATAATGCCTCATTTCAGAAATATAGACAGATTTTTAACTATATATAATAGTTTATTTTGAAAAAAAAAATGTGATTAAATTTTGCTCTTGTCAAAATATCCCCCTTTAGCCTTGATTACTGCGGCACGAATCTTTGGCATGCGTTGAAAAGTTTCTCAAAGTACAAGTTTGATAATTGA
>OZ038486.1:124251799-124294299 GCA_964036315.1 Acanthosepion esculentum | reverse complement strand
CACATTGACACATGTTAACCCCCCACCAGTATTTAGTATTATTGAAGTTATTGCTAACAGTTTTTGTCGAGATTTACAAACTCTAAATTTCATTCAATTTCGCAAACCAATCGATGAAATTTTAATAAGCTGATTTGTTTGGAAAAATACTTTGACAAAAACCCTACTTTAAGCAACCCTAGCAAAACCAACTGTACTTTGTACCCCATTACATGTTTGCACTTATCACCAAAATATAGTTTCCGTCCTGGGTATGACGATAAACTACATCCGCGTCCAGGGTAAGACGACGAACTACGTCCAACAGCAAGGCCTCTGATCAGGAGGTTTTGAGGAGCGTGAAAACACCTCTTAATTGCTGGTGTTCCCAGGACCACCCTGACCTGGGGTGGTAGCACCTGTGAGGGTCCCAACTATGGGTAAATAGTTAACACCAAAACTTGTGTAAAAATAGGTTTTAATTCCAGAAATACTTTGTAATAAAAAAATTATTACCAGTAATAATTTTTGAAGGAAAAATTATTATCAACAATACTTTAAAAAATACCAGCAATACAAACAGTTTTACATTTTTTGAAAAAAAACTATTACCAGCTATAAATTTCTTCAAGGAAAAATATTCCCAGAGATAGATTTTTGAAGAAAAACACAATACCAGCAATAAAAAATTTTGTCGGCATTTGATAACCCATTGAGGTTGATATGCCGTAAAACAAAACAAAACAAACAAAAATCAATGGACTTATCTCACTGACCGACTCCAGATCTTCGCACCAAATCGCTTGTCAGAGACAGATATTGGATAAACCTATGGAAATTATTACGACATTTCATATTTGTACTCCTCGGAACAAACACTAATCCTAAATTTGAAATTTTTGTCAGATTAATGATTTATTTAAAATGAAATTAAATTTGCACTCAGTTAGAATATCCATCTTTTTTTATTTTTAAAACAAATATTTTTATTTTTCCTAACAACGCTTTCCTATTTAAATTTTCTGATGAATCTTAATTCTTAACTCTTATTAATGATTACAAAAGCTCACTGCATAGTCTATGACAATAAAATATCCGTAGAAATTCACATATTGCATCATTAAATATTTCAGCTTGACAACTTTAGCAAAATATTGCAATAGCAATCATAAATATGAATGCTGGTTGTTATTTTAAGAAGTAAGGGGGTACAAATGTGAAGATTTGAAATTGACAGCTTTTTCCATTTCAGTGAAACAAACGTTAAACACTCTTTCTTTCTTTCTTTCTCTCTTTCTTTCTTTCTTTCTTTCTTTCTTTCACTGAAACAAGATAGCGTCTCTTTTCCAGCTTTCCACGCAATAAAAACGAGAGAGTTCATTATTTGTGAGGTATTGGCAAAAGTAGTTAATATTCCTTTCTTTCTTTTTCTCACTAAAACCAAGTAGCGTCTCTGATGTCTTTCTTCGCCTTTTAAAATAGCATGGAATCACCTCTTTGACCATCGCAATCGGATGCCGCTTCACATTCGCTAGCGACATATGTGCGCTGGAAGATATGCAAGAAGCACAAAATCGAAACCACTGAGAGATGCTATGAGCACCAACCAGGCACACTTACCCAAAATAACGATGTGACTATCCTCTGGGACATGCCAATTCAAATTGACAGGGAAATAAAAGACAGCAGACCTGATATTATCATAAAAGAGAAAGAAATTCAGGAAGTGTATGCTTATTGGCATACCAGTACCATATGAGAGAAACACCTCCATGAAAATTATCGAGTAATTGTCCAAATACAAGGACCTGGTGATCGAGCTTAACAGGATATGGGTAATGAAGGCTGAGACTGTACCAGTAGTAGTCGGATCTGTGGGCCTCTTGAGAAAAGGAATGGACAATTTTACTAACAGTGTCCCATGTAACATCAGCTGCCCAGAAGATCGCTCTACTAGGAACATCTCATATACTAAGAAAAGTGCTATCAATTAAATGACAATTCTATAGACCCTAAGGACCATAGTTTGGACCCGGCTATACAGGATACAAAGCAGGAAACATAACATACACAAATAATAATAATAATAATAATAATAATAATAATAATAATAATACCTATTACAGACGTCTGCTGCGTTGTTTATACTGGAACTATGCTGAGCAGACCTTAGTATTTCTGGCGTGAGCAAGTTTTCGAGCAAGCTCCGTACGCCTAAACCTTTAGTGTCATATTTGCGGGCAAAATCATTGATGGCTTTTGAACATTTCTTTCTCACCAATTTCACGTACAAGGCTTGGGTCAACCCGTAGTATAGATTTTCAGGCACTTTCCAAAGGCGCCACCCGCTGGGTTTTGCTCCCCAGTCTGATGAGATCAGAAAGTCACCTCCCTGACCATTCATCGTTGTTGAAATCCATAGCCGGGTCTCATGGCCAGAAAAGCGAACGTCCTGACCACTCTGTTCCGTTCAGGTTTGCACAAACGCCTTTGGGAAAGGCATGAATCCATCTCTTCCTTACTTAGCTATGGTTTAAACAAAAGCGTACGGAGTCCTTTGCTAGCCTTGAGTGGCAACTAGTCTAAGAGAAGGAAAATTCTAAATTTCAAATGGCGGTGAAAGCAAAGGGAAACCACTTCACCATCTTTCCAAAGAAGGCATTACAATTCCCAGATAATGGAGAAAGATGAAGCTGTGGAGAGTTATCTTCGTTTACGGCATGAATGGGCATGGTATTCAAAAGTTGAATATTTTTCTTCTCTGTATTGAGTATTAAATAAACATCTATCTATCTATCTATCTATCTATCTATCTATCTATCTATCTATCTATCTATCTATCTATCTATTTATTTATCTATCTATCTATCTATCTATCTATCTATCTATCTATCTATCTATCTATCTATCTATCTGAGTCTGTACATATCTATCCTAGTTTTGTTCAAATCTATCTATCTATCTATCTATCTATCTATCTATCTATCTATCTATCTATCTATCTATCTATCTATCTGTCTGTCAGCATCTTTCTGCAGATGTGTCAGTCATGTGATAAAGAGCGTGACATATCTCTTGACCTTTGAACCATGCCATTTGATCCTTGAAAGAGTCTTTGTGTGATGCCCAACTCTAAAAGAAAAAGAAATGACCCAACAAGTGGAATTCTCTCTGGTCAAACGTGCGACACTCCGGCCCACTCTTTCCTTGCTTTTCTTCGCCCCTTTCTTTCTATGTTGCCGTTGGACGTGAGAAAAAAAAATTCACGCGCATTTATTCCCACAGTTTTCGTTTCATCTGTGTCACTCGCCAGTCCAATTTTTCAGAGCGCTAATCTATGATGAGTCAACACTTCACTTTCAAGTGACCTCTTAGTTTTTGAGGGAAAACGCGTGTCGCATTTTCGCTTTACCAGGTAAATTTAGAACAGATATTCTTGCGATGATTTGTTGGCATTGCTCGAAGGAGAAAAAAGATATATATATATATATATATATATATATATATGAACAGTGATAGATAGATAGATAGATAGATAGATATAAGCAGACTGTTAGATTGACAGATAAGAAAAGGTGATAATAGATATAAACAGATTGAAAGAAAGAAAGATAGATATGAACTGAGTGATAGCTAGCTAGCTAGCTAGCTAGCTAGATAGATAGATAGATAGTGCGACAGAAATGCAGAGTGGGAAGAACACGAGGCAGTAGCACTCTTAGGTTAAAAAAATAGAAAATACAGACTGAGATAGATAGATAAATAGATATATAGATAGATTAAGAGGGAGAGAGAGAGAGAGAAAGAATGTTTGTGTGAGTGCCTGAGTGTGTGTGTGCGAGTGAGAGAGAGAGAGAGAGAGAGAGAGAGAGAGAAAGAGAGAGAGAGAGAGAGAGAGAGAGAGACTAAGAGTACGGGCCACTTATATCACCCTTACACAATGTATAGAAAAGACAAAATGGAACAAAACAAACTGAGAGGTAGAGAAAGGGAGGAAAAAGTGATTGACAGCCAGTAGCACTCTTAGACTATACAGAAAAGATAGACTGAAATCGACAGATAGATAAATATAAACAATTGAATATAAATACTAAAATCCTTAGATAGATGAGAATAGAAATAAATAAATTATAATAAATGAACAAATATAAATGCTGAAATCTTAGGACATAAAAGTTTTTCGCAGCGTACAGGTAAAACGTTCTGCCATCACAATTATAAGAGCCAATGTTCACTTTGATATAAATTACCGTGAATAAAAAAAAAAACCCTTCCCGTCCTCAAGTTAGCAATTCCTTAAAGAACTTAAAATAAAATAAAAATTAAAGTAAAATGAAACAAAAACTAGTTAAGAATGCATTTTCAAACTACATGATATGAGCGTAGGCTGAAGGAGTGATGCTAGAACTATGAAATCTGGCATGCATTAAGTTCATCTCTTATTAATAACTGCATTGTGCCTTTCCAGGTTGAAGAGTGGGCTGAAAAGTTCATAGGCTGAAGGAGTGATGCTAGAACTATGAAATCTGGCATGCATTAAGTTCAACTCTTATTAATAACTGCATTGTGCCTTTCCAGGTTGAAGAGTGGGCTGAAAAGTTCATAGGCTGACTATAAAGTGATGCTACAGTTATGAAATTTTGCCTACATTAATTTCAACGCTTCTTATTAATAACTGCTGTGTTTCTTTCCAGGTAAACGGAAAGATCTGACTGTTCAAGAATCTTCAAATTAACTAGAAGCAGTTTCTCTTGAAAATTGACAAAATTTGGTTTCGTTTGGTTTGTTTAACGACATATCAACCCCTTTTGGGTCATTTAATGCCGAAATTTAATTTTCTTGGGAGTTTTGGTAAGTTTTTAATATCAAAATCAATTGCCTGGAAAGTGTTAATATAAAAATGTATTTTTATACTTTCATAGTGTTATACTTTTGTTTGGGGTGCACTGTTTGACCATAGCTGGGAGCCTAATAGGTGCTTTCAGCCGGATCAGTGTGGACTTGGGAGAAACAACAATTAAGAGCAGACTTCACGTTCCTCAAAACATCCCGATTAGAGGCTTTGCCACCGGGTGTAGGCTATCATCATACCCAGGACGAAAAACATTTGGCAACGTGGTGTTTCGAAGTATCCACAGAAAAAGGGTTGCTACATTAAGAGATGAAACACCTACTTTATCAACAGTATAAATGTGGGTAGCTGAATTTAGGAGGGTATGGGATAGTTTTGAAGATTTTGACATCCTGTATCCCCGAGGAAAACATCGTTCGTCTTCACCACAAAGTGATGGCTAACAGGTAATGAACTAAAAATCTAATAACCAATGCTTCCGTGGGAGAGTTGAGAATATTTGGCACAACGAGCTTAGCATGACGAAGGTTTTATCATGGAAAAATCGGACACTGATCGGGGCAGATCCCGTTGGTTTGAGCATTTCTTAACCCAGGATGAGTGTTAGGTTCATCACTTAGCGTCAGAGACAAAGAGACAATCCATGCAGTGTAAAGAAAAATCCTCACCTGGTCCAAAGAAAGCTAATCTGCAGGGAAGGTAATGGCCTCAGGTTTTTGGAATGCAATAGGCACTGTGTTTATTGGATATCTTCAGAAGGGTCACCCGGTCAATGCAGAGATAGTTAGATATGAACAGCGTGAATGATATAGATACATATGAACAGAATGATAGATAGAAAGATAGAAGCAGACTAAGATAGATATGAACATATCTATCTATCTATCTATCTATCTATCTATCTATCTATCTATCTATATAGATAGATAGATAGATAGATAGATAGATAGATATAAGCATACTGTTAGATATGAATAGAGAGAAAGATAGATAGATATAAGCAGATAGATAGATAGAGAGATAGATAGAATCAAAGATAGATATAAACAGAGTGATAGATAGATATGAGCAGTATATACATATGAACAGACTGAAATTTGTGTATTTAGGCAGCAATCCTTCTTTCAAGCACATTTCATTAAAAACGACTGACAAGGTGCTTTTATTTAGTTTTTTATATAATTTCTCGTGCGATCTAATAAAGTTTTTCTTTTCAGAGGATAAATTATATAAAAATTGTCCGAAAGTTCTTTTTTTCCGAGCGCTTTCGGCTATACATTTAGCCATTATCAAGGATAATTTCAACTGTTAGAATTAGAAATAGTTTGTTATGTGTATGTTTTATAAAGTGATTCATTTTTTTGTTTCAAAACACGGTCAAGATATTATGTCCATGTTCAAAGTTAATATTATTAAGTGTTGGTTTGTTTATTTTTATAAGTAAGGCTTCCATTATTTTTAGCCTTTTTTTGCAAGTGGATGATGCTATTATATTAGTGTTGTCGACAAGTATATTCCGAATAGTGTCCGGTAGGTCTCCATGAATATTTAAATGAGATCTAATTGAGCTATTGTCAGAAAGGTGTAGGGTTAATCTGCGTGTTAAACGATTTGTAGTGTGGCCTATATAATTATTTACGAAAGTTGATTCTTGAGGAATACAATTCCTTAATGGACATTTGAATTCGTAAATAATGTTTGCTCTATTTAATTTTGTTCTAGGAGGTGAATTATTATTTTTAACTATAAGGTTACAAGTTTTAAATTTTTTATAATAAATAATTAATCTAATTTTTTTGCTATTATCAACTAGTGCTAAGCATTTTTTATAATGTTATTCATTCGGCATTCATCCTGTTTATAATTATATATATATATATATAAGCATACTGTTAGATATGAACAGAGAGAAAGATAGATAGATATAAGCAGAGAGATAGATAGATAGATAGATAGAATCAAAGATAGATATAAACAGAGTGATAGATAGATAGATAGATAGATAGATAGATAGATAGATATGAACAGTATATAGATATGAATAGACTGAAACAGATAGATCGATAGAATCGAAGATAGATATGAACAGATAGATAGATAGATAGATATAAGCATACTTTTGGATATGAACAGAGAGAAAGATAAATAGATATAAACAGAGTGATAGATAGATAGATAAATAGAATCAAAGGTCGATATGAACAAAGTGATTGATAGATATAATCATAATTTTAGATAGATAAATAGATAGATAGATATGAACAGAGTGAAATGGATAGGAACAGTGAATGATAGATAGATAGATAGATAGATAGATAGATAGAATCTAAGATAGATATGAACAGAGTGAGAGATAGATAGATATGAGCAGTATATAGATATGAATAGACTGAAACAGATAGATAGAATCGAAGATATATATGAATTGATAGATAGATAGATAGATAGATAGATAGATATAAGAGAAACAGGTAGATAGATAGATAGATAGAAATAAGCAGACATACAGACAGACAGATAGATAGATAGATAGATAGATAGATAGATAGATAGATATAAGCATACTGTTAGATATGAACAGAGAGAAACATAAATATATATAGACAGAGTGATAGATAGATAGATAGAATCAAAGGTCGATATGGACATAGATAGATAGATATAAGCATACTGTTAGATAGATAATAGATAGATAGATATGAACAGAGTGAAAGGGATATGAACAGTGAAAGATAGATAGATAGATAGATAGATAGATAGAATCAAAGATAGATATGAACAGTATATAGATATGAATAGACTGAAACAGATGTGCGAATGATACTGGCCCAGAATTGTTAATCGAACAGACGAGTTAAGCGCAACTGCTGGTTGCCTCGGGGTTCTTGATAAGATCCAGAGACGGATATGCAATGTGATTGGCCCTGATCTGTCATCTCGTCTGCAGTCGCTCTCTCACAGACGCGATGTTGCATCGCTCTGCCTTTTCTACAAGTACTTTCACGGTAATTGCTCCGAGGAGTTGCTTTCGCTTGTCCCTTGGCCTCATGAATTTAAACGTCCTACGAGGCTGGCATCCCGTTCCCACCCCTTCACCGTTGAAACTGTTACATGTAGACGTCTCTTCTACTCCAATAGCTTCATGTCTCGCACATCTCGCCTATGGAACTCCCTTCCCTATTACTGTTTCCCTGACAAATACAATCTCCAACGGTTTAAGTGTAGCGTCAATCGTCATCTCCAGTTGCCTTGATCTATCCACTTCCCTTCTCCACATCCTTTCATCTTTCATTCCTATCTGCTCTCGCTCCAAATCTTCTGTAACCCCCTTGCCTTGATCGACCCTCCGTCTTTCTCTTTCTCCACATCCTCTCCTTTACCACTCCTATCTACTCTTCCTCCATCCCTTCTGTAATCCCATGCGTGATAGTGGCCTCCAGCCTTGCTTGGGGTGATACGCTTAAAAAAAAAAAAAACCTAGGAAAGGTATGAATCCACTGTTCCTCCTACTAGGTTAATTAGTAAAACTTTTATTACTAAATCATTATTATCCCTAAAGATAACTCTTACAAGTTAAAAAATATTTTCTGGCTTTAAATAATCTGCAAAAGGGTTGATATGACCTAGAAATCGAGCCAATCTATTAATCAAGAGCTGTTCTGTATTTTTCTTAGTTTCTGAAAGAAAACTTTCACTATTCCCAATTTTCACTATTCGGTTTTTCTGTGCCACTTTTTCTGTCGCCTTTTACGATAAGAAATCAGTTGAAAAACATCCCTGACACGGGCCAACATAGATCGTGAAACCTGGGAAACCGTTGCTGCAAATCGGCATTCCTGGCGTAAGACAATCCGAGGAGCGACCGACATTTTCGAGTCCAACTGTCAACATGTAAAGGATGTGCGAGTTCCCGTCAGAAAGGTCCGGCTCGCCCAGCCGCGTCTATCACTCCTGCTCACGAATCTTCAGGAGTAGGTTGGCCCTTCACAGCTACTTTCATCACCGTCACCAGATTCGGGAAAACGAATAAGGAGAGGGGATGATGATCCCGATGTTCAGATGCGAGCGGGTGCCGACAATGACGGTACTACTCAGTTAAAATCATGTACTAGTATTATTTTGTCATCCCCTATACGTAGCTGTCTATTGTGCTGGCAACCATGTATTCAGTCTTCCTGCAGTTAATAGTTACTCCTTTTTTCTTGCTTTCCATTAACATTTCTAACTCTCTCAACTGGCATGAAGTGGAAAGACTGTATTGAATACACTCGAGGTCAGCTGCTAAGAAAGTTGCTTCACTGTTTCGTGCGAGACAATTTTTATCTTGTCTATAAGTCTACAATTCGTCCATGTTGAGAATATTGCTGTCACATATAGTCCACTGACCCTGTTATTTACCTTGATCTCCTTGATAAAATCCAAAGAAGAATCAGCAATATTATTGATCTTAGTCTGGCTGCTCGGCTCCAGTCACTTTCCCACCGCCGTAAGGTTGCTTCTCTGAGTCTTTTTCTATAAATACTTTCATGGTAATTGTTCGGACGAGCTCTTCGCTATCGTACCTAGACTTTTTGAATTTAAGCGCAGTACTAGACTGGCGTCGAGATCTCATCAATTTACAATTGAGCTGGATAGATGTAACCGTACATTCTATGCGAACAGTTTCTTTTTTCCTACTTCCTGCTTGTGGAACTCCCTTTTCGGCTCCATGCTTTCGAACTCACGACTCGGTCATAATTGTTCTAGCGAGACAAGCTTGCTAACCATTACAAAACGTCGCGGTGCCTCTCGTTAGATAGGTTATGCGTTGTTTCCCTCTGCCCGTCTTGCCTCCAATCTGCCCTGTGAGTATCAGATTTTCCAAGCCCTCTTTCCTCGCCGTTACTGGTATGGATATTATTCTTAGTATCCTTCTGCAGGAAAATATCTCTATCACCTCGAGTCTCTTCTTCATGAGGCATTCACTGCCGTATAGGAGGACCGATGACCATGCTTAGAATATTAATACCATATATGGTCCACTGCCCCTGCTATTTACCTTGAGCACTTTGATAACACCCAAAGAAGAATCAGCAATATTATTGGCCCTGATCTGGCGGCTCGGCTTCAGTCACTTTCCCACCGCCGTAAGGTTGCTTCTCTGAGTCTTTTTCTATAAATACTTTCATGGTAATTGTTCTGATGAGCTTCTCGCTAAGTTACCTACCTAGACTTTTGCAATTTAAGCGCAGTACTAGACTGGCGTCAAGATCTCATCAATTTACAGTAGAGCTGCCTAGATGTAACCGTAAGTTACTATTATGCTATTAGTTTATTTTTCTCGCACTTCTTGCTCGTGGAACTCCCTTCCGGCTCCATGATTTCCAGTCAAATTTAATCTACAAAAATTTGAATGCAATGTCAAGCGCTATCTAATGTCCTCTTGGTTACTCTTTTCTCTTTCAGCTCATTATTAATGTTTCTGTTCCTAATTCTTCTTAGTAACCCCTTTGTGTATTAGTGGCTTTATTGCCTTGCATGGGGTAATACCAATTAAAAAATTACTACTTCGTCTAATAGGCCTTTCAGTTTTCTTCCTGAATCTACCATCAACACAATATCATACATTCTGCTGTTAAAATTTGTAATGTAGTCCAGCCGGTTAAATGATAACACGAGAAAAAAATCTTTCTTTATTTAACATTACAATTTATTCAACACCTGACTCCATTAGTTACTCTCGACCAGTCTGTGCTATGCATCCCTGGTAAGACACTGAACTGAACATTGTCCTTATATTTTCCGGTTGTTATGTGTGAGAGACTGCCTACGATCCTCCCTGGGGTGGTTGTTTATATAACCACGAGTATCAAACGTTTCTCATGCCTCTAATTCGGCGGTCGGTGGCAAAACCACGTCACCCACACCTTTACTTTTTTTGTTGATACAATAAACTCCGGAAGGTCTTTTAGCTCTCTTAGGATCGTCTCATTGTATAGGTTAAATCAATCCGGGCTGTAGGTAGATGGTTATTTACAAAATAAATCTGTCAAGAAAACGCTTGTTTGATTGCTTTTTTCTCCACATTTTATTTTTGTGTATTCATTTAATTTGTTCGCAGGCCGACTCCTTAAGTTAAGACTTCATGAACACCAGAAAGCTGTAACACGAGGGGAAGTGGAAAAATCAGGCGTGGCTGACCACATATGGAGAGAAAAGGGAGATCACCGCCCTCTGTGAGATCAAATTGAGATCATAGACAAAGAACACCATTGGAAAATTCGTAAACTTAATGAATCAGCACATATGCTAGGCTACAAAATTCATCTGAGCCGACCAAGCATAGAAATGAATACAATATGGGAACCAGTAATAAGGAGTGCCAGAGAAAAGTGATAATAACAACAAAAATTGCAATATGAACTCTAGTAAAAACATATATGATAACACCAAAAATTGCAATATGAGCATCAGTAAAAAAATGATTGCTGAAGACATTAGATTTATAATACCTAGAAATTCATACAGAGACTTGACACAGTGGATGAAGGCGTTGGTAAAATCCATTGACAGGACCAAAAGAGTGTGAATACAATAAGGCAGTGGAAAACTTGGAGAGGGGAATTAACAGGAGATAACTGATAACTCACATCCATTAAAAATGACACGTGGAACTAGAACAGTGTACCCCCGTGAGCGAAATAAAGGGTTCAGTTCGACATTCCAACCACTGAAGGAGGCCGGAGCGTACAACGGCCGAAACGTAGCAATAAATATGGCAACAAAGATGAGAACAATAGTACGAATAATGTAAATAGTGAAAATAGATCAAGTTAATCGTTTTCACTGTCTGCGTAATATATGGAAAATTAAAATCAAGTCGTGGTAAAAATTCAGATGAAAATGTTTGAGTTTTCTGACAAATGCTGTTAAAACGTGTTTAAGCCTACTTCCGGTTTAAGAGCTTTATACATCATTTCGCTTTCTCAATCATCATTTCAGTTTCTACACGCGTGTATTAGAGTAATTGTGGAACTACGTTTTAACATTTAAACGAAATTTATATACGTGTTGAATTGATAAACAAAGAAGAAAGTCAAATAACTACTTACAGACTCAAATATAAACAACTAATCATTATGCCAAATAAATGCCTATAGATTCAATTACAAACAACCAATAAATATATATGATCGTAAATACGTGTCCCGAGCCAAGTTAATGCTTACAGATTCAAATATACGCGAACAATGTTTACGTCTCGCGAGACAAGTAAATGCTTACATATTGAAATATACGCGACCAATATTTACCTGTCCGGAGCCAAGTAAATGCTTACATATTGAAATATACGCGACCAATATTTACCTGTCCGGAGCCAAGTAGATGTTACAGATTCAAATATAAACGCCCAATATTTACCTGTCCCGAGCCAAGTAAATGCTTACATATTCAAATGTACGCAAACAATATTTACCTGTCCCGAGCCAAATAAAGGCTGACAGATTCAAATATAAAAGACCAATATTTACCTGTCCCGAGCCAAGTAAATGCTTACAGATTGAAATATAAACGACCAATATTTACCTGTCCCGAGCCAAGTAAATGCTTACAGATTCAAATATAAACGACCAAAAGTTACCTGTCCCGAGCCAAGTAAATGCTTACAGATTTAAATATAAACGACCAATATTTACCTGTCCCGAGCCAAGTAAATGCTTACAGATTTAAATATAAACGACCAATATTGACATGTCTCGAGCCAGGTAAATGCTTAGAGATTCAAATATAAACGATGAATATTTAGATGTCACGAGAAAAGTAAATGCTTACAGATTCAAATATAAACGACCAATATTTACATGTCCCGAGCCAAGTAAATGCTTACAGTTTCAAATATAAACGACCAAAATTTACATGTCCCGAGCCAAGTAAATGCTTACAGATTCAAATATAAACGACGAATATTTACATCTCCGAGCAAAGTAAATGCTTACAGATTCAAATATAAACGACCAAAATTTACATGTCACGAACCAAGTAAATGTTTCAAATATAAAGGACCAAAATGTAATAGACGTAACAGTGACCTACCAGGAACAACATGAATTCGCTGCCTCGCGTGCGTGTTGAACTATTTTCGGAGATTCGGTCGCGCGTGCGTACACTACTGCCATTTTGTTTATGCAGCAGACTTATTTGAAGAAGAGAAGAACGCTAGCCGTTAAAGAACGAGGCGAGTGGTCGCGTTGATTATTGTTCTTCTAGGCGTCGGTGAGAGGAGAAGTATTGTGAAAAAAGAGAGCGACAAGAATTTCAGTACACAAAATTGAACTGTCCGGAGCCAAAGTAAATGCTTACAGATTCAAATATAAACGACGAATATTTACATCTCCGAGCAAAGTAAATGCTTACAGATTCAAATATAAACGACCAATATTTACATGTCCCGAGCCAAGTAAATGCTTACAGATTCAAATATAAACGACCAATATTCACCTGTGCCGAGCGAAGTAAATGCTTACAGATTCAAATATAAACGACCAATATTTACATGTCCCGAGTCAAGTAAATGCTTACAGATTCAAATATAAACGAACAAAATTTACATGTCCCGAGCCATGTAAATGCTTACAGATTCAAATATAAACGACCAAAAGTTACCTGTCCCGAGCCAAGTAAATGCTTACAGATACAAATATAAACCACCAAAATTTACATGTCACGAGCTAAGTAAATGCTTACAGATTCAAATATAAACGACCAATAGTTACATGTCCCGAGCGAAGTAAATGCTTACAGATTCAAATATAAACGACCAATATTACATGTCCCGAGCCAAGTAAATGGTTACAGATTCAAATATAAACGACCAATAGTTACATGTCCCGAGCCAAGTAAATGCTTACAGATTCAAATATAAACGACCAATATTTACATGTCCCGAGCCAAGTAAATGCTTACAGATTTAAATATAAACGACCAATATTTAAATGTCCCGAGCCAAGTAAACGGTTACAGATTCAAATATAAACGACCAATATTTACATGTCTCGAGCCAAGTAAATGCTTACACATTCAAATATAAACGATCAAAATTTACATGTCCCGAGCCAAGTAAACGGTTACAGATTCAAATATAAACGACCAATATTTACATGTGACGAGCCAAGTAAATGCTTACAGATTCAAATATAAACGACCAATATTTACATGTCACGAGCCAAGTAAATGTTTAGTGATTCAAATATAAACGACCAATATTTACCTGTCCCGAGACAAGTAAATGCTTACAGATTCAAATATAAACGACCAAAATTTACATGTCACGAACCAAGTAAATGTTTCAAATATAAAGGACCAAAATGTAATAGACGTAACAGTGACCTACCAGGAACAACATGAATTCGCTGCCTCGCGTGCGTGTTGAACTATTTTCGGAGATTCGGTCGCGCGTGCGTACACTACTGCCATTTTGTTTATGCAGCAGACTTATTTGAAGAAGAGAAGAACGCTAGCCGTTAAAGAACGAGGCGAGTAGTCGCGTTGATTATTGTTCTTCTAGGCGTCGGTGAGAGGAGAAGTATTGTGAAAAAAGAGAGCGACAAGAATTTCAGTACAAGCTATTTCGGCCGATATGGACGGCCGGTTTGATTTAAAAATTATCCCCGAGTTTGACGGGACTGGATCTGTGGTTGAATGGCTCGAGAAGTTGGAATTGGTGTGCGACCTATCGGGAGTGAAGCGGCGTGATCGTGTCATCCCTCTTCGCCTAACCGGGGGAACATTCGCGGTTTACCAGCAACTATCTGCGGAAGAGAAATCGGACGCGGCTCGAATCAAGGGAGCATTGATGACAGCATTTGCCCTTGATAAATTCACGGCGTACGAACAATTCGAGGCACGTGTATTGCGTCCGGGTGAGACCGTGGATGTATATTTGGCAGATCTACGGAAGCTGTCCTTTTTGGAGGAGTACCAGACAATGCGATGGCATGCGTGTTCGTGCGGGGGCTTCCTGGTCCTGTGAAAAGGCTCCTGCGGTCCTCAGCCAGGGTGGATGATATGTCTCTCGAGGAGCTATTGGCTCGAGCTCGGGCAATCACAAAGGACGAAACAACAGAGAGGGAACCGGTCATCGCTGCAGTGCAGCCTTCCCAGACTCCTCGATCTTCCCCAGACATAGGCCCAATTGTCACATGCTATGAATGTAATGGGCCCAATCACTTCGCGAGGGACTGCGTGAAGAGGCGAAGGGCAACTAACGCGTGTTGCTATCGATGCAACAAGACTGGTCATGTGGCAAAAAATTGTCCGGGAAACGGAGGTGGGGACGAGATTTCAGCGCCGGTCCACTCCCCACACAGCAAGTAAAATCGGTGCTACCCATCATTACTGTGTGTGTTGACGGCACACCATGCTCGGCTCTCCTTGACTCTGGGTGCTCACGATCAATCTTGAGCGCGAGTTTATGTCTGTCTTGGTCGAAGCAGGATATGGCGGTATCTACATTAAACGGAGTTACGCAGGTTTGCTGTGGAAGGAGCACTGTCAGAATTTGCGCAGCAACCGGTAATGCTGCTACAATCGATGTGCTGGTTATGCGAGGGAAGCCCCTGGATTTCGACCTGTTGCTTGGCATCGATGCCATTAAGGCACTCGGTGGAGTTCGCATCACGCAGCATGGAAGCGTGGAGTTTGAAAAACCACGGTCCGTCTGTGCAGCGATTCGTATTAGCGAGGCCGATTTCAGTGCAAAATTCAATGAACGAGAGAGAGTTTGGGTCGCAGCCTGGAAGTGGTCGGCAGGTAATGCACCCGGGAAACTTCAGAATCGGATCTCTGAATATCCGGTATCCAGCGAGATGAGAGAGGAGTACGAGCATGAATTGCAAACATGGATGGACAATGGTTGGTTGGTGCCGTATAGTGACGAGGAGTTTGGCTCACCCAAGGGACTGATGGCCGTGCTGCAGACCAGCAAGCATAAGGTGCGTCCTGTGATGGAACTGAATACCTACGTTGACACATTCACAGGCGCCGCTGATGTTTGCGCAGAAAAACTGCGAGACTGGAGACAGCAGGGTACGAACGTGTCCATTCTGGACCTCAGGAAAGCATACAGATCCATGTTGAAAAATCTCTGTGGCCATACCAAACAGTTATGTTTAAAGGGAAGCGATATTGTTTGACCAGGCTGGGGTTCGGCCTGAATGTAGCGCCCCTGATAATGCGAGCTGTGCTCAAGGCGGCGTTAGCACAGAATGAAACTGTAAATAGAGCAACGTCGTCATATATTGACGATATATATATTAACGAGGATGTGGCGTCGGCGGAATCTGTGTGGAAACATCTCCAGCTCTACGGACTGACGAGCAAGGATCCAGAGAAGTTAGAGGACGGAGCTAGAGTGCTGGGGCTAGACGTATGGAAGGAACAGGGTCGACTGCGATGGCGACGAGGAGGTAGAATGGTAAACGGCCCTAAGACTATGACACGGAGAGGTATTTTCTCCATGTGTGGCCAGCTGGTGGGACACTTCCCCGTGTGTGGATGGCTGCGAGTGGCGACAGGCTTCATCCAACGTCGAGCCACTGCCGTAACGCAAAACTGGGACGAAAAAATTTGTGATGCTCCCCTGGAACGTATGATAACGAACACCCTCGCCCGGGCACAGCAACTGGATCCCGCACAGGGAGAATGGTGCGTGAATACGAAGGAGTTAGACGTATGGGTGGACGCGAGTTCGCTGGCTGTAGGAGTAGCGCTCGAGGTTGAGGGAACCATCATCGAGGATGCATGCTGGCTACGACCGATAAAAAACACCCAGCATATCAATGTGGCTGAACTAGATGCCGTGCTAAAAGGCATCAACCTCGCGCTAAAATGGCAGGCTACGGTATTACACGTGAACACAGACTCCCTCTGCGTGTACCATTGGGTGACTAATGCCCTTACGGGAAAGTCTCGGCTGAACACCAAGGCTGCTAACGAGATGCTCATAAGGCGAAGACTTGAAACGCTAACTTCCCTTGTGAAAGAGTACAACCTTTCGGTTGACATAGCGCTGGTTAGATCTAACCAGAACCGAGCTGACTCGCTGACTAGAGTTCCCCAAAGGTGGTTCAACCATGTGAAGGAAATCGAACCTGTTCAACCAGTATGTGCTTTTGCCGTAGGAAACCCGAGCCCTGCTCAGTTAACTGAGATTCATCGGCACAGCGGGCACCCTGGAGTTAAACGGACACTATATTTCGCACGTAGGATCAACCCGTCCGTGTCGAAAGCAGCAGTGAGATCGGTCATTCGGAGTTGTGAACAGTGTCAGTCAATAGATCCAGCTTCTGTGCGATGGCAGAAGGGAGAGCTCAGTGTGAGTGAAACGTGGAGCCGTCTAGGCATGGACATTACGCACTATAACGGTCGCCATTTTTTGACTCTGATCGATTGCGGCCCCACACGGTTTTCGATCTGGCGGCCGTTAGTTCGGCAAGACGCTGCACACGTAATCCGGCAATTGGAGTCGGTGTTTTTCGAACGTGGTGCCCCAGTGGAGATCCTGGCTGATAATGACACTGCATTCCGCAGTCAGCAATTCAAACAATTCATGGAAGAATGGGGCGTCCGATTCCGACCACGCTGCGCGTACAAACCATCTGGAAATGGTATTGTCATCGGACAATCAAACGGATTGCTGCGCGAAAGAGCTGCCCTATCATGGAGGCCGTGTATTATAACATCACACCCAGGGATGACGTGTCTGCCTCTTCCGCACCCGCCAATTTGCTGCATTCGTACAAAATTCGAATAAAAGGAATTGACGTTGCGCCCTCGCCTAGCCGGGCGACTTCAAGTCGGTATAAAGAAGGAGACGCAGTCTGGGTAAAAAATCCACACGGGCGCTGCACGTCAAAGTTTGTGAAAGGTCGTGTCACGGGGATAAACAGTCCACAATCGATAGTCATCGACGGGATACCGCGGCACGTGGGAGATATACGTCCACGGCTCACTTCATTGTTGCCAGCGGATGATGGCGGTGACACAACGTCAGGGAGTCATGAATGGCAAGAAGCAAGCAGCAGCGACATCCCGTCTGAGATCGAGGAAGGAGTAGACTTGACCCGTATTGATCCCCCGGAATATGATTCATACCAGGACACATCTGACGATTCAGCCGGGGAGGAAGACATGGTTATAGCACCGCGAAGGAGTGCAAGTGTGAGACAACCAGCTCCTCACTGTCATTTATGTGATCATACGACGTAATAGACGTAACCAGGAACAACATGAATTCGCTGCCTCGCTTGCGTGTTGAACTATTTTCGGAGATTCGGTCGCGCGTGCGTACACTACTGCCATTTTGTTTATGCAGCAGACTTATTTGAAGAAGAGAAGAACGCTAGCCGTTAAAGAACGAGGCGAGTGGTCGCGTTGATTATTGTTCTTCTAGGCGTCGGTGAGAGGAGAAGTATTGTGAAAAAAGAGAGCGACAAGAATTTCAGTACACAAAATTGAACTGTCCGGAGCCAAAGTAAATGCTTACAGATTCAAATATACAAGGACAAAAATTTACATGTCACGAGTGAAGTAAATGCTTACAGATTCACATATAAACGACAAATATTTACATGTCCCGAGCTAGGTAAATGTTTACAGATTCAAATATAAACGACCAATAGTTACATGTCCCTAGGCAAGTAAATGTTTACAGATTCAAATATATACGACCAATATTTACCTGTCCCGAGACAAGTAAATGCTTACAGATTCAAATATAAACGACCAAAATTTACATGTCACGAGCCAAGTAAATGCTTACAGATTCAAATATAAACGACCAATATTTACATGTCCCGAGCCAAGTAAATGCATAAAGATTCAAATATAAACGACCAATATTTAACTGTCCCGAGCCAAGTAAATGCTTACAGTTTCAAATATAAAGGACCAAAATTTACATGTCCCGAGCCAAGTAAATGCTTACAGATTCAAATATAAACGACCAGAATTTACATGTCACGAGCCAAGTAAATGCTTACAGATTCAAATATAAACGACCAATATTTACATGTCCCGAGCCAAGTAAATGCATAAAGATTCAAATATAAACGACCAATATTTAACTGTCCCGAGCCAAGTAAATGCTTACAGTTTCAAATATAAAGGACCAAAATTTACATGTCCCGAGCCAAGTAAATGCTTACAGATTCAAATATAAACGACCAAAATGTACATGTCACGAGCCAAGTAAATGCTTACAGATTCAAATATAAACGACCAATATTTAACTGTCCCGAGCCAAGTAAATGCTTATAAGATTCAAATATAAAGGACCAAAATTTACATGTCCCGAGCCAAGTAAATGCTTACAGATTCAAATATAAACGACCAATATTTACATGTCACGAGCCAAGTAAATGCTTACAGATTCAAATATAAACGACCAATATTTACATGTCCCGAGCCAAGTAAATGCTTACAGATTCAAATATAAACGACCAATATTTACATGTCCCGAGCCAAGTAAATGCATAAAGATTCAAATATAAACGACCAATATTTAACTGTCCCGAGCCAAGTAAATGCTTACAGTTTCAAATATAAAGGACCAAAATTTACATGTCCCGAGCCAAGTAAATGCTTACAGATTCAAATATAAACGACCAAAATTTACATGTCACGAGCCAAGTAAATGCTTACAGATTCAAATATAAACGACCAATATTTACATGTCCCGAGCCAAGTAAATGCATAAAGATTCAAATATAAACGACCAATATTTACCTGTCCCGAGCCAAGTAAATGCTTATAAGATTCAAATATAAAGGACCAAAATTTACATGTCCCGAGCCAAGTAAATGCTTACAGATTCAAATATAAACGACCAAAATTTACATGTCACGAGCCAAGTAAATGCTTACAGATTCAAATATAAACGACCAATATTTACATGTCCCGAGCCAAGTAAATGCATAAAGATTCAAATATAAACGACCAATATTTAACTGTCCCGAGCCAAGTAAATGCTTACAGTTTCAAATATAAAGGACCAAAATTTACATGTCCCGAGCCAAGTAAATGCTTACAGATTCAAATATAAACGACCAAAATTTACATGTCCCGAGCCAAGTAAATGCATAAAGATTCAAATATAAACGACCAATATTTAACTGTCCCGAGCCAAGTAAATGCTTACAGATTCAAATATAAACGACCAAAATTTACATGTCACGAGCCAAGTAAATGCTTACAGATTCAAATATAAACGACCAATATTTACATGTCCCGAGCCAAGTAAATGCATAAAGATTCAAATATAAACGACCAATATTTAACTGTCCCGAGCCAAGTAAATGCTTACAGTTTCAAATATAAAGGACCAAAATTTACATGTCCCGAGCCAAGTAAATGCTTACAGATTCAAATATAAACGACCAAAATTTACATGTCACGAGCCAAGTAAATGCTTACAGATTCAAATATAAACGACCAATATTTACATGTCCCGAGCCAAGTAAATGCATAAAGATTCAAATATAAACGACCAATATTTAACTGTCCCGAGCCAAGTAAATGCTTACAGTTTCAAATATAAAGGACCAAAATTTACATGTCCCGAGCCAAGTAAATGCTTACAGATTCAAATATAAACGACCAAAATTTACATGTCCCGAGCCAAGTAAATGCATAAAGATTCAAATATAAACGACCAATATTTAACTGTCCCGAGCCAAGTAAATGCTTACAGTTTCAAATATAAAGGACCAAAATTTACATGTCCCGAGCCAAGTAAATGCTTACAGATTCAAATATAAACGACCAAAATTTACATGTCCCGAGCCAAGTAAATGCTTACAGATTCAAATATAAACGACCAATATTTACCTGTCCCGAGCCAAGTAAATGCTTATAAGATTCAAATATAAACGACCAATATTTACATGTCCCGAGCCAAGTAAATGCTTACTGATTCAAATATAAACGACCAAAATTTACATGTCACGAGCCAAGTAAATGCTTACAGTTTCAAATATAAAGGACCAAAATTTACATGTCCCGAGCAAAGTAAATGCTTACAGATTCAAATATAAACAACCAAAATTTATATGTCCCGAGCCAAGTAAATGCTTACAGATATAAAGATAAACGGCCAAAATTTACATTTCACAAGCCAAGTAAATGCTTACAGATTCAAATATAAACGACCAATAGTTGCATGTCACGAGCCAAGTAAATGTTTACAGATTCAAATATAAAGGACCAATATTTACATGTCCCGAACCAAGTAAATGCTTACAGATTCAAATATAAACGACCAATATTTACATGTCCCGAACCAAGTAAATGCTTACAGATTCAAATATAAACGACCAAAATTTACATGTCACGAGCCAAGTAAATGCTTACAGATTCAAATATAAACGACCAATATTTACATGTCCCGAGCCAAGTAAATGCATAAAGATTCAAATATAAACGACCAATATTTACATGTCCCGAACCAAGTAAATGCTTACAGATTCAAATATAAACGACCAATATTTACATGTCCCGAACCAAGTAAATGCTTACAGATTCAAATATAAACGACCAAAATTTACATGTCACGAGCCAAGTAAATGTTTACAGATTCAAATATGCGCGACAATTATTTACATGTTCGGAGCCAAATAAATGCGTACAGATTCAAATATAAACGACCAATATTAACCTGTCCGGAGCCAAGTTAATGGTTACAGATTCACGTTCATGCGACGAATATTTACCTGTCGCTAGCCAAGTTAATGCTTACAGATTCAAATATAAACGACAAAACTTTACCTGTCCCGAGCCAAGTAAATGCTTACAGATTCAAATATAAACGTCCAATATTTACATTTCCCGAGCCAAGTAAATGCATACAGATTGACGTATATGCGACGAATATTTACCTGTCGCTAGCCAAGTAAATGCCTACAGATTCAAATATGAACGACAAAACGTTACCTGTCCCGATCCACCTAAATGCTTACAAATTCAAATATAAACGGTCAATATTTACATGTCCCGAGCCAAGTAAATGCTTACAGATTCAAATATAAATGCCCAATATTTACCTGTCCCGAAACAAGTAAATGCTTACAGATTCAAATATACGCGACCAAAAGATACCTGTACCGAGCCAAGTAAATTCTTAAAGATTCAAATATAAACGACCAATATTTACCTGTCCGAATCGAAGTTAATGCTTACAGATTCAAATATTAAAGACAAACGTTACCTGTCCCGAACCAAGTAAATGCTTACAGATTCAAATATAAACGACCAATATTTACCTGTCCCGAGCCAAGGAAACGTTTACAGATTAACGTATATGCGACGAATATTTACCTGTCGCTAGCCAAGTAAATCCTTACAGATTCAAATATATGCGACCAAAAGTTACCTCTCCCGAGCCAAGTAAATGCTTACAGATTCAAATATAAACAACCAATATTTACCTGTTGTCCCGAGCCAAGTAAATGCTTACATATTCAAATATAAACGACCAATATTTAAATGTCCTGAGCCAAGTAAATGCTTTCAGATTCAAATATAAACGACCAATATTTACCTGTCCCGAGCCAAGTAAATGCTTACAGATTCAAATATAAACGACAAGAAGTTACCTGTCCCGATCCGAGTAAATGCTTACAGATTCAAATATACACGACCAATATTTACCTGTCCCAATCGAAGTTAATGCTTACAGATTCAAATATTAAGGATAAAATTTACCTGTCCCAATCGAAGTAAATGCTAACAGATTCAAATATTAAGGACCAAAACTTTCCTGTCTCGAGCCAAGTAAATGCTTACAATTTCAAACATAATCGACCAAACGTTACCTGTTCTGAACCAAGTAAATGCTTACAGATTCAAATATAAACGGCCAATATTTACCTGTCTCGAGCCAAGTAAATGCTTACAGATTCAAATATAAACGTCCAAGAGTTACCTGTCCCGAGCCAAGTAAATGCTTACAGATACAAATATAAACGAAAAATGCGGCAGAAATCTCTATTAACTGGGATGAACAAATCCAGAGAACAGAGACATCTGTCACCTAAAACGTGGGGAGGGGTGGAGACACGAAACTAAAAAGGAGGACGAAGAAAACAGGACTTATGTACTTGCATGCTCTAGCTACGTTGAAAGGAAAATATTTAGCCCTAAGGAGGTCAAAACTGAACATGAAAATGTCCTATCTTACCTTAAAAGGCTGGGATGACTAACGTTTCGGTTCGAGGCCCAAAATCCTCTTGCTTAAGTTGCGTCTAACAGCCACTCTAGGTCAGCACCTCTCACTCGCACCAAGCGCGAAATTTTCACCCACCTTTTGCCGAAATTCCACGAGGAGAGACGCACCCTCTCCGCCCTGATCTTAACCTTAAGCTGATGCCTAAAGAATGAGACCAGTTGCAAAGAGGAAAATTTTTCACCTGCGTGGAACTCCTTCTGTCTAGTCGTCCACGCCACCATTCGCATAATGCCGAGCAGACACAAGAGCACATAGTGCTGATCCCTGGACATTGACGGTACCACATTGGAACAAACGGAACTGGCTTCCAGGACAAAAAAATTTTCCGTCCAAGACGCGAACCATGTAGCCTTCAATCAGCCTGCACAGAGGTTGCACAACGTCGCAGTGGAAGAAGGCATGTTCAATTGACTCCTCCCAGTCACCACAGCGAACACATTCGGCTGAAATCGCCAAACCCGCTGCGCAGAGCTTTTTGCCGAACCAGAGAGCCCCTCACAACACCAGCCAGGTTAGTGATGCCTCGTCGTTGTTGAGACATTTCAACCCGGGCGCACAAGGCGAGACGGAGCGAAACTCCTTGTTCGTAAGGCCCAGCTTGCCCGGAAGCTTGTCCTTGGCAACCCCCCTCACTGCCACCCGATACAAAGCCTTCCGAGACATATCCCGTGTATCGGGGAGGCGATCTTTAACCTTTAACAGGCAACGCAGCGCGTCTCTACATTCCTTATAAAAGAGGCATTCACCTTCAGGTGATCGGTGCGCCTCCGCATCGTCGAAATGCATACTTTGAAGGGACGAAAAAGATTGACGGGCGTCTTCCTTCCAGAATTCGCCTTCACCGTCGTTTTGCGTACACATCCGTTCTAGGAAATTCAAGCGGAGCATATGCTGACGTGTCTCGACGCTTGGCATTCCCAGACTGCCTTCGGCAGGATGGCGGCAGCAGACCTCGCGACTTACCATGTGAGCCTTTCCTCTCCAGAGGAAATCGAAAAGCTCTTTAACGAAATTGACTAGTACGGTAGACTGGAGTGGAAGAACCGAAAGCCGGTAAAGGAGAATCGGGTAGATGTGCGAAATGCACACTTCCGCCCTCCCCTTCAAGGAAAGATTCCTTCGAGTCCACAGACGAACTGCTTCGTCGACCTTCCTTCGAACATCCGACCAATTTATGTCCAGCAGAAGGCCGGGACCGAACCAGATACCGAGTATCTTTACCGGCCCGTCCGTCCAGCTGAAGGGCCCAGGGAGAGTAACTCCCTCCCACTCAGCCAACCGCAAGCCAACTGACTTTTCGCGGTTGATTTTGGCCCCTGCCACCGTCACATACCTGCAAATCTCTTTGCCGACTTCGTGAATCTCGGCGGTGTTCGTTACGAAAACAGACACGTCGTCAGCATAGGCGGAATACTTGGCCGCTTTGGTGGCACCAGGTAAAGAAATTCCGCGAAGGACCGGATTCGCCTTTAGCTTGCGAAAGAAGGGCTCCAACGCAAGGATATAGAGCATAGGCGAGAGCGGACAACCCTGACGAATGGATCGAGACAAGGTGAAAGGCTCCGACCTCACCCCGTTCACTTCCACCAGTGCCCTCGGGGCCTTGTACAGGAGACGGATCCAGGAACGAAATTGTGGCCCGAAACCGGCAGACACGAGAACAGCCTCGAGAAAACGATGGTCCACCCTATCGAATGCCTTGGACTGATCCAAATTGATCAGCGCGGCTTCACCGTCGACTTTTTCCATGATCTGGCCAACCATATAAAGGTTGTCCTGAATAGTCCTGCCCCTCACAGCGCATGTCTGTTCGGGACCGATCAGACTATCGAGGACAAACTGCAAACGGTTGGCCAAGACCTTCGCCAAAATCTTCAACTCTACATTGAGCATAGTCAAAGGGCGGAAATTATCTAACCCATCCCCTCCGCTTTTGTTCTTGCGTAGCAACTTGATGACACCCCTGGTGAAGCGTTGGGGTATGTTCCCATTCCTCAACCAGTGGTTGAACATCAGTGCCAGCAGCGGAACAAAAACGGGCGACAGCCTCAAGTACACCTCGTAGGGAAGACCGTCTATACCCGGAGTCTTGTCTCGCTCGGCCTGCTTCAGCGCTTCCCAGATTTCTTCCTCGGTGACAGCCCCTTCGCACACATCCGCTTCCCCTGTCTCGAGACGCGGAAAGTCGGCTAGATATGCGTCGAAATTGGCGGGGCTCAGTCCGGGCTCCCTGGTGAAAAGGTCGCGGAAATGAGACCGAAACGCCTCGCAGATGCCTTCGTTTGTAGTCATCTGTCGTCCGTCCGGCGATGTGACGCTCGGAAAGTAGCTCGGAAAGTAGCTGCGCAACTCCTCTTTCCTCAGTTCGGCAGCCATGTTAGTCGCCTCGGCAGACATTTTCTTCAACCTAGCCCTAGCTACCAGAGCCTGGTCCTTCTTGATAAGCGAGGAGGCCAGTTCGGCCCTAGCTACTGTTACTTGCCCACTATCTCCCGACTGGATGGCATCCTCTAATCTAGACTCTGCTGCCATTTGCGCTGTTAATCTATCTCTATTGAGCTGACGACTATAATCAGCTGTAAACGACCTGATGACCGACTTAAGGTGTCACCACCACCTATTCCCAAGCACACTCCCCGTCAATTCCCGCTGTATGGTTGCTAGTAACTGGTCACGGAAATCCTTCACGTCGAGCAACGACGTGTTGAATTTCCAGTAACCAGTCATTCTGGGTTTAGGCTTATCTAAGTTTACCCGCACCCGGACGAGCCGATGATCCGAGTAAACTATCGAATGAAAACTTGGACACTCTAAGAGCCCTACATCGACTCTCCTAACTAAAACCCGGTCGATTTAGCTCGTGCGAACTACCGAACCCGGGTCGCCCCTATTTGTCCAAGTCCACGCTAACTGCCCGGAGTGTTCGTTCCGAAACTTATCGACCAGATCAGATCCGTCGACAAAATCACGAAACGGGTTCACGTCCGGGTTGTAAGAACCCGATCTTAACCCACTACGATCTAATTCGGGATCAAGGACGGCGTTCCAATTACCCGCTAAAATTACCTGCCGAGTCGTATCTAAAAACGGCTCGACCCGCCGAAAAAAGGACACCCGCTCCGCCTGGTCGTTGGGCGCATAAACCCCGATGAGACGAAGAGACTTTCCATTTATGGTAACGTCCAGGACACAAAGCCTGCCCTCCGGATCCGCGAACACAAGGGAACACGACGCCGTCAGGGACCTGCTGATCAGCCAAGAAACCCCTCTTGAACGACTATCAAAATAAGCTGAGTAGAGGTGAAACCTCCTCGACAGAATATCCTCATAGTCGCTGGCAGTAAGATGAGTCTCCTGTAAACAAAAAACATTCACACCGAGATGCTGAAGATCGCGCATGAGCCTCGCTCGGCGAGACTCCGACCTCAGCCCTCGCCCATTCAAACTTGCTAACCATAAAGCCATTGCGAGACAATTACCTTAAGGTTGGGCGTCGCCCTGAAACATAGTCGGGGTGAGAATGCCAACAGCTTCACCCATCGACCCAGTGCCCATCGCAGTCTTGATGGTACCATCTTGGGACAAGCCGCCGACATCCCAAGGAAAAGTTAATTTTAATGCCCTGTATAGGGAGAGGTGAAGCAAAACAGGGACCCTCCCACAACAGTACTGTTTCAGTTTGATAAGTTCATCGTTCTTAGTGATGACGACTTGAGATGAGGCCGGGAAGCTCTTTCTCGCCTCCTCGATCATACCCCAGACGTGCCGCGATCCGGTCCCGATGCGAACGACAGTTAGGACCATTTTCGCCTTCGGAAAGTTTGTGGGATCGTCCAAATCCCTGTCGCCGCATTTCTTCATGGCCAAGAGGACTTTCAATTTGCTAGTCCTCTTGGCAAAGTCCTTTGCCTTCTCCTCACTTTCTGCTGTGACGCGGCACACATTCTTCCCCGAGTTATAGGCCAGCTTTGCTTTCCTCTTTTCACCGCCGGCTTCTTCTGATGGACTCCTCGGCCTCTTCCTGGGCGTAAAGCTTTCTTTTTTTACAGGCGTTTTGCTCTCAATCAAGGGATTTTCAGTCCGCTTTTCCGGAGAGAAAGAGAGAGCTCTCGTACAATCATTGGGGTGTTTTTTCACCTTGGACGGGGAAGATGGGGCAGAGGATGAGGGGCGCAAAGAGTCTGTTAATGAGGAAATAAACGACCAATGTTTACATGTCCCGAGAGAAGTAAATGCTTACAGATTCAAATGTAAACGGCCAATATTTACCTGTCTCGAGCCAATGGAATGCTTACAGATTGAAATATAAACGGCCAATATTTTCTTGTCCCGAACCTAGTTAATGCTTACAGATTCAAAGATAAACGGCTACTATTTACATGTCCCGAGACAAGTACATGCTTGCAGATTCAAATATAAACGGCCAATATTTACTTGTCCCGAGCCAAGTTAATGTTTACAGATTCAAATATAAAGGACCAAAGGTTACCTGTCCCGAGACAAGTACATGCTTGCAGATTCAAATATAAACGGCCAATATTTACCTGTCCCGAACCAAGTAAATGCTTACAGATTCAAATATACGCGTCCAAAAGTTACCTGTCCCGAGCGAAGTAAATGCTTACAGATTCAAATATAAACGACCAATATTTACATGTCCCGAGCCAAGTAAATGCTTCCAGATTGAAATATAAACGGCCAATATTTACCTGTCCCGATCCAAGTTAATGCTTACAGATTAAAATATTAAGGACCAATATTTACCTGTCCCGAGCCAAGTAAATGCTTACAGATTCACGTATATGCGACGAATATTTACCTGCTGCTAGCCAAGTAAATGCTTACATTTTCAAATATACGCGACCAAAAGTTACCTGTCCCTAGCCAAGTAAATGCTTACAGATTCAAATATTAAGGACCATAAGTTACCTATCCCGAGTTAAGTAAATGCTTACAGATTCAAAAATAAACGGCCAATATTTACTTGTCTAGAACCAAGTAAATGTTTACAGATTCAAATATAAACTGCCAATATTTACCTGTCCCGAGCCAATGAACTGCTTACAGATTCAAATATAAGCGACCAAAAGTTACCTGTCCCGAGCCAAGTAAATGCTTAAAGATTCAAATATAAACGACCGACATTTACCTGTCCCAAGCCAAGTAAATGCTTGCAGAATCAAATATAATCGATCAATATTTAAATGGCCCGAGCCAAGTACATGCTTGCAGATTCAAATATAAACGACCAATATTTACATGTCCCGAGCCAAGTTAATGTTTACAGATTCAAATATTAAGGACCAAAAGTTACCTGACCCGAGCCAAGTAAACGCTTATAGGTTCAAATATAAACGGCCAATATTTACCTGTGGTCCCGAGACAAGTAAATGCTTACATATTCAAATATGCTCGACAATTATTTACATGTCCGGAGCCAAGTAAATGCGTACAGATTCAAATATAAACGACCAATATTAACCTGTCCCGAGCCAAGTAAATGGTTACAGATTCACGTTCATGCGACGAATATTTACCTGTCGCTAGCCAAGTAAATCCTTACAGATTCAAATATACGCGACCAATGTTTACTCGTCCCGAGCCAAGTAAATGCTTACAGATTCAAATATAAACGACAAAACGTTACCTGTCCCGAGACAATTAAATGCTTACAGAATCAAATATAAACGGCCAATATTTAACTGTCCCTAGCCAATGAAATGCTTACAGATTCAAATATACGCGACCAAAAGTTACCTGTCCCGTACCAAGTAAATGCTTACAGATTCAAATAGAAACGGCCAATATTTACTTCTTAACCAAGTAAATGCTTATAGATTCAAATAGAAACGGCCAATATTTACCTGTCCCGAGCCAATGAAATGCTTACAGATTCATATATACGCGACCAAAAGTTACCTGTCCCGTACCAAGTAAATGCTTACAGATTCAAATATAAACGACCAATATTTACATGTCCCGAGCCAAGTAAATGCTTACAGACTGAAATATAAACGACCAATATTTACCTGTCCCGATCCAAGTTAATGCTTACAGATTAAAATAATAATGACCAAAATTTACCTGTCCCGAGCTAAGTTAATGCTTACAAATTCAAATATAAATGGCCAATATTTACCTGTCCCGAGCCAAGTAAATGCTTACAGATTCACGTATATGCGACGAATATTTACCTGTTGCTAGCCAAGTAAATGCTTACAGATTCAAATATACGCGACCAAAAGTTACCTGTCCTTATATACATATATATATATATATATATATATATATATATATATATATATATATATATGTGTGTGTGTGTGTTTAATTGGTCAGTGGAAAATGTCAGGATGCCATTTCTAACCTTAGGTCTCTGGGCAGGGCCTGGAAAGTAATGTGTACACACCAGGAAATAAAATAATGATAATCAAGGGAATGGAAATATCTCAAAGACGCTTGTAAAAAGAGTGAAAAAATTAGAAATCCCAGAAAAATGGTGACGATTACTATCATCACTATTACAATCCATTACTATTCTTGTATACGATAATGCTAAAAAGTTGATGAGACTTGGTGCCGCGATATTCTGAAACTTTATCCGCTATTCTGTCCAAGAAAAGATTTCTATCATTTTTCCAGCAATTTTTCCAAATATCATTTCTGTCTATATTTTTCAGATGAAGCTTGTAACCGTTGTAACCTAAAAAAGGTTACAGAATGCAGAATAAATAAAAGGGAGACAAGAAATGAAATGGTAATCTTTATAACATCAACAAAATACAATACTCGCCAGCAGCGTGGAGTAGGTAAACCACTGCTAGTGGTGGACTACATAAACAGCATATTACCTCCACTTACAATAGTGTCCAACGTATTTATGAGGATTGGGACATACCCATTAGTGTTCATAGGCACGGATTGCTACGTTCACATTTCGGACTTTATCGCCACATTCACGACATTTCAGCCGTTGTACACTCCGGTCTTCTTCAGGTGATATTTGTTGGAATTTTGAACCAAACCCTTTATTTAGTCCATGGAGATAAATTATTCTAATTCCAGGTTCCATGTCTTTGGATATCTCACTTTTAGTGATTTCGCCTTGATAACACATGGCTCAGTGGGTAAAAGCGTTGGTTGGTTGACCCGAAAAGTGACTTGACCCAAAGAGTTGTGAGTTCAATTTCTTGCCTCAGTGGAGAAAGCAAAAACTTGGAGATTAATCAAGGCGAATTAACTACAAAACTGAGATATCCAAAGGCATGGGGCGTGGAATTAAAACAATCTAACCCTCCCCCGTGGACTAAATAACGGGTTCGTTTCGAAATTCCAACAAATATCGTCTGAAGAAGGCCGGAGCGTACAACGGCCGAAATGTGAATGTGACAGTAAAAATGAGGATAGCAGTCCGAACAATGTAAATAGTGTAAATCATTTTATTTATCAGTAGTTGATCTTTAAAAAGCATATGGACCTCTTCGGCATCCCTTTTCAATCGTTTTCCTGATCCAGATGAATAAAGTTGATTTCATCGAGAAAATAGTGTGTACACTCAGTATCTGTCTATATCTATGAGATGAAGTATTATGTACACTATTTACATTATTCGGACTATTGTCCTCATCTTTGTCGCCATGTTTATCACAACGTTTCGGCCCTTGTATGCTCCGGCCTTCTTCAGGTGGTTGGAACGTCGAACTGAACCCTTTATTTCGTTCTCTAGGGTAGACTGCTCTATTTCCACGTGCCATGTCTAATGGATGTCAGTTATCTCCTGTTAATTCCCCTCTCCAAGTTCTCCACTGCCTTAACCAGTTATTGAACTCACACTCTTTTATACACTGTGCCATGTGTCTTCACGGACACATGCACAGTGGATAAAGGCGTTAGTTAGATCCAGTGACAGGGCACAAAAGAGTGTGAGTTCAATACCTGGTTAAGGCAGTGGAGAACTTTTAGAGGGGAATTAAGAGTTAAATGTATAACTAATTCTCACTACTTAGACGGCATATTATCTACCAGGATGGCATCTCACTGTCCATTTCACTGTCAAAACGGTTAAATGTAACCGTCTCTTCTACTCAAACAGCTTCTTCCCTCGCACTTCCCGTCTGTGGAACCCCCTACCCATTAATTGCTTCCCCGTTGACTATAATCTTCAAATATTCAAGTATAATATCAATCGACATCTGAAACCCTGTCGTTCTCTGTATCCTTTCCTCAAACACACCTCTTAACGCTTGTTCTCAATCCTCTGTAACCTCTTGCGCGCTAGTGGTTCCCCGCCTTGCGTGGGGTGAATTGCTTTAAAAAAAAAGGTTTACCTTTCATTTCAATCTTTATGTTCTCTTTTGTACCACTCTGCATTGAGATCATATTGGGAACTAGCAGGCTTCGCCGGCTCGCTATCGCTTCGATAGATATATTCACTACTTGAAATATGTGAAGCAAAAACATTAAATGAACATTTCATTCATAAATTGGCTTGTTATAGTTAAGGGAAGTTTTACAAATAGATGCCAACTTGTTGAAGGCAAAGTAAAATGCAAATTTCAAACAGTTTTCTGTACTATATAAGACAGTATTCCTAAACAGAACTATTTTGATATGAAAACCAAAACAATCCCTAAATAAAAGAACACTAATGAAGGACAATTAATGAAATATACTTTTTAAAATCAATATGCAAATTAGTTAAACCTGAAGAGTGATATCACCTAAAGGTAGATAATATATAATACAGATATTGAACTTTTAGTGCATAAATTACTATAAAGTAGAGCTTGGACTTTTTAACCCCAGAATTCATTGACTATAAGTTTTACTTTATTAGCTATTATATTTCTCTAACTCTTCAAATGTTGAATGTATAACTAATTCTCACTTCTATTTTCCCATCTTTACACTGTATTAATTTAATTTTATAAACTGTCCCCTGTTTTGTCACTCATGAAATAAAAAAAATAATTGTTTGTACGGAAAATAAGGATCTATGTACATCAAATAGTCTTTAAATAAAGTGGCAGCAGGCAAATTATCGTTGAACTTTTAAAAGGTAAGCTTAAACATTAATTCAATACTTAAATGCAGCGATCAATTTTGAATTCTCCCTAGCTATTGTGATGATGGCCATACCAAGAAAATACATACAAAAAGAAAATAAGCGATCGGTGGACTAAAACGATTGGGGATCCCTGATGCTGGTGCAAGCTCTGGTTAATTTTAAGTCTTCTGATGTTGTCATACTAAAGTTAATTACCTATATCATACCGATGAGTTAGTCATAAATCTTCGCCATCCTAATTCGACGGGATATAATAGTCAGAAGAAGAAGAAATGGACTACAGATAAAGAAGAAGCAAAGGCGTAAGAAGAAGAAAGGAGTAGAAAGAAGAAGAAGAAAAGGAGTAAGAAGAAGAAGAAGAAGAAGAAGAAGAAGAAGACAGTGTTTGCTCAGGAAAAGATACAATTCGTCTGGAGAAAAAAAGCGCGAAAATATAAAGCTAAACAATTCATCAGCAGAAAAAGGTTAGTATTTGACCTTCCTCTCACTGACTGACTGACCGAAGTTCTGAAAATATTTCCCACGTTCACGATTTTAAATTTTTCGTTGCGGAAGCCATAGTGCTATCGTTGCTCGGATTGGAAGTGGGGAGGCGTTGATACCGAGCGCCAATTAGCTTCTTGTAAAGCATTTTGGCTTTTGTGACGTCAGCACGATTGGTAGGATCTTATTTCAGACCGGAACTTCTCGAGAGCAAATTGGTGAGCGAGTTTTGACTGAGTAATTGATAAGGGAAATGTCGATTTAAATTGGCTCAAGAGAGATGCACGGCTAAGTCATGACGCTTAAATGAGAGGCGCATCTTGCAGCTGGGAAGTTAAGATTTCAGGGAATTTGAAGAAAAGAAAGAAAAATTAGATATAAAATCGAAGGGAGACGAGGACTATGGCCAATCAAATGATACAAGTAAATTTAAAAGCTGTTTTTACCTATCAAAGCCAATTGACAGGACTTAAGTGGGGTTTGTTTAGTTGCATGCAAGGACCTTTTTTCTTTATTTTTATAAAATTTAATTGATACAAGGCTTAAGAGCAAGGAAAGGTAGAAGGTTACTGAATGATTTGTGTTTTGATGAAGTAGAAAATGAAGTTTATGGGGATATAGTTGATAGATAATTATTGTGCTTATACTTGAAGAGGTAAAGAGTGTTGTTTGGGGAAGCACACACGCGGGATCCTGTTTCCCAAAGTTTCTCCAAGCTTAACAGAAGAATCGTGACGGAATCGATCATAAACGAAAATGACATGTTCTTCATTAATTAATCATAGCTAGGGATTGGAAGCTCATCAAGGATTGAAATATAGTTCACACACACACACACACACACACACACACACACACACACACATATATATATATATATATATATATATATAAGTATGTATATATATATTTCAGGATCATTTTCCAACTTGTTCAAGATGATCTTCGCCCTCTCTAATCTTCTAACTTTCTGTCCTGGAATAACAAGCTCTCTCATTCTTTTCAGGTACGATTTCATTTTCAAGTCTTTTTTAAACTGCTCTTTGCACTGCCATAGCTGAAATTCCTCTCTCACGTGCCAAATGTCTTATGAATTGAGTTGGATCTTTTCTAATTAATCTCTTTATCTCTAAGTTCAACTGATGATCCCTCTTCCTGTTGTGACCTCATGATACTGTTTTCCTCTCCACTGTTTCCTCTTTTTTAAAGACATTCATCGTTCTATTGATGGTTCTTGAATGGACTTCGAAGATGGAAGTCAGAGTATGAATGTTGGTACCATTACTAAAGGCCTGAATGATCTTTTTCCTCTCACTATTGTTCGTTTGCGAATACATTGGGGCTGACACAAAACGATTTCAAACTGTTCTCTTTCTAGCTGAATAACTGAAAGGACCTTTCAGTGATTCTTACGAAAAAAGGTGTTAAGATGACTAAAGATCTTATCTGAAAACCTGGAAAAAAGAAACTCAATTAATTTAGTGTTTTTTAAAAATATTAAACAATTTATGGGATGGATAATTATACTGTTACACGATTTTTTCTGTTAAACCCGGTATATATATATATATATATATATATATATATATATATATATATATATATATATATATATATATATATATATGGTGTTTGGAAAAATATTCGTACATAAAAATTTATTAATTTATTGTATTTCAAACTAATGAATAAATATACTTGTCATCTAATAAACTGTACGCAGATACATAATAACCAAATATGCAAAGAAAACAAACATTTTGATATAATGGAAATAAATCCCATTTTAATGGACGAAAAAAGTATTCGTACAATACAAAAAAGAATAAATAATATTCATTTAATGCTTTGTAGAATAGCCATTATACACTTCTACTGTAAACAATCTCTTCTTGTAGTTGTCAATTAATGATATGTAAATTTTTATATTTTGTTCCAGTCTTCTTTGCATATGGTTTTCAGATCAGGGATGTATGTTGGAGTTATCGATTACTTTTGAATTGGTTAACATTTGGATATGTTTTTATTAAGCTGTTCCTTGATTTAATAATTTGACCTTTGATGTTGAATATCTTTGTTTAAATGTCAGCATAAACACTCTGAAGGCGGCTCACATGAGCCAAAAGTTTAGATCAAGGGCCAGTTTAATAAGAAAAAAATATCCAAATATTGGACAATTTTTGTCTTTATTTTCACCCGAAATTAAATCAAATATACGAACTTTACAATGGCTCATGATCAGACATAATAGACAATCATTGTATGTTATACTTAATATATGATTAAATACATATATATATATATATATATATATATATATATATATATATATATATATATATATATATATATATATATATATATATATATATATATATATATATAATCTGAAGATCACTTGAAATTGACAATGACCATGCAGTTTTGATTGGTATGTCCACACTGTTTATATATACAAATGCTGTATAACAGATATTAAGTATTCTTTTCCTTCTCCCCACGATATAGCACATTTTAAACAATATATATATATATATAGATTAATATAAAATATCACACATTGAATGTTGGAGCTAATAAAAGAATGTAGATTAGCACTCGGTTTTGAGCGAAAGATATGTATTATTATTATTATTATCAGCACACACACACACACACACACACACACACACACACACACACACACACACATACATATATATATATATATATATATATATATATATAATACCCTACGTTGATTGCACAAGTCGGAGTTCCATGCTTGCGCAATCAATGTAGGTTATTATGTATACTTTTAATATATTAAATACCTCTGTTATTTAACATTGACTATTGTTTTTTCTTACACTATAGAGTAAATATGTATACCCTACAGTATATATATATATATATATATATATATATATATATATATATATATATGTATATATATATATATGTATATATATATATATATTTGTATACGAACGCTTACTCGTACATTTACCTATATTTACCATTTGACACTATACATACATACATACACACACACATATTTATATATATATATATATATATATATATATATATATATATATATATATATATATATATGCGTGTTAATTGAATTTAAAGAGATTCAAGATATATTAAGCTCTTTTGCGAATCAGTTTTAATATTTTATATTAGTAGGATCTACTTGGATTTCTTACCCACGGAATGTTTACCTCTCTCTCTCTCTCTCTCTCTCTCTCTATATATATATATATATATATATATATATATACTTCAGTTTGAAAGCTTGAGACAACCTTTGGTTAATTTTTATATTGGCTTAAAAAGTAGTTGTTTTGTACTTTAAATAAAATAAAATTAAGATACATTGTTAAAAAAGTGAGGCATGATTTTTTATAATACATTTTATGACAAAAAGATAAAAAGCTATGTTTAAATTTTACTCTCGTTGAAATATCCTCCTTGATTACGGCAGTACAAATTTTTTGACATTCGTTGCAAATGTTTCTCAAAGTATAAGTTTTTTTTCAAAGATTTTAGAGCTTCTTTTCATTTTTTTTTTCAGTTTTTGTCAAGTTCATCCCGTGATAAATCTGGGGATGTCTTAAAACTTTCAAAACTGTAGAGCATATACGTACGTATGTAATGCTTCAAACATTAATTTTATGAGGAGCCGTGTTGTTTGTAGTAGACGCTGCGTTAATTTCAACAGTGAGCATTACGTCTAATGGCCTGTGCCTTCGAGAAATCCAGCTTTCCGGCAGGGTTGAAACGGCGTGCTTTAGACTGCGTCACAGTGAAGCAAGTTTTTTATTATACCATTTTAAGGAATGTACACTTCCTCGTTCAGTTATTGTCGAAAGTCTATAACTATTCAGCTTAGTATCCGAAACGTAAACAAAGCAATTTCTATAGAATTAATGGATTTATTTTTAATCCGAAATTTTGATTATTAAGCAACTTGTGGCAATGATATGAAGTGATAGGCTGTTAGACATTAAATATTAATAACATACTTATGACGATCATTTAAGTTTGACACATATATTGAGTTCCTATCAGCTTATATGAGCAATGGCCCTATAATTAGTGTGGGTTATATTTCTGAGATGAGGTATTGTAATTATTTACTTTATGACATTGTTCGGGCTGTTGTCCTCTTTTCAAAGGGTTGTGAATTCAATACCTGGTTATTGCGGTGAACATAATCTTGGAGAGTTGAGGTAAAGGGAGATAACTGAGACATCCGGAAGTGGCATGTCATGTGGAACGAGAACAGTGTACCTTGGTGGACGAAATAAAGGGTTCAGTTCGAAATTCCAATCACCTGAAGAAGGCCGGAGCGTACAACGGCCGAAACGTCGAGAACATGACATGAGGTCAACGGTCTGAACAATGTAAATAAAGTAACTAATTAGTTACGTATTTTAAAATATAATTGGGGATTAAATAGTTTATCAGACTAACAAGTCCAATCACCGACTCTACGATGTCATTTTCTTTTTTACCACACCAAATTATCACATTTTGGACTCATTATTAAATAGTGGAGTAATGGATAGCGGCTCGGGTTGAGAAATCGAAGAGCCGAGTTCGAATTCCAGTCGAATCCATTACATTCACTTACGTGCGAATACCCTTGGGAAAGGTATGAATCCTCTTCTTCTGCCTCCAGCTATGGGTAAATTGCTTTGAGTATTGCAGCAACATATGATACGGTACTCCTGTTGTATATTTAGAGATTCTTGATAAAATCCAAAGAAGAATCAGCAATATTATTGGTCCTTACCTGGCGTCTCGGCTTCAGTCACATTCCCATCGCGATAATGTAGCTTCTCTGTGACTCCTCTATAAATACATTCATGGTAATTGTTCGGATGAACCCTTCGCTATGGTAGCTAGAATTTATGGATTTAAGCGCAGTATTAGATTGGCGGCAAGGTCCCTTTATTTTACAGCTGAAATGGCTAGATGTAACCATAACAGTTTTTTTTCTCGCACTTCTAGTTTATGGAACGCTCTTTCGGTTTCATGTTTTCCAATCAAATGTGATTTTCAAAAATTTAAATCCTATGTCAGTCGTTATCTACTGTCTTCCTGATTACTCTTCTATTGTTCTCGCTCCTTCGTAATGTTTCTGTTTTCTAATTATTTTCTCGCACTTCACACTTGTGGAACTCACTTCCGGTTACATGCTTTCCAGCCAAATTTGGTCTTCAAAAATTTAAATCTTATCTTTTGTTTTCTTAATTCCTGTTCTTTTATTGTCCTCTCTTCAACAATTTAAATCTACTGTTTTATTGATTACTCTCCTTCTGTTGTTCTCCCCACTTAATAATGTTTCTCTATTCTTTCTTATTGTTTCACATTCAATAACACTTTGTGTCTTGTCTTGCATGGGGTAATGTGATTAAAAAAAAGTTTCTGTGGCGGTCCTCGAAAACCGCTTTACATTAAGAACCACTTACCAATAACCAAAATACTAATTATTATCAAATTACTAATAGCAAAAACAAATACTACATTTCTTTTGGTAAGCATAGTGAAAACAGAATTTATCACGGTGATCAGTAATGAAATCAGCTCCTGCAGTTGTCACCGGCTTATTTCGGGTAGCAGACCGGTGACTTTAATAAATTTGACAGGTTTTTAGATCAAGAGCAAATACGCCATCTTTAACTGATTTAAGAATTGAATTACCTCAAAGCTGTTTTTTAAAAATTTAATACCGTATTCCTTCAAGACCTAATCAACCATGGCTCTCCACAGACTCCTTTTTTTTTAAAAAAATTATATTTTAGCTACCAAAATTGGTCTCAGGAAAGACAGTGCAATGTTTTTCTGTTGCGTTCTCGAACGCTTGAGCGCCCGATCTGCCCTGCTATTCAATATGTGTTCATGCCTTATCGAAGAGCATTAATGTGAATGTAAACTAAACCTAAACATGAACTCGGCCATATAGCGTTGAAACACCGGTTCACGTACAAAGCTAACCCTGGTTAACACCGAGATGGGTGACTGATTGAGAATACCGGGTGCTGTAAGCCTTATTGTACGGGTGGTGTACTTTTAAACGGAGAGCCGAGTTCCAGTTGCAGTTTGGTCTGTTATATTCACTTATGTATCACCCTTGGAAAAGATATGAATCCACATTTTCTCCCCTCAGCTATGGGTTAAATAATAAGATATGTATCACTAAATCGTTATTATACCCCCCCAATTCTTACAATGCAAACATATTTTCTGGCTTTAAATAACCACCAAATGGTAGATAAACCATGCCACTTACACAGAAGCAAACCACCCACATCCCCTCCGTATTCCATCGGCCTTTTAGTAAGTTCCACTCAAAATATCTTCTTCTCGTTAACGACTGTTCTGTGGAACTGACTCCCAAGGGGATGTTTTCCTGATCACTATAATCTTAACCTGTTCAAGTCTCCAGTTAACTGTTATCTTCCCCTCTTATCCATATAAACTACTCCTTAACGTAGCTCTCTACCACGAATGGCCCTCGGGCCTTGTACAGGGTGAATCTTATTGTAAAAATACTAATCAACAATCGGTTCTTCGATTCCACTTTCCGCTACGCAGCCCGCATATCCGCTACCAATTTATAAGTCGCGCGCTAAATATCGACTGCTCGATAAACTAGAGTAGATTGGTTTCAGAGCAGTCCTTCTCCTAGACTGGTTGCCACCGAAGGTTAGAAAGAGTGAGAAGAAATCGATTCATGCCTTTCCCGGGAGCTATAGCGCGAACGTGAACGCAACAGTCCAGGAGAGGACTTGAACGCGGCTCGCCAGTTTCGTGCCGATATTCGTTACGCTAGCGGCACATCTGTTACCGACTGGTTCAATTAGAAGTCACACGCTAAAAGTATCGATTGTTCGAACTACACAAACAAAATAAATAAAAAAAAAATTAAAAAAAAGGACTAAAGAAATTTAAAAAAAAAAGAAAGGATCCTGTGAAAATAGATGAATAAATAAAATAGAATAAATAAAGAAAAACCCTGAATATTTTGTATCCGCTTTTCGGTAAGAGACAATAACATCGAGAAAATGTTTAGCAAATAACTAGCAAGGATACCTGGCCCGAGTCCCTTTCTTTGCCCCGCTGAGTTACGCAATCGTTTCTTTGTTAGTGGGTTTTGCGTCTGTCGTAAATTGATATTTGTGAAAATTGTCATAATTAAAGCAATTCGATAGGCTGAAGCGATTTGATCTCTGTTTATTTCATGTACAACTTTTCAAATTCTTTGTTTACCTTCATGCCTTCCTTTCTTCAATTTCGTTCTTTCTTTCTTTCTTTCTTTCTTTCTTTCTTTCTTTCTCGTTTACGTGCTCGCTCGTCTTTCCCTCTTTTTTCATTCTCTCTGACATGTTTGCTTTTCTTTTCGTTCTATCTTTTCTTTACTTTTTTCTTTTCTTTCTTTTGTTGCTTCCTCGTACATTTCCTTTCTCTTTTTATTCTTTTTTATTTCTTGTTTGCTTTTCTTTGCGTCCCTTACTTATTCCTTCCTTACTTCCTTCCTTTTCTTTCTTCTCTTTCTTTCTGTCCTTTTTCTTTCTTTCTTTCTTTCTTTCTTTCTTTCTTTCTTGTGTTCGAATTTCTCTCCCTTTTCATTCTTTTTAATTCTTGTTTTCTTTTTTATGTTCCCCCTCTCTCCATTCCTTCCTTCCTTCCTTCCTTCCTTCCTTCCTTCCTTCCTTCCTTCCTTCCTTCCTTCCTTCCTTCCTTCCTCTTTGCTTTCCTACCGTTTTACCCTTCTTTCCTTCCATCTTTCTTTCTTTCTTTCTTTCTTTCTTTCTTTCTTTCTTTCTTTCTTTCTTTCTTCCTTCCTATCTCGTCTCTCTCTATTCATTCATTCTTTCTTGTTTGCTTTTCTTTTCGTTCTATCTTCTTACTTTTTCTTCTGCTGTTGTTTACTTTCTCGCCCTTTTTTCTTTCTCTTTTCATTCTTCTTTATTGCTTGTTTGCTTTTCTTTCTGTTTTTTCCTTTCTTTCTCCCTTCTCCACCTCTTTTCTTTCCTTCAATAATCTCATTCGAATTGTTTTTTGTCTGTTTCTTTTTTTTTTCTTTTTCGTTCCCCCTCACTTTTTACCTTTCTCTCTTTTCCCGGATTTTTTTTCCTTTTATTCTCTCATTCTTTATACTTCATTCTTATTCGCCTTCTCTCCCCACCCACGTTTCTTTCTTTCTTTACAATTATTTATTTTTGCTTGCAGAAAATTAACTCTTTCGTTACAACCCTAAAGAAATCTATAAGAAAAAAAAAATCTCCAAATAAAATGGATGGCATAAGACGAATAAGTGAAATCCATCGCGATTGCAAACATCGATCTTTTCTTCCTGTTTTATTTCAAAATTATTGTAAAATTAAAAAAAATCTTTTATTTTTAACATCAAACTAACAGCGACACACAGCCATTTGCAATGCTGTCGTTTATTTGCGTCAATCGTAAAACGGTTTTAATAAAATTGTCGCGATTACAGCAGGGTTTTTTAAGTTTTTTAATCGTCGTTTTTATTTCATTCTTTCCAAATAAAGAGGAAGGCGTGTAATAGGTTGAATTCGTCAGAATTGAAAACATCGGGATTTAATATCTGTTTTGTTTAAAAATTACTGCAAAGTTAGGTATTGCTTATTTTTTATATAGCACTAACGATGATGGCCGACCTTGTGCGATAGAATCGTTTCTTTTCGGATACGTTAAGACGGTTTAACCAAAAACATACTTTTTTAACAAAATTGACAACAATGAAAACTGTTTGATAGATTTAAACATTTTGGTAGCTCTTTATTTCATTCTTTTCAAATAATTTGATGTGTTTACGACAGGTTTGGATTAGAGCTCCCTTCTTTGGGTTCGTTTCTGGAGAATCAAACAGATGATTCAAACAAGTACTGTTCCCATGTAGACCAATTCGAGGCAGGAATCAGCGAAAACGTCCGGAAATAGTTTTATTATTATTATTATTATTATTATTATTATTATTATTATTATTATTATTTCCTTTGATATCTGGCGTTTACACATTTCTTTCCGGGTCCCGCCCAGGGACCTAAGGTTAGAAATGGTATCATGACACTTTCCACTGCAAAAAAAATAATTACATAGATAAAGCCCTTCGTAAAGTGTGGGCTGTACTTGTCAGAACAATTTTTTGTATCTTTTTGAGGCATGGACTTCCAGGGATCCCTTCAATCAGCCTACTGGAATCTTTTCCAACCAGTCCAAGGGCTCCAACTACAACAGGAATTGTTGATGTTCCCATGTGCCACATTTTTTAGATTTCTATTTCAAGGTCCTTGTATTTCGACAGTTTTTCGAATATCTTCAAAGACACATTGCAGTCTGCGGGGACTGCCATATCAATAAGGAGGCACTTATTTTGTTTGTGGTCTTTTTATTATTATTATTATTATTATTATTATTATTTGTTTATTTATTTATTATTATTATTATTATTATTATTATTATTATTATTATTATTATTAGTTGTTGTTGTTGTTTTTTTGTTGTTGTTTTTTTTATGACTTAATCACCAGTTATGGCACCTGTTTATTCCGGTTTTTAGAATATTCTCTTAAAGAAGATTATCTCAGTTCTTAAAAAGGTTTCAACCCCACCCAAACCAAAAAGCATTTCTTTGTTAAGTGAGATAAACATTTCTGGGGGTGGGTTGGGGTGGAATTATGAAGTTGATTAAAAATTGTTAACAATAGCAACATAATAGCAAAATAGTAAAGCCCCCGTCTATTCGCGTTTCAGCATCCGCGGCTTCACACATTCGCGGATTTTTCTTTAGAACATACGTACTTGTTATTGGCGGAAACCCCGAATATTCGCGTGTT
>OZ038486.1:124236799-124246799 GCA_964036315.1 Acanthosepion esculentum | reverse complement strand
AACTCTGAACTATTGTATCTTAGAAATGATTAAATATATCTTACTGGAATTCTCCGAGGTTTTTATAACACTATTAGATTCTACTTTGGGTAATAAGAATGTAAAATTACTCTCTAAGCTTAACAGCAGAATCGTGATGAAATCGATCATAAAAGAAAATGACATGTTCATCGTTAAGGATCGGAAGCTCATGGAGTAATGAAATAGAGTTCAAATAAATATATATTTTATTTCAGGATCATTTTCCAACTCATTCAAGATGATCTAAGTACTGTCTAGTCTTCTAACTTTCTGTCCTGGAGTAACACGGTACCTCACAGGTTTCACGCACAGGTTTTCAAGTCTTTTCCCCCTGCTCTTTGGACTGTCATAGCAGAAACTCCTCTCTCAAGGACCAAACGTCTTATGGATTGAGTTGGATCTTTTCTAATTGATCTATTTAGCTCTAAGATGAAATTCTGATCCCTCTTCCTGTTGTGACCTCCTGATTCAGTTTTCCTCTCTACTGTTCCCTCTTTTTTAAACTTATTCACCGTTCTCGTGATGATTCTTGAATGGACTTTGAAGATGGAAGCCAGAGTATGAATGTTGGTACCATTACTGAAGGCCTGAATGATCTTTTTCCTCTCACCATTGTTCAGTTGGGAAGACAGTGGGGCTGACACAAAATGATTTTAACATGTTCTCTTTCTACCTGAATAACTCATAGGGTTTTTCAGTTATTCTTGCAACAAATGATGCCAAGATGGTTTAAACTTTTTGAAAACCTGGGAAAAAGAAACTCAATTAGTTTGGTGGATTTTTAAATATTAAACATTTTGTGGGATGGATAAGTCTGCTGTTATACGCATTGGACAATTTTGCTGTTTCACCCAGTATTTGCGACTTGTCTCTCCGGCCGTTAGTTTGAACGACCATTACGCCCTGCCAATACTGCGTAAGTGATGAATTATTCTATTTTGATCGCGTGGAAAGAGGGGAAAAGACACTATTTGCTTCCAGTGAGAAAAAGAAAGAAAGAAGGAAAAAAAGTAAGAAAGAAAGATGGGAGGAAAGAAAGAAAGAATGAAAGAAAGAAAGGAAGATGGGAAGATAGAAGTATTTAATGTCTTCTACTAATACGTCATAAATAAAGGACTCTTCCATTTTGATCGCGTGGAAAGAGGGGAAAAGACACTATTTGCTTCCAGTGAGAAAAAGAAAGAATGAATGAAAGAAAGAAAAATGGTAAGAAAGAAAGAAGTGTTTACCTTCTCCTGTCAATACCTCATAAATATTGGACAACGATTTGATTGCGTGGAAAAACAAAACACATATCAGAGGCGCTACTTAGTTTCAAAGAGAAAGAAAGAAAGCAAGAATTGTACGGATAATTTATTGTCATAGGATTCGCCATGAGTTTATTCAATTATTCACTGAAGAAATTAGATTCTTCGGAAAACTGAAATAAGAAAACCGTTAAATTTTCACAGGTCTTTCTAGTTAATTTAGATACAGAAAATATGACATCAAAATGACATCAAAAGACTGCGTGATTTTTCCTGTTACTCGTGTGTTGTTATCAGACAAAGTGAGAAATTAACCCACGTGATTCATATATCCATTTCAATTTCATTCGAATTCTCTGTGTAAGTCCGCTTGCGCAGGCTCGTGTTTATTTTAATTCAATTACAGACATCAAAATATTACTAACAAATTTTTAAAGAGTTAAGTAATCGATTAGATGACTGTATATTATCAAATAATTTCCGAGAAGTTCGATGAATTCTTATAATTATTTAATTTTTTAGAGTTAAAAAAAAATGAGCCTCATTGTCTCTAACGTCCTGCCCATTTGTGTGTACGTGTGTGTGTTTATGCATGTGTGTGTGTGTTTATATCTGTCTATATTTCTGAGATGAGGTATTATATACATTATTTACATTATTCGGGCTATTGTCCTCATCTTTGTCGCCATATTTATTACAACGTTTCGGCCGTTGTACGCTCCGGCCTTCTTCAGGTGGTTGGAATGTCGAACTGAACCCTTTATTTCGTTCACTGGGGTAGAATGTTCTAGTTCCACGTGCCATGTTTTAATGGATGCCAGTTATCAGTTATCTCCTGTTAATTCCCCTCTGAAAGTTCTCCACTGCCTTAACTGGGTATTGAACTCACACTCTTTGGGTCCTGTCACTGGATCTAACCCATTATTTTGCTCATTTTATCCACTGTGCCATGTGTCCTCAAGTTGATAAAGGCGTTATAATAAATATGGCGACAAAGATGAGGACAATAGTCCGAATAATGTAAATAGTGTGTGTTTATGTTTGTATGTTTGTGTGCGTGTGTATTTTGTGTTTATGTGTGCGTGCGTGTGTGTATGAATGTTTTTGTGTATGTGTGCGTGTTTGAGTGTGTATGTGTGTGCGTTTGTGTCGGTGCGTATGTGTGTGTACATGTATTAAATGGCACTCACACATACACACATGTAAGTCAGTCACGTACAATACTGGCATACACATATAACTATTTGCATACGCAGACAGGGTGTGACGGATAGAAAATCAGATGTTCATTTGTAGCGATTTACTAAGTGTAGCTTAGATGTGGCACAAGGCCGAAAGTATGGAGCACCAAGTGAAGATTGAACTAGCTACTCAGTCGTAATTGATCTAGCAAGACAAGCTTGTTAACCATTACACCACGTCGAACTGTCTATGGAGGATAGCGATTTTCTAAGTATAGCTTAGATGTGGCACAAGGCCGAAAGTATGGAGCACCCAGTGACGGTCGAATTAAATACTCAGTCATAATTGATCTAGCTAGACAAGCTTATTAACCATTACACCACGTCGAACTGTCTATGGAGGATAGCGATTTTCTAAGTATAGCTTAGATGTGGCACAAGGCCGAAAGTATGGAGCACCAAGTGAAGATCGGACTTACTAGTCAGTCGTAATTGATCTAGCAAGACAAGCTTATTAACCGTTACACCACGCCGAACTGTCTATGGAGAATAGCGATTTTCTAAGTATAGCTTAGATGTGGCACAAGGCCGAAAGTATGGAGCACACAGTGACGGTCGAATTAAATACTCAGTCATAATTGATCTAGAAAGACAAGCTTGTTAACCATTACACCGCGTCGAACTGTCTATGGAGGATAGCGATTTTCTAAGTATAGCTTAGATGTGGCACAAGGCCGAAAGTATGGAGCACTAAGTGAAGATCGGACTTACTAGTCAGTCGTGATTGATCTAAAAAGACAAGCTTGTTAACCATTACACCGCGTCGAACTGTCCATGGATGATAGTGAATTACAAATTGTAGCTTAGATGTGGCACAAGGCAGAAGGAATGATTACTGGTTACTCTTTTTTTGTTGCCATTTCTTAATAATGTTTCCTGTTGCTAATTCTTCCACACCCAGTAATCTATTGCGTCTTAGTGCCTTTATTGCCTTACTTGAGTGAACACGATTTTAAAAAAAATCTTTATTATTATTTTATTTCTTGCTTTTCTTTCATTTTCCCGCAAGAAATTTGAGAATACCACCAAATACACTTTAGCACATCACAAGACGAACATTTTACATTTTTTTTTCCTTATTTATAGAATTCAGCCTAATCGAAATTTTCTTCGTTTAGAAAATCAACTTCGATTTCATCAGCTTAATATTCTGAATTGTTTTTCGTTAAATCATGTCTGCGGACGAGAAGTTTTATGATTAGAAAGAGATATATAGGATGCGCTGACGATAAAAGTATACAGTAGATTTAATTCTAAATTTCTAAAATCTTTGATTCAAAATTTTTCTGTTCCTCATTTCAAGCTGTCACACGGGATGCGACAGGAATACCGCCCAGAATGACCTCCCACATAACAGTAAGACGTTAGCTAGAGGAAAGCACCATTGACACTCATGTCTTAACATAATGTAGGAGATATTCTACTTCCCCCTGTACAAACCGAGTAAAGAGTCGGATTTGGAAAGGGTCAATTTTGTAATGAAAAGGAGTAACGGAATAGCTTACACTGGTCAACTAAAAAAAAAAAAAAAAACTGAAATGATGTCGAGACACCAAACATCTTTTTAGCCAATTTGAGGGCGTTGCATCTGAAAATGGCCTTATTTTTTCTTGGTTAGCTGTACAGAAATTCCTCATTTTTTTCATTTGTTTTCTGTATATATGATATTGACAGATGGCAATATTTCTCGAAATAAAATCGCAGAAACCTCTCAATTCGTATTTAAACCAACAAATATCGCTTTGCTTATTGAGAAATACTATTTTTACAATAACAATCAGACCCTAAATCTTCAAAAATAACACGATTGAATATACCAAGACTAAAAAATATTTTCTTCAAATCATTTAATAAAATAACAGCAGAAACAAAACCTTCGTGAACATAAGAACTATGGTAAAATTTTTCTCTTTCTTGATTGTCATGTTCAATGTTATTTAAGACATTTTGATACTCCAGCAGTATCATGTACAATGGAATAGGTGCATTCAATTGGGAGGGCTTTAGTTGGAGTTTCTTTCCAACTGTGAAAACCTCAATGTGTTTGGTTTCCTTCCGTAGTGAAGGGATAAAAGTGATGGGATAAATTTATGAATATCAAACAGAAGATTTTAGGGAGTCATTTTTTTGATGTCACCTTAAATATTAGGTCTACTAAAGTGTATTATTGATAAAGTTTATCAGTTAATTTGAGTTTTAGCTATAAATTGGAAAACTTCGGTACATCTATTCTAAAATTTTTAACTCAAAAACAATTTTTCTTATAACAATAGTTTATTTCATTTGGTTGACATAAATTGCTCGGCCTACCTGAAAATTGATGGGTTTCTACGACCTTTATTAAATAAATTTTGCGATCAGCCAAGATCGTAAATTGATCTTTTTTTCCAAAAATGAGCAATTTTAGTCCAGCAAAAACGGTAGCTAACCATGAAAAACTAAGGTAATTTTCGGAATCAGCATGATCAAATTAGCTAAAAAATGTGTTTTGTTTCTTGGCACAAAATACCTTTTGACCAGTGATATGGCAGTAAAGAAACGGGAACAGAACCGTAACCAATGCAGATCAAATAAAGCCCCGAGAAGATCACGATGAAGAGGAGGAGAACAAAGAGCTTTAGACGGACATATAGAATGAAACAAAATGACGACATGGTTACGGATGTCCAAGTTACAATGGAAGAGGAATAGCGTCAATACAACATGTGACGAGCAAGACCGAGTTCTCCAAGAAAAAGAAACACATCAGGTGTGTATAGGGAGGGAGGTAGTGTGAGAAAGAGAGAGAGAGTGGGAGAGAGAGAGAGAGAGAGAGCAGGAGAGAGAGAGCGGGAGAGAGAGAGAGAGAGAAGGAAAACAATTATGAAAATGAAACAATGTATAGAAGAAAAGACAAGATCTCCAACGGAGACAATTCTGAGGAAAAATGAAATAAAAACATAAAAAAGAAATACATTTTCCCAAGATGCTTTCGATACGTGACTGACGAGGCAGATTTTTACCCGCAGTAGGTTGCCATTTCTTTCTGCGGGAGAACAGTTGCCATCCAAGGTTATAGAACCCGGTGTGTTCTGCTATTTACCCATAGCTGGGGAGAATGTAGAAGAGGCTTCATACCTTTCCAAAGGGTATTATCACGTAAGTGAATGCAGTGTATTCGACTGGAATTCGACTCTCCGATTCCTCAATCTGAGCCGCTATCCATTACTCCACTGAGTGAAATGTATTAAGTGAATTGTGAATACCACTGAACACTCTTTAACGTATGACAGTAGAGAGAAATTTAGATTAACAGTAATCGTTTTCCGTGGAAATTTCTAGACGTTTTATTTGACTCTGTGGTGTAAGTATTCGCATTTTATATGAATGCTCCCGGATAACAGTAAAAAATTACGATCATTTTACACCGTGAACTTTTTTCTATGAAAAAAACTTTACGACTTTCAGTTCAGTTTATTATTTGTAACGCATTATGAAAGAATATTTCACTTTGTATAGAGGCTTTCACTTACAAAACAATTGTATGGAAATTGGTTGAACGAGGAACACACCCAGAAATACATGTAAATTGTTAATTGACGCTGTTAGAATATGTGATATGACGGTAAAATAAAGAACATATTAGCATGAAGTATTCACGTCAATATCAACTATAAACAGTAGTATCCATAAAATTATCAACATTATTATTCATATTAATATCAACAGTAGTATTCATACTATTATCAAACGTAGTAGACATATTTGACTCATATTATCTCAGTATTCATATGCAGAATTGGTCAACTTCTTCAGTAACTATTACATCTTACACTATTTACATTATTCAGACTATTGTCCTCATCTTTGTTACCATATTTATCACAACGATTCGGCCGTTGTACGCTCCGGCCTTCTTCTTCTTTATTTCGCTCGATGGGGTAGACTGTTCTAGTTCCACGTGCCATGTCTAACGGATGTCAGTTATCAGTTATCTTCTGTCAATTCACCTCTCCAAGTTCTCCACTACCTTAACCAGGTATTGAACTCGCAAAACTTTGTGTCCTGTCCTGGTTCTAACCAACGTCTTTATCCACTGTGCCATGTGTCCTTAGGACACCTGAAGAAAGCCGGAGCGTACAACGGTCGAAACGTTGTGATAAATATGGCAACAAAGACAAGGTCAATAGTCCGAATAATGTAAATAGTGTATATAGTACTTCATCTCGGAAATATAGACAGATATTACATCCTATTACGACTCCAAACACAAGACTTTTATCACTCAAACCTTTATTTTTAATCATTTCATCCCAAGCAAGGCAATAGAGTCTCTAAGACGCAAGGAGGGGGGTTACTGAGTGTAAGGGAATATGAAAAATAAATGTTATTAAGGAGAAAGAACAATAAAAGAACTGGAATTAAGAAAACGGAAGATAACGATTGATATTGCATTTAAATTATTGAAGATCAGCACTAGAAATAATTAAAAAAATCGTTTGTTTCCTACGGGACTGGATAATTCTACTTGAACTAATTCCGTGTCTACAAGAATTTACTCTGAAAGTGTCTATCTGTCAGCTGTATCTTTCTTGTTAACAATAATAGTGTTTTATTAGCTAAAATGCATTCATTATATGTCAACGTAGGTTTTTTTTTCTCCATTCAAAATCTTCTTCGTTGAGCGAGTTCTTTCCTTTAAAGGAAAGCGAGAAGAAAGGACTAAGCATAAATTGCATGGTTGTTTGCCAAAGGATGAGCCCAAAGTTCAATTAACAAATCGGAGATAAAAATAAATTAAATAAGTAAAAAAAAAGGATATTGGAATAATGAAGAATCTATGTTGGCAGCAAATCGCCTGCCCAGGGATAGAAAATGAGTTCAGAAAATATGCAAAAGTAGAAAGGGACGTAAGGCAAGGATGGGTCTCCTCGCCGGACACAGCGAGGCAATTCTGAGAGAATTAGAAGTCTTAACGGTATTCATTATTGGTGACCACAATCTTAACAACATAAGATATGCAGATGACACGGTGTTCATAACAGACACAGGAAGAAAACTACAAAAAAGCAGTTAATGAAGGAGAGCGATAAGAAAGGATTGCTATTTACATTATTCGGACTATTGTCCTCACCTTTGTCGCCATATTTATTACAACGTTTCGGCCGTTGTACGCTCCGGCCTTCTTCAGGTGGTTGGAATGTCGAACTGAAACCTTTATTTCGCTCATCGGGGTAGACTGTTCTAGTTCCACTGGATCTAACCAACGCCATTATCCACTGTGCCATGTGTCCTTGAGGACACATGACACAGTGGATAAAATGAGCGAAATAAAGGGTTATATCCAGTGACAGGACCCAAAGAGTGTGAGTTCAATACCCGGTTAAGGCAGTGGAGAACTTTCAGATGGAAATTAACAGGAGATAACTGATAACTGACATCCATTAAGACATGGCACGTGGAACTAGAACAGTCTACCCCAGTGAGCGAAAATGGATGTCAGTTATCAGTTATCTTATGTTAATTTCCCTCTGAAAGTTCTCCACTGCCTTAACCGGGTATTGAACTCACACTGTTTGGGTCCTGTCACTGGATCTAACTAACGCCTTTATCCACTGTGACAGATACTGAAGAAAGGATTAAACATCAACTGTAAAAAGACAGAATGCATAATTGTTAGCAAAAGGATGAGCCCAAAGTACGAATTGCAAATCGGAGATACCAAAATCAAACAAGAACAAAAATTTAAATATTTCGGAAGTGACGGAAGGCGTGACACTGAAATCCGAAGACGCAATGGGATAGACAAAGATGCCTTCCAAAAGCTAAGAAGAATATTAAGAAACAGAAAATATTCGTTAGAAAGGAAGAAAAGAGCACTGAATTGTTACATGATATCTATCCACCTGTATGGTAGTGAATGCTGGACAATCTCCTCAAAGGTCATCATCTCGAAATAACATAAATGTGGTTCTACAAAAGGATGCTGAGATTACCATGGACCAAAAATGAAACTTATACTTAACATCAGGAAGAGACAGCTGAAATTTCTGGGGCACATAATGAGAAAGGAGGGTTGGGAAAATCTGATACTCACAGGATAGATTGCGGACAAGAGGGACAGAGTAAAACTACGCATAACATACTTGACAAGCTTGAGTAAATCGATGGCGGAACAAGATTTAGGAGAAATAACGGAAAGACAAAGTTTATTAAGAGTTACAAAGGACAGGAAATTGTGGAGAGCCGTCATCGCCTACGTACAGAAGGAAAACGAAACATAGAAGAAGAGGAACGAGCAACAGATGAGATTTCGTAATACGATTCTGACGAAATGGTGCAGTAATTCAATAACGTCTGCTTTCTCGTTATCAGTCATCATCCAAGCTGACAGTTCTCGGTATCAGGCTTCATCCAAGCTCACAGTTCTCGGTATCAGGCTTCATCCATGCTCACAGTTCTCGTTAGGCATCATCCAAGCTCACAGTACTCGGTATCAGACATCATCCAAGCTCACAGTTCTCTGTGTCAGGCTTCATTCAAGCTCACAGTTCTCGGTATCAGGCTTCATCCAAGCTCACAGTTCTCGGTATCAGGAAACATTCAAGCTCACAGTTCTCTTTATCAGGCATTATCCAAGCTCACAGTTCTCGTTATCAGGCATCATCCAAGCTCACAGGTCTCGTTATCCGGCATCATCCAAGCTCACAGTTCTCGTTATCAGGCTTCATCCAAGCTCACAGTTCTCGGTATCATGCATCATCCAAGCTCACAGTTCTCGTTATCATGCATCATCCAAGCTCACATTTCTCGGTATCAGGCTTCATTCAAGCTCACAGTTCTCGTTATTATGCATCATCCAAGCTCACAGTTCTCGTTATCAGGCATCATCCAAGCTCACAGTTCTCTGATTTGAAATGATCTTACATAAAGTAATCTAAATAAATAAACGGTAAATTCTGTCTGTTCGTGTGTCTGAAACCCCTTTAACTCGGGACGCCCTTGCTCTACATAGATATACCTTTTTGGAATCAGGTTGATCCCAGCATTGAAAATCTGCCCTTCATTTGGTGCTTGAACATCAAGCACTGGGATTTGTATTCAGATGAGAAGGGAACAGTTAAAAATTCAAATTTTAAAATAACTGAAAAAAATTAGTGATTTTAAAAGTTTTTAATTTATATCGAGTTTTAAGTAACACAAAAACTTTGTGAATTTTAAAAAAAATATTTGAAATTCAGTTTAAAATATTTCCAAAACTTTGTGAATTGAGGAAATCAATTTTATTTCTTCAAAATGCCAAAGAATCAGAGTGTAAAGTTTCGTGACGTGATGTTTTGAAGTTTCGCAGTTTGTCATTTGAAGAACTCAACTCAATTGAAGTTCCACAGAGCTTGTGATTTGAAGAACGCAATTTTCGGCCAGAATTGGAATTTCAGCCCAAATCGGACTTTCGGCTCAAATCGGACTTTTGGGGCCGCAACTGAACTTATAGCCCGAATTAGAGTTAAA
>OZ038486.1:124214299-124234299 GCA_964036315.1 Acanthosepion esculentum | reverse complement strand
CTTGGGGTAATATTCTTAAAAAATCTACCTATCTACCTATCTCTCTCTCTCTCTCGATATATATATATATATATATATATATATATATATATATATATATATATATATATATATATATATATGTATAAAGAGAGAGGGAGAAACAAAGAGAGAGATGTCTAATGAATAGAAAAATCGAAACTAGATATTCGGTCTTCAGCAAGAGTTTTGACCAAACATTGACACTGCAGCTACACGGCAAAGCGATTGCGTTTTCTTTTCTTTGTCCCAAGCCTAATGATATTTTAGTTGACAGTTTAGATTGAATCGTTACGTTATCACTAATGACCCGTAACACATTAGAATTGTAGTGAAGGCACCACATATAGAATAAGTGGGTATAGCTAGGGTAAGATACTGCTTTTGAATTCAGAGTTTTTCTCCTCTTAGACTGGTTGATATCTTGTCAAGAGAGCCTAGACAGTCCACTTGTTTAATCCGTACCCAGAGGGCAGTGGATTTATGGTTTTTGCAAGGGCATTGACCCGAAGTGTACGAAACAGAATCGAGATGGAATTGAACACGGCACGCCTAATTCATTTTTAGTTTCATTGCCCGCGCCTCCGGTGCTCGGTTTAGGAAATTGATAAACGATATAAAAATAAAAATAAAATAAGGTCAATAAGTTTGATTCGTTTTCACAAATTTAAAGAAGAAAATAAAAGACTTGGAACAATAGCGTCAGGCGTCGTTGGTATTTGTTTCTCCGCTAGAACGCACACACACAAAGGCCAACAGACACCTACATTCACATAGAGAGATACAAACGCGAAGATAAAGGCAAAACGACACACAGATACATACCAATAGAAAGACACACACAAACAAACACACACAGAGTAAAAGATAAAAAGATAAAAACATGCGCAAACGCACATAAACATTCACAGACACCAGCGCACACACACAGGCAAACAAATATACACAAGACATGAAAGCAACTTAGTCAAGAATTACTTTCTCTTCTATTAGACAGTTCGAAAATGAATTACGTATTTCACAGCTCTGAATGATGACTCAATGTTCGAAAGGTAATTACATATTACAGTTCTGAACTATGACTTAACATAAAAAAAAGTAGAGCCATGGTTGAAAGGTGCGAAACTGCGTCTAGTTTATCGTCTTTTCAATTAAAATGTTCGAAAGTTAATTACATATTACAGTTCTGAACTATGACTCAACATAAAAAAAGGTAGAGCCATGGTTGAAAGGTGCGAAACTGCGTCTAGTTTATCGTCTTTTCAATTAAAATGTTCGAAAGGTAATTACATATTACAGTTCTGAACAATGACTCAACATAAAAAAAAGTAGAGCCATGGTTGAAAGGTGCGAAACTGCGTCTAGTTTATCGTCTTTTCAATTAAAATGTTCGAAAGGTAATTACATATTACAGTTCTGAACTATGACTCAACATAAAAAAAAGTAGAGCCATGGTTGAAAGGTGCGAAACTGCGTCTAGTTTATCGTCTTTTCAATTAAAATGTTCGAAAGGTAATTACATATTACAGTTCTGAACAATGACTCAACATAAAAAAAAGTAGAGCCATGGTTGAAAGGTGCGAAACTGCGTCTAGTTTATCGTCTTTTCAATTAAAATGTTCGAAAGTTAATTACATATTACAGTTCTGAACTATGACTCAACATAAAAAAAGGTAGAGCCATGGTTGAAAGGTGCGAAACTGCGTCTAGTTTATCGTCTTTTCAATTAAAATGTTCGAAAGGTAATTACATATTACAGTTCTGAACAATGACTCAACATAAAAAAAAGTAGAGCCATGGTTGAAAGGTGCGAAACTGCGTCTAGTTTATCGTCTTTTCAATTAAAATGTTCGAAAGGTAATTACATATTACAGTTCTGAACTATGACTCAACATAAAAAAAAGTAGAGCCATGGTTGAAAGGTGCGAAACTGCGTCTAGTTTATCGTCTTTTCAATTAAAATGTTCGAAAGCTAATTACATATTACAGTTCTGAACAATGACTCAACATAAAAAAAAGTAGAGCCATGGTTGAAAGGTGCGAAACTGCGTCTAGTTTATCGTCTTTTCAATTAAAATGTTCGAAAGGTAATTACATATTACAGTTCTGAACAATGACTCAACATAAAAAAAAGTAGAGCCATGGTTGAAAGGTGCGAAACTGCGTCTAGTTTATCGTCTTTTCAATTAAAATGTTCGAAAGGTAATTACATATTACAGTTCTGAACAATGACTCAACATAAAAAAAAGTAGAGCCATGGTTGAAAGGTGCGAAACTGCGTCTAGTTTATCGTCTTTTCAATTAAAATGTTCGAAAGGTAATTACATATTACAGTTCTGAACAATGACTCAACATAAAAAAAAGTAGAGCCATGGTTGAAAGGTGCGAAACTGCGTCTAGTTTATCGTCTTTTCAATTAAAATGTTCGAAAGGTAATTACATATTACAGTTCTGAACAATGACTCAACATAAAAAAAAGTAGAGCCATGGTTGAAAGGTGCGAAACTGCGTCTAGTTTATCGTCTTTTCAATTAAAATGTTCGAAAGGTAATTACATATTACAGTTCTGAACAATGACTCAACATAAAAAAAAGTAGAGCCATGGTTTAAAGGTGCGAAACTGCGTCTAGTTTATCGTCTTTTCAATTAAAATGTTCGAAAGGTAATTACATATTACAGTTCTGAACAATGACTCAACATAAAAAAAAATAGAGCCATGGTTGAAAGGTGCGAAACTGCGTCTAGTTTATCGTCTTTTCAATTAAAATGTTCGAAAGGTAATGACATATTACAGTTCTGAACAATGACTCAACATAAAAAAAAGTAGAGCCATGGTTGAAAGGTGCGAAACTGCGTCTAGTTTATCGTCTTTTCAATTAAAATGTTCGAAAGTTAATTACATATTACAGTTCTGAACTATGACTCAACATAAAAAAAGGTAGAGCCATGGTTGAAAGGTGCGAAACTGCGTCTAGTTTATCGTCTTTTCAATTAAAATGTTCGAAAGGTAATTACATATTACAGTTCTGAACAATGACTCAACATAAAAAAAAGTAGAGCCATGGTTGAAAGGTGCGAAACTGCGTCTAGTTTATCGTCTTTTCAATTAAAATGTTCGAAAGGTAATTACATATTACAGTTCTGAACAATGACTCAACATAAAAAAAAGTAGAGCCATGGTTGAAAGGTGCGAAACTGTGTCTAGTTTATCGTCTTTTCAATTAAAATGTTCGAAATGTAATTACATATTACAGTTCTGAACTATGACTCAACATAAAAAAAGTAGAGCCATGGTTGAAAGGTGCGAAACTGCGTCTAGTTTATCGTCTTTTCAATTAAAATGTTCGAGAGGTAATTACATATTACAGTTCTGAACAATGACTCAACATAAAAAAAAGTAGAGCCATGGTTGAAAGGTGCGAAACTGCGTCTAGTTTATCGTCTTTTCAATTAAAATGTTCGAAAGGTAATTACATATTACAGTTCTGAACAATGACTCAACATAAAAAAAAGGTAGAGCCATGGTTGAAAGGTGCGAAACTGCGTCTAGTTTATCGTCTTTTCAATTAAAATGTTCGAAAGGTAATTACATATTACAGTTCTGAACAATGACTCAACATAAAAAAAAGAAGAGCCATGGTTGAAAGGTGCGAAACTGCGTCTAGTTTATCGTCTTTTCAATTAAAATGTTCGAAAGGTAATTACATATTACAGTTCTGAACAATGACTCAACATAAAAAAAAGTAGAGCCATGGTTGAAAGGTGCGAAACTGCGTCTAGTTTATCGTCTTTTCAATTAAAATGTTCGAAAGGTAATTACATATTACAGTTCTGAACAATGACTCAACATAAAAAAAAGTAGAGCCATGGTTGAAAGGTGCGAAACTGCGTCTAGTTTATCGTCTTTTCAATTAAAATGTTCGAAAGGTAATTACATATTACAGTTCTGAACAATGACTCAACATAAAAAAAAGTAGAGCCATGGTTTAAAGGTGCGAAACTGCGTCTAGTTTATCGTCTTTTCAATTAAAATGTTCGAAAGGTAATTACATATTACAGTTCTGAACAATGACTCAACATAAAAAAAAGTAGAGCCATGGTTGAAAGGTGCGAAACTGCGTCTAGTTTATCGTCTTTTCAATTAAAATGTTCGAAAGGTAATTACATATTACAGTTCTGAACAATGACTCAACATAAAAAAAAGTAGAGCCATGGTTGAAAGGTGCGAAACTGCGTCTAGTTTATCGTCTTTTCAATTAAAATGTTCGAAAGGTAATTACATATTACAGTTCTGAACTATGACTCAACATAAAAAAAAGTAGAGCCATGGTTGAAAGGTGCGAAACTGCGTCTAGTTTATCGTCTTTTCAATTAAAATGTTCGAAAGGTAATTACATATTACAGTTCTGAAAAATGACTCAACATAAAAAAAGTAGAGCCATGGTTGAAAGGTGCGAAACTGTGTCTAGTTTATCGTCTTTTCAATTAAAATGTTCGAAAGGTAATTACATATTACAGTTCTGAACTATGACTCAACATAAATAAAGTAGAGCCATGGTTGAAAGGTGCGAAACTGCGTCTAGTTTATCGTCTTTTCAATTAAAATGTTCGAAAGGTAATTACATATTACAGTTCTGAACAATGACTCAACATAAAAAAAAGTAGAGCCATGGTTGAAAGGTGCGAAACTGCGTCTAGTTTATCGTCTTTTCAATTAAAATGTTCGAAAGGTAATTACATATTACAGTTCTGAACAATGACTCAACATAAAAAAAAGTAGAGCCATGGTTGAAAGGTGCGAAACTGCGTCTAGTTTATCGTCTTTTCAATTAAAATGTTCGAAAGGTAATTACATATTACAGTTCTGAACAATGACTCAACATAAAAAAAAGTAGAGCCATGGTTGAAAGGTGCGAAACTGCGTCTAGTTTATCGTCTTTTCAATTAAAATGTTCGAAAGTTAATTACATATTACAGTTCTGAACTATGACTCAACATAAAAAAGGTAGAGCCATGGTTGAAAGGTGCGAAACTGCGTCTAGTTTATCGTCTTTTCAATTAAAATGTTCGAAAGGTAATTATATATTACAGTTCTGAACAATGACTCAACATAAAAAAAAGTAGAGCCATGGTTGAAAGGTGCGAAACTGCGTCTAGTTTATCGTCTTTTCAATTAAAATGTTCGAAAGGTAATTACATATTACAGTTCGGAACTATGTCTCAACATAAAAAAAAGTAGAGCCATGGTTGAAAGGTGCGAAACTGCGTCTAGTTTATCGTCTTTTCAATTAAAATGTTCGAAAGGTAATTACATATTACAGTTCTGAACAATGACTCAACATAAAAAAAAGTAGAGCCATGTTTGAAAGGTGCGAAACTGCGTCTAGTTTATCGTCTTTTCAATTAAAATGTTCGAAAGGTAATTACATATTACAGTTCTGAACAATGACTCAACATAAAAAAAGTAGCGCCATGGTTGAAAGGTGCGAAACTGCGTCTAGTTTATCGTCTTTTCAATTAAAATGTTCGAAAGTTAATTACATATTACAGTTCTGAACTATGACTCAACATAAAAAAAGGTAGAGCCATGGTTGAATGGTGCGAAACTGCGTCTAGTTTATCGTCTTTTCAATTAAAATGTTCGAAAGGTAATTACATATTACAGTTCTGAACAATGACTCAACATAAAAAAAAGTAGAGCCATGGTTGAAAGGTGCGAAACTGCGTCTAGTTTATCGTCTTTTCAATTAAAATGTTCGAAAGGTAATTACATATTACAGTTCTGAACTATGACTCAACATAAAAAAAAGTAGAGCCATGGTTGAAAGGTGCGAAACTGCGTCTAGTTTATCGTCTTTTCAATTAAAATGTTCGAAAGGTAATTACATATTACAGTTCTGAACAATGACTCAACATAAAAAAAAGTAGAGCCATGGTTGAAAGGTGCGAAACTGCGTCTAGTTTATCGTCTTTTCAATTAAAATGTTCGAAAGGTAATTACATATTACAGTTCTGAACAATGACTCAACATAAAAAAATGTAGAGCCATGGTTGAAAGGTGCGAAACTGCGTCTAGTTTATCGTCTTTTCAATTAAAATGTTCGAAAGGTAATTACATATTACAGTTCTGAACAATGACTCAACATAAAAAAAAGTAGAGCCATGGTTGAAAGGTGCGAAACTGCGTCTAGTTTATCGTCTTTTCAATTAAAATGTTCGAAAGGTAATTACATATTACAGTTCTGAACAATGACTCAACATAAAAAAAAGTAGAGCCATGGTTGAAAGGTGCGAAACTGCGTCTAGTTTATCGTCTTTTCAATTAAAATGTTCGAAAGGTAATTACATATTACAGTTCTGAACAATGACTCAACATAAAAAAAAATAGAGCCATGGTTGAAAGGTGCGAAACTGCGTCTAGTTTATCGTCTTTTCAATTAAAATGTTCGAAAGGTAATTACATATTACAGTTCTGAACAATGACTCAACATAAAAAAAAGTAGGGCCATGGTTGAAAGGTGCGAAACTGCGTCTAGTTTATCGTCTTTTCAATTAAAATGTTCGAAAGGTAATTACATATTACAGTTCTGAACAATGACTCAACATAAAAAAAAGTAGAGCTATGGTTGAAAGGTGCGAAACTGCGTCTAGTTTATCGTCTTTTCAATTAAAATGTTCGAAAGGTAATTACATATTACAGTTCTGAACAATGACTCAACATAAAAAAAAGTAGAGCCATGGTTGAATGGTGCGAAACTGCGTCTAGTTTATCGTCTTTTCAATTAAAATGTTCGAAAGGTAATTACATATTACAGTTCTGAACAATGACTCAACATAAAAAAAAGTAGAGCCATGGTTGAAAGGTGCGAAACTGCGTCTAGTTTATCGTCTTTTCAATTAAAATGTTCGAAAGGTAATTACATATTACAGTTCTGAACAATGACTCAACATAAAAAAAAGTAGAGCCATGGTTGAAAGGTGCGAAACTGCGTCTAGTTTATCGTCTTTTCAATTAAAATGTTCGAAAGGTAATTACATATTACAGTTCTGAACAATGACTCAACATAAAAAAAAGTAGAGCCATGGTTGAAAGGTGCGAAACTGCGTCTAGTTTATCGTCTTTTCAATTAAAATGTTCGAAAGGTAATTACATATTACAGTTCTGAACAATGACTCAACATAAAAAAAGTAGAGCCATGGTTGAAAGGTGCGAAACTGCGTCTAGTTTATCGTCTTTTCAATTAAAATGTTCGAAAGGTAATTACATATTACAGTTCTGAACAATGACTCAACATAAAAAAAAGTAGAGCCATGGTTGAAAGGTGCGAAACTGCGTCTAGTTTATCGTCTTTTCAATTAAAATGTTCGAAAGGTAATTACATATTACAGTTCTGAACTATGACTCAACATAAAAAAAAGTAGAGCCATGGTTGAAAGGTGCGAAACTGCGTCTAGTTTATCGTCTTTTCAATTAAAATTTTCGAAAGGTAATTACATATTACAGTTCTGAACAATGACTCAACATAAAAAAAAGTAGAGCCATGGTTGAAAGGTGCGAAACTGCGTCCAGTTTATCGTCTTTTCAATTAAAATTTTCGAAAGGTAATTACATATTACAGTTCTGAACAATGACTCAACATAAAAAAAAGTAGAGCCATGGTTGAAAGGTGCGAAACTGCGTCTAGTTTATCGTCTTTTCAATTAAAATGTTCGAAAGGTAATTACATATTACAGTTCTGAACTATGACTCAACATAAAAAAAAGTAGAGCCATGGTTGAAAGGTGCGAAACTGCGTCTAGTTTATCGTCTTTTCAATTAAAATGTTCGAAAGGTAATTACATATTACAGTTCTGAACAATGACTCAACATAAAAAAAAGTAGAGCCATGGTTGAAAGGTGCGAAACTGCGTCTAGTTTATCGTCTTTTCAATTAAAATGTTCGAAAGGTAATTACATATTACAGTTCTGAACAATGACTCAACATAAAAAAAAGTAGAGCCATGGTTGAAAGGTGCGAAACTGCGTCTAGTTTATCGTCTTTTCAATTAAAATGTTCGAAAGGTAATTACATATTACAGTTCTGAACAATGACTCAACATAAAAAAAAGTAGAGCCATGGTTGAAAGGTGCGAAACTGCGTCTAGTTTATCGTCTTTTCAATTAAAATTTTCGAAAGGTAATTACATATTACAGTTCTGAACAATGACTCAACATAAAAAAAAGTAGAGCCATGGTTGAAAGGTGCGAAACTGCGTCTAGTTTATCGTCTTTTCAATTAAAATGTTCGAAAGGTAATTACATATTACAGTTCTGAACTATGACTCAACATAAAAAAAAATTGAGCCATGGTTGAAAGGTGCGAAACTGCGTCTAGTTTATCGTCTTTTCAATTAAAATGTTCGAAAGGTAATTACATATTACAGTTCTGAACAATGACTCAACATAAAAAAAAGTAGAGCCATGGTTGAAAGGTGCGAAACTGCGTCTAGTTTATCGTCTTTTCAATTAAAATGTTCGAAAGGTAATTACATATTACAGTTCTGAACAATGACTCAACATAAAAAAAAGTAGAGCCATGGTTGAAAGGTGCGAAACTGCGTCTAGTTTATCGTCTTTTCAATTAAAATGTTCGAAAGGTAATTACATATTACAGTTCTGAACAATGACTCAACATAAAAAAAAGTAGAGCCATGGTTGAAAGGTGCGAAACTGCGTCTAGTTTATCGTCTTTTCAATTAAAATGTTCGAAAGGTAATTACATATTACAGTTCTGAACAATGACTCAACATAAAAAAAAGTAGAGCCATGGTTGAAAGGTGCGAAACTGCGTCTAGTTTATCGTCTTTTCAATTGAAATGTTCGAAAGGTAATTACATATTACAGTTCTGAACAATGACTCAACATAAAAAAAAGTAGAGCCATGGTTGAAAGGTGCGAAACTGCGTCTAGTTTATCGTCTTTTCAATTAAAATGTTCGAAAGGTAATTACATATTACAGTTCTGAACAATGACTCAACATAAAAAACAGTAGAGCCATGGTTGAAAGGTGCGAAACTGCGTCTAGTTTATCGTCTTTTCAATTAAAATGTTCGAAAGGTAATTACATATTACAGTTCTGAACAATGACTCAACATAAAAAAAAGTAGAGCCATGGTTGAAAGGTGCGAAACTGCGTCTAGTTTATCGTCTTTTCAATTAAAATGTTCGAAAGGTAATTACATATTACAGTTCTGAACTATGACTCAACATAAAAAAAGTAGAGCCATGGTTGAAAGGTGCGAAACTGCGTCTAGTTTATCGTCTTTTCAATTAAAATGTTCGAAAGGTAATTACATATTACAGTTCTGAACAATGACTCAACATAAAAAAAAGTAGAGCCATGGTTGAAAGGTGCGAAACTGCGTCTAGTTTATCGTCTTTTCAATTAAAATGTTCGAAAGGTAATTACATATTACAGTTCTGAACAATGACTCAACATAAAAAAAGTAGAGCCATGGTTGAAAGGTGCGAAACTGCGTCTAGTTTATCGTCTTTTCAATTAAAATGTTCGAAAGGTAATTACATATTACAGTTCTGAACAATGACTCAACATAAAAAACAGTAGAGCCATGGTTGAAAGGTGCGAAACTGCGTCTAGTTTATCGTCTTTTCAATTAAAATGTTCGAAAGGTAATTACATATTACAGTTCTGAACAATGACTCAACATAAAAAAAAGTAGAGCCATGGTTGAAAGGTGCGAAACTGCGTCTAGTTTATCGTCTTTTCAATTAAAATGTTCGAAAGGTAATTACATATTACAGTTCTGAACAATGACTCAACATAAAAAAAAGTAGAGCCATGGTTGAAAGGTGCGAAACTGCGTCTAGTTTATCGTCTTTTCAATTAAAATGTTCGAAAGGTAATTACATATTACAGTTCTGAACAATGACTCAACATAAAAAAAAGTAGAGCCATGGTTGAAAGGTGCGAAACTGCGTCTAGTTTATCGTCTTTTCAATTAAAATGTTCGAAAGGTAATTACATATTACAGTTCTGAACAATGACTCAACATAAAAAAAAGTAGAGCCATGGTTGAAAGGTGCGAAACTGCGTCTAGTTTATCGTCTTTTCAATTAAAATGTTCGAAAGGTAATTACATATTACAGTTCTGAACAATGACTCAACATAAAAAAAAGTAGAGCCATGGTTGAAAGGTGCGAAACTGCGTCTAGTTTATCGTCTTTTCAATTAAAATGTTCGAAAGGTAATTACATATTACAGTTCTGAACAATGACTCAACATAAAAAAAAGTAGAGCCATGGTTGAAAGGTGCGAAACTGCGTCTAGTTTATCGTCTTTTCAATTAAAATGTTCGAAAGGTAATTACATATTACAGTTCTGAACAATGACTCAACATAAAAAAAAGTAGAGCCATGGTTGAAAGGTGCGAAACTGCGTCTATTTATCGTCTTTTCAATTAAAATGTTCGAAAGGTAATTACATATTACAGTTCTGAACAATGACTCAACATAAAAAAAAGTAGAGCCATGGTTGAAAGGTGCGAAACTGCGTCTAGTTTATCGTCTTTTCAATTAAAATGTTGGAAAGGTAATTACATGTTACAGTTCTGAACAATGACTCAACATAAAAAAAAGTAGAGCCATGGTTGAAAGGTGCGAAACTGCGTCTAGTTTATCGTCTTTTCAATTAAAATGTTGGAAAGGTAATTACATATTACAGTTCTGAACAATGACTCAACATAAAAAAAAGTAGAGCCATGGTTGAAAGGTGCGAAACTGCGTCTAGTTCATCGTCTTTTCAATTAAAATGTTCGAAAGGTAATTACATATTACAGTTCTGAACAATGACTCAACATAAAAAAAAGTAGAGCCATGGTTGAAAGGTGCGAAACTGCGTCTAGTTCATCGTCTTTTCAATTAAAATGTTCGAAAGGTAATTACATATTACAGTTCTGAACAATGACTCAACATAAAAAAAAGTAGAGCCATGGTTGAAAGGTGCGAAACTGCGTCTAGTTCATCGTCTTTTCAATTAAAATGTTCGAAAGGTAATTACATATTACAGTTCTGAACAATCACTCAACATAAAAAAAGTAGAGCCATGGTTGAAAGGTGCGAAACTGCGTCTAGTTTATCGTCTTTTCAATTAAAATGTTCGAAAGGTAATTACATATTACAGTTCTGAACAATGACTCAACATAAAAAAAAGTAGAGCCATGGTTGAAAGGTGCGAAACTGCGTCTAGTTCATCGTCTTTTCAATTAAAATGTTCGAAAGGTAATTACATATTACAGTTCTGAACAATGACTCAACATAAAAAAAAGTAGAGCCATTGTTGAAAGGTGCGAAACTGCGTCTAGTTTATCGTCTTTTCAATTAAAATGTTCGAAAGTTAATTACATATTACAGTTCTGAACAATGACTCAACATAAAAAAAAGTAGAGCCATGGTTGAAAGGTGCGAAACTGCGTCTAGTTCATCGTCTTTTCAATTAAAATGTTCGAAAGGTAATTACATATTACAGTTCTGAACAATGACTCAACATAAAAAAAAGTAGAGCCATGGTTGAAAGGTGCGAAACTGCGTCTAGTTCATCGTCTTTTCAATTAAAATGTTCGAAAGGTAATTACATATTACAGTTCTGAACAATGACTCAACATAAAAAAAAGTAGAGCCATGGTTGAAAGTTGCGAAACTGCGTCTAGTTTATCGTCTTTTCAATTAAAATGTTCGAAAGGTAATTACATATTACAGTTCTGAACAATGACTCAACATAAAAAAAAGTAGAGCCATGGTTGAAAGGTGCGAAACTGCGTCTAGTTTATCGTCTTTTCAATTAAAATGTTTGAAAGGTAATTACATATTAGAGTTCTGAACAATGATTCAACATAAAAAAAAGTAGAGCCATGGTTGAAAGGTGCGAAACTGCGTCTAGTTTATCGTCTTTTCAATTAAAATGTTCGAAAGGTAATTACATATTACAGTTCTGAACAATGACTCAACATAAAAAAAAGTAGGGCCATGGTTGAAAGGTGCGAAACTGTGTCTAGTTTATCATCTTTTCAATTAAAATGTTCGAAAGGTAATTACATATTACAGTTCCGAATAATGACTCAAAAAAAAGTAGAGCCATGGTTGAAAGGTTCGAAACTGCGTATAGTTTATCGTCTTTTCAATTAAAATGTTCGAAAGTTAATTACATATTACAGTTCTGAACAATCACTCAACATAAAAAAAGTAGAGCCATGTTTGAAAGGTACGAAACTGCGTCTAGTTTATCATCTTTTCATTTAAAATTTTCGAAAAGTAATTACGTATTTCACTGATATGAACTCTTGATAAGAAATAAAAAAGTAACCAACCATCGATTAATCAACTCCGCTGTACTCTAGCCATTGTAACTGGAAGTTATAGCCTTTTTTTATAAATAATATTTAAATAAAAAATATCTTACATGGGTTTCAATACATATAACTCCCATTGCTATAAATAACCTACAAAGGGTTGATAATCTGTAAAAAAACAATCAATCAATAAATTGATCAATTCCGCTGGTCTTAAACATTGAAATTAAAAGTGAAGACCTTTTTTTAATAAATAATATTTAAATAAATATAAATTATATTGATTTTAATATATATAACTTACATTGCTTTCAATAAGCCCAGAAAGGGTTTATAAGCCTTAAAATGAATCAATCTGTCAATCCCTTTGGACGATTGGGGACTGCTTGTGAATCCAAATTTTCACTGAAATTTCCACTATGCACGTCCGAATAAATATGACCTCTGCTACGCTTGGTCAACTATCGTTTGGATCCAACCGGTTCGTTTGACGGTGCCGGCTCAACCAACGGGTACATGACCATCATGCAAGGCACTGCTGAAGGCGCTCGCAAGCGGATTAAGGCAACACAAGAGCTGATCAGAGAGTGAGCGAACATGACAATGCCGGAACTCCTGAGAGCCACCGCCAACAGATCATCCTGGAGGAGCTTGTCTGTTTCTTCTGCCCCCAGGTCCCGAGGGACTGATGATGATGAACATGGCACTTATTTTCTGTTTTGTACTTGTCACTTTGAGAAATATGACAAAAAGAAATGTTTGAACGTGACACCGGGAATTAAAACTCATATCTACAGACTAAAAACGGAGTATTGCGGCCTATATCTGGGCTGGAGCTGCTCGACCCTCACTTTCCCGCGTGCAAAACCGTCTACGCAACCCCGTGGGTGATGAATTGTTTCCCACCCTACAACCGCTTTCCCGCAGACGAAACGTTGTAAGCCTATCGCTACTCTATCGGTATTTCAATGGAAAATGCTCTGACGAGCAACTAGTTCAAACAGTTCGGACCTTTATAGCTAAAGCCCGCTATGCCACATATAAAGGATCGATCCTGACCTGGTATAGCGGCTTCAGTCACTTTCTAACCAACATAGCTTGATTTCCTTCTCCACAAATATTTTCATGTCATTTGTTCTAATGACATATTTCCTTGGTAACATGACTTCCTGAATTTAAGCTTGCTACTAAATTAGTAGCTAGGTCTGACCGTTTTACTGTGGAACTAGCTTGTAATTGTAATGATTTTCTAAGCGTAGTTTAGATATGTCACAAGGCCGAAAGTATAGGGCACGCTGTGAGAATCGAACTCACTACTCAAATGTAATTGATCTAGCCAGACAAGCTTGCTGATCATTAAACCACATCGAAGCGCACAAAATATGGTGATTTGCTAAGGGCAGCTTAGATGTGTCACAAGGCCGAAAGTATGGGGCACCCAGTGAGGATTAAACTCACTACTTGAGACAAACTTGATAACCATTACACCATGCCGGGATGTCCTAGCTTATATGTAATTGTATGTTCTATTCTCGTATTTTTTTTTTTTAATTGCCCGCTTTTTTATAAACATTATTTAAGCATCAGTGTTCAGTTGTTCTTTTTATTTTTAGCAGAATTACTTCGTTTTATTTACGATAAACGATAAAAGATTACATTTTTTTGAAAACGTTTCTTTACTTGAATTCCAAATATTTTACACCCCCTCCACGCAAACGATTTTCCGATGCGCTTTGTTAAGACGTCCGTTTATTTCATGATCAGAAAAAAAATCTGTTTATTAAGATCCTCTTTGCATTAGGCATCTAAGCGGAGACCATCCAAAACATTGTTGAGCATTACAATCTGTCAGGGACGCTGTGTTATGACCCAATTAACTGGTAATTGTGTTTTTTCACCCAGGGTCGATTACTTATGCCAAAATTATTAATTATAATTATGGAAATAAAATAATTAATAATATTAATTCTCTCTTATTATCAGTTCGCGAATAGAACTAAAGTTAATTGAGTAGATAAAGGTGATCAAATCAAATTATGAACAATTAATGTGAAAAAAATAAGGAAAATTATATCTAGCTTCAACACTTCTGCGTATAACACTAAATATATATATATATATATGTATATGTGTGTGTGTGTGTGTGTGTGTGTGTGTGTGTGTGTGTGTGTGTGTGTGTGTGTGTGTGTGTGTGTATGTATGTATGTATTTCATTGAATACGACAGACAAGATGCTTTTATTTAGTTTTTTTATACAATTTCTCAGGCGGTCCAATAATTTTTTTCAGATAATAAATTATATAAAAACTGTCCGAAAGTTCTTTTTATCCGGGCACTTTCGGCTATACATTTAGCCATTTTCAAGGATTAAATATTCTAACTGTTACATAAGAAATAGTCTGTTGCATGTATGTGTTATAAAATGTTTTCATTTTTCAAAACACGGTCAAGATATTGTGTCCATGTTCATAGTTGCTATTATTAAGTGTTGTTTTTTTGTTTTAATTAATAAGGCTTCTATTTTATATATATATATATATATATATATATATATATATATATATATATATGAAAATGGCAAACAGCGAAAATCGCTCCAAGACAGTGGAACTCCCTTCCTCTTACATGCTTCCCTGAAAACTATAATCTTCAAAAATTTAAATGTAATGTCAATTGACATCTTTCTGTTGTCTTGATCCCTGTTCTTCTTTTTATACTTTCCTCCTCCCTCCCCCATACACAGTCTTTTCATTGCTAACGATGTCTGTAGCACCTTGCGTACTAGTGGGACTCCAGACTTGCTTGGTGGAATTTGCTTAAAAAAAGAAAAAAGAAAAAAAACGGAAAAATTGATTGTCCTGCCAAATCATTCATAAGATGTTTTTTGAGTCAATATATTTGTTTCAAATAATGCTTGAGTCAAAAAATAAACATTTATTCGAATTATGCATGAGACAAAAAAGTAATCATTGATTCTAATTATACTTTAGTCAAAAGTAAACATTGGTGCGGATTATACATGAGCCAAAAAGTAAACATTGGTTCAGATTATATTTGAGTCAAAAAGTAAACATTGCTCCGGATTACACTTTAGTCAGAAAGTAAACATTACTACAGATTATATATGAGTCAAAAAGTAAACACCGATTCACATTTTGAGTCAAAAAGAAAACATTGCTTTGAATTACACTTTAGTCAAAAAGTAAACATTACTACGGATTATATGTGAGTCAAAAAGTAAACATTGATTCACATTATACTTGAGTCCAAAAGTAAACATTGATTTGGATTACACTTTAGTCAAAAAGTAAACATTGCTACGGATTATATATGAGTAAAAAAGTAAACATTGATTCCCATTTTGTTTGAGTCAAAAAGTAAGCATTGCTTTGGATTATACATGAGCCCAAAAGTAAACATTGGTTCAGATTATACTTGAGTCAATCATGCATTCTGTTTTCCTGCATTTGATGTTTAATCCTTTCTTCTCGCTTTCCTTCACGACCTTATGTATGAGTTTTTATAGTTTTCTTTCCGTGTCTGCTATCAACATCGTTTCATCTGCATATCTTTTGTCGTAAAGCTTGTGGCCACAAATAATGAATCCTGGTATGATTTCTAATTCTCTCAGAATTGCCTCGATGTTTAGGTTGACAAGTCCGGTGAGAAGACACATCCTTGTTTTACACCTCTTCCTATTTTTGTATATCTGCTGAACTCATTTTCTCTCTGTATGTAAGTAGTTTGCTGCCAGCATAGGCTCTTCATTATTCCAATATCCTTCCCAAATATATCAGAGTCACTGGGCATTTCCGACAGATCTTTGTGGCGTACTCTGTCGAATGTTTGAATGGGTATGGCATTAAAAAAATACCAGATCATAGTTCTTGGTGGATGCATTCTGATTGTCTCGAAGACTTACGATTCTAATTATTCTTCATCGTAAAATTATATTTCATTCCTTCAATCGTGAATCGCCATAGCAGTTCCACGCTTGGGCCGTTTAGTTTCGGTATTTGCTTGATTTGGTATGAACTTCACGTATCCATGTCTGCTATAGAGGTGGGTAGAGGAAAGGAAATAGAACGGGGTAGGATGAAATGGGTGTCAAGTCGGAGTTAACAATTACAAATAAAGACGGCCTATCTGATCGTAGAAATCGTACTGTGTTATAATACTCGTATAAGCTCGTAGTTCTGGTTAATAAAATTTCAAGGAAAATACTGGAACAAAAGATTAGTGAAGAAACTATTTAATCACATGGATTACTAATGGAATAATAGCGAATACTGTAATTCATGCGGCAATGCGTGCGACACACTTTGCGATTTTTTGCGACCAAGTTCCTATGAGCAGAAGTCCTACTCACAGTGAGTGGACGAGTCTCTGTTCGACAGTTTAGTGTAGAGAAGGTCGGTTGTCTTTGTACACAACACGCTGTTAGCATATCCCAGGATGAACACGAGCGAAAAAGAAAACTAACAGAACCTTCCCCGGGAGTTGAAAAAATAAATTTAGAGTCATAACACAATAATCGGAATGGTGCCAAAAAACATTAGCATCAAGATAAAGTAAGATACATAAATTGGATATCAGATGAAGAATTCGGGTGATCCAAACTGGATTGATTGATTTGTTGGTAAATTTGCTTTTTAACGCCCGCGCTAAATATCTCTTAAAAGTTTCCCAAATCGTCATAATTCCGTGTAAATGTTCATGCTGAACTCGAATTAACAATTAAATTATGAAGAAACCTACCGTTTTTGGAGTTATCGACAAGAAAAAATCGGACTTTTTGTTGGTCGTTCGTCCCCCATTATTGCCATAATGTTCACTGATTCAGTGCCGAGTACATCCGGTGGCGGAAGATTAAATTTGGGCCTATTTACTTCTTTTACATAAGTTCGTTTTCGAAATCCATACGTACTACCGTAAAGCAGTGTAATTTTTTTTGGGGTGGGGGGTAAGTGTAGTTTTACTTAAAATTAAAACAAACAAAAATGACAATGTAAAGAAATGGCTAGTTTTTTTTTAAATTGAAAATAAAACAAAGTTTATTAAGAGAGGAAGGTAAAAGTTTCAAATATATGAAAATAATGTCAAATTAAAAAATGCGCAAACTTTGTAAAGAGACATTTAATTTCGAAAATAAAATTACAATATAAAAACGAGGCTTTACGGTTATTTTTTAATTTGTCAGTTTTGTTTTATTTGTTTATTTTAATTTTAAGTAAAACTACACTTATCCCCCCCCCCCCAAAAAATACACTGGTTTACGGTAGTGCCTATTGATTTCAGAAACGAACTTATGTAAAGGAAGTAAATAGGCCCAAATTTAATCTTGCGCCACCGGATGTACTCGGCACTGAATCAGTGAACATTATGGCAGTAATGGGGGACGAACGACCAACAAAAAAGTCCGATTTTTTCTTGTCGATAACTCCAAAAACGGTAGGTTTCTTCATAATTTAATTGTTAATTCGAAATCAGCATGTACATTTACATGGAATTATGACGATTTGGGAAACTTTTAAGAGATATTTAGCGCGCGGGCGTTTGGACGTTAAAAAGCAAATTTCTGTTTTTTACGGCTTATCAACCATTTTCTTTTACTTATTTAAAGCCGAAACATATTTTGGATAGTAAGAATATCTCTGCATTTTTGTGGCTTCATATCGCATTTACAATTGTTTGAAAGTAACAATCATTTTTCCAGATAAAAGTTCTACTATTTAACTCATAGCTTCGGAAGGAGAGGAATTCATATCTTTCCCAAAGGTATTTACGCGTAAATGAAATATCGAATTCGACTGAAATTCGAACTCGGCTCTCCAATTTCTCCTTTTGAGAACCCCACACATCCACGAAACCTGAGTAATGACTATCAAACATATGGTGTGAGAATTGAAATACAGGAAATATTAATGGATGAATAAATCATTGATACCGGCAGCTGAAAATAATACCATGAGTATCAACGATGTAAAGTTCAAGACAGAAAACATAGAAAATTCAAACTAAAAGGATCGAGAGATGAACAAAGCTTTTAATAATTGAACGTAACAAAAGTTAGCAGAGAAAAAGTATAACAAATCGACATCACCGCGTTAGAAGGGGGATACAATTGGAAACTGATGGGTTCGTTAATTTAATCATATACTAACACTTGTGACGTTATTTACTGACGAATGCTTGTGCCGAGACGTAACCATTGGCTCGGTTTATATTTGAATACAAAAGTAAAAATTCATTCGGTTTCTACTTGAGTCAAAAGTAAAAACTGATTAGGATTCTAACTGAGTCAAAGTAAAAACTTATTCTGTTTCTACTTGTCAAAAGTAAAAACTGATTAGGTTTCTACTTGAGTCAAAAGTAAAAACTGATTCGGTTTCTACTAGAGTCAAAAGTAAAAACTGATTCGGATTCTACTTGAGTCAAAAGTACGAACTGATTCGGTTTCTGCTTGAGTCAAACGTAAAACTGATTAGGATTCTAACTGAGTCAAAGTAAAATCTTATTCTGTTTCTATTTGACTCAAAAGTAAAAATTGATTAGGATTCTACTTGAGTGAAAAGTAAAAACTGATTAGGTTTCTACTTCAGTCAAAATTAAAAACTGATTCAGTTTCTACTTAAGTAAAAAGAACTGATTCGGTTTCTACTTGAGTCAAAAGTAAAATCTGATTCGGTTATTACTTGACTCAAAAGTAAAAACTGATTCGGTTTCTACTTGGCTCAAAAGTAAAAACTGATTAGGATTCCGAGTCAAAGTAAAAACTTATTCTGTTTCTACTTGTCAAAAGTAAAAACTGATTAGGTTTCTACTTGAGTCAAAAGTAAAAACTGGTTCGGTTTCTACTTGACTCAAGAGTAAAAACTGATTAGGATTCTACTTGAGTCAAAAGTAAAAACTGATTCGGTTTCTACTTGGCTCAAAAGTAAAAATTGATTCGGTTTGTACTTAAGTCAAAAGTAAAAGCGGATTAGGTTTCTACTTGAGTCAAAAGTAAAAACTGATTAGGTTCATAGTTAATATTGTTTCGGATTATACTTGTCAAAAGTAAAACTTGGTCCGGATTCTACTTGAGTCAAAATTAAAATTGTTTCGGTTTATTGGCGAGTCAAAACGTTAACATTGATTCAGTATATATACTTGAGTCTGTCTGCATTTACCCTAAAAGTTGTCTCTTTTGGAGAGGTTTTACCACATCGCAGTGCATGGGTTCGGCGTATTCTCGATCTTACCAATGGAACCACTGTAAAATATGTGAACGATTTCTAATTGAACAACCAAACCCACGATATGTGCACAGATTAAAATCTCTCCTCGAGAATAAAAGGAAAAATCCGCCGGGTCTTTGGGATTCAAATGGATTATAGAATTCGTGCCAGAAAACTAGATACAGTTGTCATCCTGAAAAACAGAAAAAAAGATCCTAAATTTCTTTGTTCCATCAAACCGGAGAGGGAAGTGAAAGGTAAAAATCTGTCATGGGGGAACTTCCTTCTTACTAATGAAATACGAAGGGAATAGGGGATCAGAGCTGGATCTAGCCGTAAAGGTCTGGGCTTGTGGAACTAAGGAATGTAGCTCGTTAGAATATTTACCATAAAAATAGCGATAGGCAAGCAACATTT
>OZ038486.1:124149299-124211799 GCA_964036315.1 Acanthosepion esculentum | reverse complement strand
ATATATATATATGTGTGTGTGTGTGTGTATGTGTGTATAGGAATAAAAAAGAATTCAAATAAGGCATTTGCTTTCCTTTAAAACCTTTATCTCTTTATCTCTCTCTCTTCCTACCTCTCTCTCTCTACTTCCCTCTCAAATAATGAGAAGGCAACCCTCAAATAAAAAGTGGAGGAAGAAAAGGCTGAACACATTTACAAAACGCCGGAAGTTTGCTGATCCAGTTTTTTTCTTATTGTAACTAGGAACATACCAAAATAAGAGAGGTTCCACGCATAACTTCCGCTATAAAAAAATAAAAAAGAAAGGAATACCGGAAAATAAAAGAATTTTGACTAATAAAAAAAAAAGAAAAAAAGAGATTTTTAATGTACGCCGAAATCAAGCTTCGCGCCAAGTAGTCTGGAAACTTTCTTAAGTGTATATAAAGAGATAGTCGACAGGCAGCAGAGAGAAGAGACAGCCAGAGAAACCAGGCAAGAAACTAGCGGTCATCTGCTTCAGACATTTTCCCGCCCTTCTGAGGGCCGAGAATGCACCGCAGATTGACGTAGCCGAACAAATTTTCGCCAACCCGAGTTCCAAAGGACTTGCATCAATCGTAGTCAAATAAATAAACATATTATTTGTTTATACCGATGATTCTATTTACATTGATCGGATTGTTCTTCTCATCTTTATTGTCCTATTCACGACGTTTCTGCCGTTGTGCGTTCCGGCCTTCTTCAGGTGATATTAGTTGGAATTTCGAACCGAATCCTTTATTTAGTCAACGAGAGTCAGTCAATTATGAGCCATGCGTGATACACGCGTAGGCGTTCATGTATAAATTTTTTCTTGCAGTAGGTTGTCATTTCTTTCTGCGGTAGACCAGTTGCAATCCAATACGATACAACCCGGTCTGTCCTGCTATTTACCTATAAGAGAAGAAAGAGGATTCACATCTTTATTAGCACGTAAGTGAATGTAATGGATTCAACTAGAATTCGAACTCGGCACTCCGATTCCTCAATCCGAGCCACTGTCCATTACTCCACCGTCAGATTGTTCTAATTCCATGTATCATGCCTTTGGGTGTCTCAGTTTCAGTTAATTCCCCTTGGTAACTCAACTCTCCAAGTTTTTGTTCGCTCTGCCTAAAGATGAGGACAACAGTCCAAACAATGTAAATAGTGTAAATAGTTAGAATACCTCATCTCAGAAATATAGACAGACCCTTAGTTCTGTTCCTTTATTTTAATGTTTCCGATAATAATGATAAATAACGCTTCTCCACAAACCCTCATAATTAATACAGGATTTTTATTCTTATAGTTAATAGCGGTTTTCATTTATTACTAGCCTAAAAACCGTGCTATCGGGCAGGGTTATCTAGCTCCTGTGGAGGGCTCTTGATTGGACCTTCAGCACAACAGATAAGGAGTAGATGCGATTAGCAACAATAAACTACAGAAGAACTCAAAATTGATCGCTGCATTTAAGTATTGCATTAATATTTAATCTTATCTTTTAAAAGTTCAACGATAATTCTTCTGCCGCCACTTAATTTAAAGACAATTTGATGTATGTAGGTCCTTACTTTCCCTACAAACTATTATTTTTATCTCATCGGTGACTTTCGCTGGATTTCGCAATTAATTACGATTATTCCCAAACTTATTTCTTATTATCTGTCTATATTTAACAGGAGATAACTGATAACTGACATCCATTAAACATGGCATGTGGAACTAGAACAGTTTGCCCTAGTGAGCGAAATAAAGGGTTCAGTTCGACATTCCAACCACCTGAAGAAGGCCGGAGCGTACAACGGCCGAAATGTTGTAATAAATGTGGCGACAAAGATGAGGACAATAGTCCGAATAATGTAAATAATGTTATTTCTTATTTATAAAAAATAGTTATCGTCCAGAAAATTCGTCGCAAAAAATCATGTAAAACATCGCCTAAAACAATCGCAGTAATGAAAATTTGGGAGTCCAAAATTTCAGGATTGCGGGTCTGGATCCGGCCCGGAATGTTTTTTAATTTTCTTTCGGAGTCGGCCTGATTCTAAAATGGTATGACATGTTGGGTTATGGCCTCTAGAAGTAAAGTTGAAAAAGTGTGATATTTGCATTTTTATAGATATTTAATACGGGATTCTTTTAATTTAAAGTCTCCTTAATTAATGCAAGACTTTTGTTTTAATTGTTATAATTAATACAGGATTTTATTTTAAACTTTTTATAATTTATGTTGGATTTTTATTTTAATCTTCATGATTAATGCAGGATTTTGTTACGTTTTTATTTTTATGATTAATATCGGATTTTATTTTTATTTTTATGATTAATATAAGGTTTTTATTTTTTATTTATATGATTAATACTCGATTTTTTATTTATTTAAAAAATTTTTTAAAGTAATATCGGATGTAGACTTTTTATTTTTATAATACCAGATTTTTTTTTGCTTTATTGTTTTGATTATTCGAATCAATATTGGGGTTTTATTTGTGTTTAGTTTATAATTAATACAGAATTTTGAGCCTACTAAATAGTTTCTTTTATTTGAAAATAATCAAATTTGATTAGCAGAGTATAAAACATTTAATATTTTAATTAATTTATCTTCGAAATTAAAAAAAAAGTCATTTCAGTCGATGAATTGGTAGTGACTTTGGCTTGCTGTGGAAGCAAGGGGGACGATGACTAAGCAATTCTTCTGAATTAAAAGGACTGAGTTCACTTAGTGCTCCCTACCTTCCGTTCCACCGACTTCTTTGTATGACCTTAGGAGTAGTCATGATGACTGCTCCTAAGGTCAGACGGCGTATAACTTCTGACTTGTAATTCGACACCTTGCGCAGAATAACAACATCCTTAAGCCAAAAGAACTTCGCAAATATTACCACTACCACTTACAAGGTGAGCCCTTTTGTAGTAGGGAGAGGAGGGAGGGAGTTCCTTTATTCACCCCACTTCTCTAATGTATACTCATACGAACGCAAGAGAGACACAATGATTTTGTTTTGTTTGATTATAAAAATGTTTCTTGACTTGCCGGCTAGGATCAGTCGTGTTTCGTCTTTGGACAAGACATGGCATGAATCAGAGTTGAATTATTTTCCAAGGATTCTGTTAGCCGTAAACTTTATCGTCAAATTTTTATGTTATTATTAAAAGGAAAGACCAAAGGATTTTTTTTATTATTCTTTAATCCACCTTAGAACCTTCCAAATTTTGGTTAAAAACTTTTGTTTTTCTTGCGTCAGCGGGAAACCATAAATACGTTTGAGAAATTTCAGCGTCTTTTTGGGATGCGAAGCACATTAGTTTAGAAATTCTTACAAACATCAAATAATTGTCGGATTCTTATGAAAATTATTCACAAATAAATGAAATTATTTCAAAATTTTTTTTTTTTTTAATAAAATCTTGGTTAATCATTTTACGTCTTTTACCCACCTACCAATTATTTAATTTCGAGAAATTACTGTTTATATGACTTAATTAATGTTTATATACATAGAACTCCTTCGAGAATTTAAATCATCAATGTTTCTTTGTAAAACAGGAGCACCAGTAAACGAAAATGTGCTATGAATCATAAAATAAAAAGTGCAATAAAACTAAGATATTATTTAATTAGAAAAAACTTTTAAATTCTTTTATGAATAAGATATGTTATTATTACAAAGTACCTAAAATCCAATAAAACATTAGATTACTTAGAATATTTTCCTAAATTTTTAAGTTTACTGGGTAGTTATAACATTATGTAAGAAAGGCGCTCACGTTATATTCGTTAAGAAATTTTTACAGATATGTCCCCCGTAGAAAAATTCCAAACACAAGTCTATGGAAATACTTGTCACCACTCTCAGCTAAATTTTTAATCAAATAACGTTTCAGAAATGCATATTTATTTTTGAAAGACGTTTTAATAAAGAGAATTATATTGTGTTGACAGATTTGTCAATATAAACGATTTTATCCATTTTAGTGATAATCAGAAAAAAATCATTCCAATGAATTTAAATTCGGTTTGAAATACAGCAAAGCATTTGCTATATTGGAAATATTGAATTCAATATTTGGCTTGGAATTAAAATAAGAGCTTCAAGAAAGATTTGTTGTAAGGTTGTACTGATGATACGTTGGTCTTGTTCGAATGTAATTCTTATATGTGTGTGTGTATGTGTGTGTGTGTGTGCGTGTGTGTTTGTGTGTGTGTGTATGTGTGCGTGTGTGTGCGTGTGAGTTTGTGTGTGTGTGTGTGTGTGTGTGTGTGCGTGTGTGTGCGTGTGTGTGCGTGTGTGTTTGTAATCTTGTTTGGGAGTTTAAAAGACATCATCAACCCCACAATGGAAATATGGAAATTATAAACAAATCATTTACAAGATACAACACAATAAGCGTAAACAAAACGATAAAATTATTTAGAATACATTTCAGAGAGATATCTATATATTTCAAAATACATCTTCGTATACGCAGATAAAATGTTTTTGCTTATATGGTAGTCGCCACATGGTCTGTCAGAGGGATATCCCCGGACATCTGCTTCATTCGACCGTCGAAGGTGAAGAGAGAGAAAATTTCCTTTTCAACTGGCGGCAAAACGCATGTCTCGGTGCATGATGAGAGTTTTCATATTTATTTAACTATTTTTAACTCACTTTTTTTTCTTTATTTATTGTTCATTTTAAAGTAATTTTATTACTTAACTTTTAATTTTTCTTTTATTATTAATTATTTATTATTTTAGTTTCATACTCCGACATAGTCTAGTGTTAAGGGTTAGATGTTGTTTAGTGATTTATTTGTTGTTATCACAACAGATTTTTCATTTTTTAAAAATTCATTTTAAACCTTCTTCTTCTTTATGTACCGTGTCCTTTCAGGCCGTAGGCAAACATGGCCCTCCAAATCTTCCTGTCCCTTGTAGCTCTTAATGAATTTTGTCTTTTTGCTATTTCTCCCAACCCTGGCACTACTATCAAGTATGTTATGCATTGTTTTCCTCTGCCCTTTTTGCTCTCAATCTGTCCTGTGAGTATCAGATTTTCCCAGCCATCCTTTCTCATTATGTACCCCAGAAATTTCAATTGCCTCTTCCGGATGTTAACTGTTTTCTTTTGTTTCCATTTACTCTAAAACCTCGTCGTTGCTCACATGTTCAGTCCATGGTATCCTCAGCATCTTTCTGTAGAACCACATTTCTTTTGCTTCAAATCCCTTCATCTTTGAGGAGACTGTCCAGCATTTACTGCCATAGAGGAAGACAGATATCACGTAACCTCTTTTCTTTGTTTCTAATGAAGTTTTTCTGTCTCTTAATACTCTGCTTAGATTTGGAATACCTTTGGACACCCCGATGCGTCTTCGGGAATCGGTGTCGCACTTTCCGTCCTCTGTTAGAACATTTCCGAGATATTTAAATTTTTGTACTTGTTTGATTTTTTTTATCCCCGATTTGTAATTTTGTATTTTGGGCTCATCCTTTTGTTGACAACCATGTAGTTTATCTTTTTGTAGTTTATAGTTAGTCCTTTATTCTCGCTTTCCTTCGCTACTTTCTGTAGGAGCTTTTGTAGTTTCCTTTTCGCGTCTGCTATCAATACTGTGTCATCTGCATATCTTATATTGTTAAGATTGTGGTCGCCAAGAACAAGTCCCGGCAGAACATCTAATTCTCTCGGAATTGCCTCGCTGTATAGGTTGAACGAGTCTAATGAAAAGAAGATGAAGGGACCTAGTTTAAAATGAATTTAAAAAAAATGTAAAGTCTTTATTAAAGCTTTTATTTTACTTTTAATTTGAAGCTGATAGATTAAATTTAATATGTCTCTTATCACGTCTATGTATAAAAAGGACCTAGTGTGAAACGCCTTGCATATGAACTATGAAATAAACAGTCTCTTTCACATATTCAACACACTTGGCTCATTCATTTCTCAAACTTTTCCTACTTTTTTACAGTGACGTTCACTCTGAACAAGGCCCGGGAGCCACTCGGGGTAGGTAGTTACAAAGTAAGAAGCACAATTTATGCGAATATGTGGGGAAGATGACGATTAATCTTAGACTTGAACTGGTTAAGACTGTAGTGATCGAGAAAACACGCTCTTGAGAGTCAGTACCACTGATCAGCTATTCGCGGGAAGAAGCTGCTTGAGTAGAACTGCATCTCACCAATGGGATACGAAAAGAATGAAGGTGGTTCGCTGCAATGTGCGTTTTATGGGTTCTAGGACAGTTCCGTACTGAACATTTACGTCTCGGACAATTGCGTAACAGACAATTGCGTACCAGGATATTTGCGTCCCAAGACAAATGCGTTCCTGGATAATTGCGTACCTCTGATAATTTTTTGAAGCTTTTAAAGGTAATTACCATAAATTTTGAAAAAAAAGCATAGGTAGTAATCATATTTTTTTTTAAAAAGGAATAAAAAAATTTAAAAGTTTATTTTTGTTTAAAATGCAATAATAGATTACCAGTGTTGCAAGATCACTCTAAACATTGCGAGTAAATTTTTGTTTCATCGACGTTTTTCTTATGATAGTGGTAGCTGTAATTTTCCTCGTCCACAAATATTTTTCTACCAGTGTTTGATTTTCGGAACTTAGCCTTTGGTTTCAAATAAAAATATAATCCATAAAATCCAGAATCTATTAGATGTTTGTGTTAAGCACTGCTGGAGTTAACTGAAACTGCGAGCTTAATTTTCACTTCCTTTAAAAAAAAAAAAATTCTCTCTTTTTTATTCATGGTAACTACCTTTCTGTTTGTTTAGATAGATAGATAGATAGATAGATAGATAGATAGATAGATAGATAGATAGATAGATAGATAGATAGATAGATCGTTGCTAGGTCAGCTGCTAAGTAAGTTGGTTGTGCTAGACAATTTTTATTTCCACAATCTATCTTACATATCTATAAGTCTACCATTCGTCCAGGCTTAGAATATTGCTGCCACACGTAGTCCGGTGTTCCTGGTAAATATTTAAAAATTCTTGATAAAATCCGAAGAAGAATCAGCAATATTACTAGTCCTGACCTGGCATCTCGTCACTTCAGTCACTTTTTCCACCGCCGTAATATAGCGTCCCTGTGCCTTTTCTATAAATACTTTCATGGTAATTTTCCGGGTGCGTTCTCCGCTATGGTTCCTAAACTTTGTGAATTTAAGTGTAGCATTAGCCTGGCAACAAGGTCTGATCAGAATACTGTTGAGTTGGCTAGATGTGACCGTAAATTCTATACTAAGAGTTACTTTTCTCGCTTGTGGAACGTTCTTCCAGCTCCATGTTTTCCAGCCAACTTTGATCTTCAAAAAGTTTTATGCAACGACAATCGATATCTATTGTCTTCTTGATTAATCTTCTATTGTTCTCGCTCCTTAATAATGTTTCTTTTTTTCTTTTACATTCAGTAGCTCCTTCTGTCTTAGTGGCTTTACTGCCTTGAACGGGGTGAAATGATTAAAAAAGTACCACAACTCCTATTATGACATATCTTTTTTAACTGTATATGTAATTAGGGGAGAGTTTAATGCATGGTTTCCCATTGTATTGCGGGAAGATTAATTGTAATGATGGTGGTGGTCATGAAGATGTCATGTTGCCAGAATTGCCTACACTACTTCCTTTTTTTCATCCCATTCTGCCCAAATGCGATTATCATTCGAAGGATCTGCAGCGGAAACGGAAATGAATGGAGGAAACAATTTCACTTGGACAAATAGACACACTTTAATCACAGAAATGACAAAAGTTGAAAAATTGCCGATTTAAGTCAATGATTGACCGATTGCTTCCGAGCCATTCGAGTTGTTCCTCACATTTTAAATGGGGCCATTTAATTCTCCCTAGTCTTTAAAAATAGGATTTATCAAAATGGCCATACGCTGATAAATAGTGTTCTCTTTTCGTGTTGCTGAAAAAGGCAAACTAGACAGAGAAATTGAGACCAGATGTCAGAAAGCCAACGCAATAAGTTACCAACATGCTCCTCTTCTAAAGCATCCTAGCACTTCCATGGGCACCAAGGCAAATCTCATCAACGCCATTTTCCTGCCAACGCTGACATACCATTGCCAGACATGGCCCCTAACAAAACCCTTGAGAGGAAACCACTTGTGAGATGAAATTCCCGAGGAAAGCAGTGAACAAGACCAGGCGAGACAAGATCAGGAATGAGGCAATAACAGATATGGTAGGACCAATACCAATCATGCAACACGTCGAACTACAGAGGATCAAGTAGTTCGGACACCTCACTCGTATGCTTATCAACCAATCACCCCTACAAGCATACACCCTCAAATACTCTGGCTGGAGAGCGAGACGCAGACCAAGAAGATGCCGGAGCGACTCAGTGGCAGACACTCTCAGAGGCCACAAAATAACTCTTCTCTTTTTTTTTTTTAGTTTTGCCTGGGGCAGGACCCAGATATAGGGCATTTAACGAGGATCGAAATCCCTACAATAGCAATAGTTTTGAGATTTTGACGCTTACAAATATGGAGCAACATGTTGAGTTTATACGTATCAAAAATAGCATGGTCCCCTTATTAAGCAAATCGTCGATGTTCTCCATGGAATTTCTTGGGTCAGTTAGATTTACATGCGTGTAAAAGCAAGTGATTAATCAAGGCATGTCCTGTAAATGTCTACATGCACACCCACACACACACACTTGTATATACAGTGCCGTGGAAAAGTAAGTGAACCCCTAAGATAACACCTCACTCGTATGCCTATCAACCAACCATCCCTACGAGCATACACCCTTAGGTACTCTAAATGGAGAGCGAGGGGCAGACCAAGAAGACATTGGAGCAACTCAGTGGCAGACACGAGATATCACTCCTCCAGACCACTTGCCTTGTCGCTGACTGGCGACTGTGTCTCCCCGCGACGCCTAACAGTATAAGCGGAAGAAAAAACTAGAAGCTAACTAGAACTTTCGTATTGCTGATTCTTCTTACACATAGATACATTTTATTTTTTAGTTTAGTCTGGGGCAGGGGATAGGTATGGGGCATACAGCGAGGATCGAAATCCCCACAATGGCAATCGGTTTTGAAAATTTGACGCTTACAAACATAGAGCAGTGTGTTGAGTTTATACATATCAAAATACAATGATCCCTTGATTAAGCAAATCGTCGATGTTCCCCATGGAATTTCTTGGGTCAGTTAGATTTACATGCGTGCAAAAGCAAGTAATTGATCAAGGCATGTCTTGTAAATGTCCACATACACACCCACACACACATCATACACACATACACGCACACTTGTATATATAGTGCTGTGCAAAAGTAAGTGAACCCCCAAGATAACATTCAAAATAATTGTCTCTTTTTCCAGATAATATACAGATCTTAATTAAACTATATATTCACCAAGAAAACCCTTTATTAAATCAATTACAACCACTTTTAAAGAGTTATATCAAGCTGGAATAAAAATATTAATTAAAAATTAAGATGTGCAAAAGTAAGTGAACCTTTTCATTTACAATCTCTATTTTTGTTTTACATGGTTGCCAGTAAAAATATGTTTTGTGTATGTTTAAAAATCAAAATGAACCGTATTCACGTTTCTGGTAAGCTATGTATACTTCAGTCAAACAATATAACTCATTGTATAAAAAAAAAATTAAAAAAATATAGATGCAAAGATTAAAAGAACATTGAACCTATAATGATGGAGAAGACTACAAAAAGCTCTCAAAACGATTTGGGGTTCATTTCTCCAGCGAGCAACAAATTATAAATGGAAGGACTTTAGCATGATGGCATTATAATCAAGACGTGGATGTCCGCAAAAAATAACAGCAAGAACAAGTAGACATCTCATTCAGCAAGCACAAGCAAATCCTGCTGTAACTTATGCAGTTCTCCACTGCTCACTGACCAATGTCGGAATCAATATGCATACATCTACAGTGCGACGAATAATACGGATCTTCATGGCAGAATGCTTAGAAAGCCATACTTGCGAAATAGCACAAGCATGCTCGCCTCATCTATGCCAAAGCTCATATTAATAAGCTAGAAACAGTCTGGCAAAAGGTTTTATGGTTGGATGAGACCAAACAAGAGCTTTTTATGAGGAACAATAAGTGGTATATCTGGTGAGCACCTAATACGACTTTTGATTAGAAGAATTTGATACCAACCATTAAACATGGTGGCGACAGCATTATGATTAGGGGATGCTTTGCTGCAGCCAGAACTGGCAAAATAGTATACATTGGCGGCACAATGGGCTCTGCACGATACCAAGCAATTTTGAACGAAAATGTCTTGTCCTCAGTTCAAAAGTTGGATTTAGGTCGAGGAGGGAACTTCCATCAGGACGATAATCTGAATCATCAAAGCAAATCCACAAAAGAATGAGTTCGTAAAAAGAAATTTCAAGTCTTGGAACGGCGTAGTCAAAGTCTTGATCTAAACCCAACTGAAAATCTATGAGTAAAAGAGAAAGAAGGGAGGATATGAAAGAAGTCCAGGTAATATCGTGCAATTGTGTGAGTTTTACAAAGAATCATGGTCAAAAAGTGGCACTCACTACTGACAGAAACTTCTTAAAAATTATAGAAAAAGACTGGTTGACATTGTAACCTCAAAAGAAGCAGTCACCAAATATTAAATGTAAGGGTTCACTTACTTTTGCACGTCTTAATTAATATTTTTATGCCAGCTTTATAAAATTTTTGAAAGTGGTTGTAATTGATTTAATAAAGGGTTTTCTTAATGAATATGTAGTTTAATTAAGATTTATTGATCATCTGGAAAAAACAGACAATTTTTGAAAATATTATCTTAGAGGTTCACTTACTTTTGTACCGCACTGTATATGTATGTATACACACACACACAAATATATATATATATATATATATATATTTGTGTGTGTGTGTGTATACACACACACACAAATATATATATATATGTGTGTGTGTGTGTGTGTGTGTGTGTGTGTGTGTGTTAGGGTTATGGCTTGTTTGTAATTCTATGTTTCTGCGTCACAGATCAATGAACTATTGTTCAAAAGTGATGAAAATGATGTAATTGGAGAGCACATATGAATTGTTAACGCATTTACCAGTTTATACGTATAGTAAAATATGCAAACTCATAAATAAACAAAAAAAGAGGTTCTAGAAGGTTTCAGAAAGTCATAGTACTACAATATTAGTTTTAAAAATTAAAATTAGTATTTAGAAGTTTTGTGTTGGCGGGTGGTGACATTAAAAAAAAACTGAATTACATCCTCCTTCATTATTTCTGGAGAAAACTTCGTCGAATTATGATACAGGAAATCAATTATTTTACTTCTTAAAAAGTCATAACTGTAATATATATATATATATATATATATATATATATATATATATATATATATATATATATATATATATATATATATATATATATATATATAAAGACATTTTTGATATGTTTAACGTTCTTTTTATAGATAGAAGTATTTAAGTAAATGCTCTATAAAATATATTGTATCTATAAAAAGAACGTTAAACATATCAAAAATGTCTTTAAATAAATTGTCGGACTATTTCCAATTCAAAATGTATATATATATATATATATATATATATATATATATATATATATATATATATATATCCAGACACGCACACACACACACACACACACACACACACACACACACACATATATATATATATATATATATATATATATATATATATATATATGTATAGTACAGTTAATAGATCAGTTGGTATATAATCGGCTGGATCAAGGTAATATTAATTATTAAAACTGATCCACAGAGAGCTTGATGTATTTATTATAACAGACCATATGTTTTTTTACAGCAAAGAAACAAAAATTATGTCAACTTCGGAATAGTCTATTTCAAGCAGGTCTGTACGCAGCTATCATCAGCCACTAAGTTTCTGTCTCGAAGCATTGTTTCAAATTTATTTTCAATGTAGACAGTCATTACATGTGGAATAATAAATTATCTTTAAATCAGGACTCATAGATTGTCTTTAGATGTGGAGTCAGATTATTAGATATGGAATCATAGTGTGTCTTTAGATGTGGTGTCATAGATTATTAGATATGGAGTCATAGATTGTCTTTAGATGTGGAGTCATAGATTATTAGATATGGAGTCATAGTGTGTCTTTAGATGTGGAGTCATAGATTATTAGATATGGAATCATAGTGTGTCTTTAGATGTGGAGTCATAGATTATTAGATATGGAGTCATAGATTGTTTTTAGCTGTGGAGTCAAGTTACAAGAATGGAATCTACATTAAGGCGACGAAACATGATTCATTTGAATTTCACAGCAACTGTATCGTTTAGAAATTAGATTTTAATTAATTACAATTTAGTTTTTAATTGTTTATTTATTTTGTAATGCTTTTTTATATTTTATTTAATTTTATTTTCTCCTCAAGGTTTTTGTGTCCTACATTGTTTCAGTATTAATTTAGTAAGAACAGGTGATATGCTGAAATTGACCATGCTAATCATAGAGGACTCGTAGATCATGGCTTACGGTATGGGCATACATCTTCGTCTGCGTAAATTAGGATTTTTATTAAAACCGCATTTTCTAGGTCAACATCCTGATCACGAAGTTTCCGGTGGCATACAAGTGCATTAAGTGTATTGTTTAATTTAAAATCCAAACCCAACATTCCAATGCGACCTATTATCTCTGGCATAGGCAGTGCCTCTCACAAATTAGCAAAAGCTTGAGCAAAAATTCTAAAACTTCTTTTCGGAATAATCAGCCCTTCACACCTTAAAAATTCCGGCGATCTCATCAACAAAATGAAAGACGTAATTATGAAAAATAATATCATGGCGACCTCAGATATTTAAATCCTTATATACGGACATACCAACTGACAAATGTTGCAATATTCTAAGACACTATCTCATAAAATAAAAAAAATAAACATCGGCCCATCGATCAACAAACTAATGTTTGTCCGAATCCAGGTCAAAAAAAGTCACAGGTAAGAAAAAGTCACAGGAAAAAAAGAAAAAAGGACAAAGTGATCACATAGTGGATAAAACCTAGCGGACAAAAAAAACCTGCCCTTTTACTCCAAAAATCCAGTCACATATGAATAAATTGAAAATTCAAGGAACTATTAATATAAATTATGATAATATTAATATAATTAATATAAATTATGATATGAAATTGAGACTTTCTTAAATGATACTAGGATTCCCTAATTATGAAATATATCGAATATGTATCCGTAGCATCGTCAGAAGACGTTTGTTATGGCTTACGGTATGGGCACGTGGCCAAGTGGTTAGAACGTTCTCATTCTGACCATGAGACCCGGGTTCGAATCTCACCATGGTCGATTTGATAACCAGGAATTGGAAATTGCCTGAAAAACCATAGCACGGGTTGAGCCAAGCCTTGTGAGTAAAATTGGGTAGACAGACCCTTGGAGGCCGTCGATAGCTGTACTAGCACGAAGTCACAAGTCTTGAGCGTGCTGGCTTTGTTTAAACTGTTGGTCACGCTAGATAACACGCTCTTTCCCAGAAAATGTAACTAATGTTTACTCAGTATAGTTGCAGTATAAACCACAGGTGGGCTCTGTGGGTGTTGCAAATGCGCCTGAGCGGGCGTCTGCAATAGGGATTGGCTATCCGCCCTAGTAGACTGGCATCCTCGAATACGAGTGGACAGCTATACATACATACATATATATTCGTGTCTATAAGACGACTCCATGTATAGTGGGACCCCGTGAATGTTTTTGTATTAATTTTAAACCCTCCCGTGTATAGTGCAATCTATCAACATCACCGATTTTTAACTTCTTCAAAAACATCACCTGTGTATAGTGCGACCCCCTATTATTTTGTATAAAAATTGATCATAAAAACTCACACTATACAATGGTAATCTATCTTCGTATACGATCACCGTGATTTGTTTGCGTTTTGGCGCAAACACTCTCCTTAAAGCTCTCTTCGCATAAAGGTGGGTCTTATGGAATACTAGGACTCCCTATCTATGAATTATATTGAATATGTAACCGTAGCCATGTTAGGAAACGTTTTTTAGAAGTTGGATTGATTTATTATGAATTTGTGTTGTAAACAGAGCAGACCCGACAAAAATAGATAACTTTATGACTGGCCATTATAAATTTATTGTGACTTTTTTCTTGTGACTTTTTTCCTAGACAAAATTGTGATTTTATTTCTGTGACTTTATTACAGGCCAGTTTTTCAAAACCTATTTAACTTTTTTCACCTTCAATAATAGTATTTAGAAACAAAAAAATCGGCTTCCCTAATTTTTCCTTTACCAACGCGATATGTATATGTAAGGGGGGAAATAATTGTAGTAAAATGTATTCGTTTTGTCGGTCTGTCCGCACGTTGAGAGCGTCGGCATTCACCTTGACGCCCCACTGAGTCAGGTTGTGACACAAGGTCGGTTTTTAACGTCGGAACCTGAGTGTTTCCACTTGTGCCTCTGGCCTAATGTGGTCATAGCTTGTCTAACCTGGTCAAAGCTTGTCGAAGCTGGTCTTAGTTAGTCAAAGCTTGTCTAAACTGGTCAGAACTTGTCTTAGCTAGTCATAGCCGGTCATACCACAGCTACAGAACAGATGTTATGCAATGGTGGAGGAAACGCAAGGGAGGGGAGAAAGCCTCCGGCACGTCGCAGATAGTACAGCCTCAAGTATAAACCCGTCCTCTGTCTTCCTGTAGAAACAAATATAAATCCGGCTCTTGTTTACGTACATACACAAGTATAAACCCGGCCTATGACTACCTATAGACTCGAGTATATATCGAACTACGTTTACCTATAGACTCAAGTATAAACTCGTCTTCTGTCTACCTATAGAAACAGATATAAATCCGTCTTTTGTCTACGTACAGACTCAATTATAAACCCAGCCTATGACTACCCACGGACACGAGTATAAACCAGACGTACGTCTCTCTATAAACAAGTCTAATGCCTGCCTAAAGATATACATATAAATATGACCCATCTAAAGCTGCTGTAGGCGAACCGTTTCGTCTTTCTGAATGACACGCTTAATTTGATAAGGAATATAACGTTTCTTAAGATTTTGATTTGCTTCCTTCTCAATTGTTTACTCACACTCTCTCATACGTAGCCACATGCATAAACAATGATTATCGTGTATACTCGTGTATAAGCCTACTTCATGTGTAGTACGACCTCTGATATCTTTTGTGAAAAACCATTTTTTTAATACAACTCCTGTATATTAGAGCAGGTCTATTTTTCAACCGTGGTATTGCACTCAATTTGAAAGTTGGGGGTTGTCCTGATGAATAAAGACACAAAATATCTTTTTTTCAATTCCTTACCATTTCTTGATGAAACAAGTTTAGAGATTAAGTTTACGTTCAGAATTGTAGCGTTGGAATTTCATGTTGGTGATTAGTGAAAGCCTTATAAAATTTATAATTTACTAAAGTTTTACAAATTGTATATAGACAAGATGCACGCCGCAAGCACTTTATTACTAAATCATTGTGCCATCAAATAAGACCTTCATTTACTTCAAAGGGAAATTGTACTGAACAATTTAGTTATATTATGATGTAATATGTTATAGAGTACAGTATTTTTTAGTGAGATTTTCAATAATAAACAATGCAAATTTAAAACATTTTTATCTTATAATTTGTTCCCAACAGTATTATGATGTTTTATACTCATTTATCTATATTTTGTTTTCATTAATTATGATCTATTAAATGATCTAAGAAATGATCTATTAAATGATTTATTAAATGATCTAATAAATGATCTATTAAATGATCTATTAAATGATATATTAAATGATCTAAGAAACGATCTATTAAATGATCTAAGAAATAATCTATTAAATTATCTATTAAATGATCTACTAAATGATCTAAGAAATGATCTAACAAATCTTATTCGTTGAATCGCCATTTTTATCTTTTACAATTTTTTTTCACAATCTTCTTTATCGAACAGTAAAAAAGTATATTTTGCCTGTGGTCATTCATAAGTGGAATTCTGGTTTGGATATATTTTCCATTTAATGCATCTAAAATATCAAATTTATTTGGATTTATTTTTGAAATAGTAAATTTTTTTAAGTCACTTTGTAAGCAAAGACCTGCGGAAATTATGTATTTCTTCAGTTTTTCATACGCTCTTTAAGACTAAATGCTCAAAAATTGTTAAAAGCTATGAACCTATTTTCTTGTTCTTTTATATCACACCAGACTCCAGCTTTTACACTGAGTGATATGTTGAAAATCAACCTGTCCTGCTTATAATGTGACCCCAGATTCTGTGCAACGCTAGTAGGCCTACCGTAGTCAAATATTGCAGTACTGTGCACCATCCTGGACATACTTTATGACAAATAAATTATCTTCATTATTGTTTTGAACAAAGCTAGCCCCAAAATGGTGATAAAAATCACTTACCTTAAAATATCTGATACAAACGTTTAGATAAAGTACGTTTGTTTTCGTTCATGCCTTGACTACGGAAGCTCCTTTACCCTTGGCCTTGTCTCCTACGTAGCCTAAGTTTCTTTCCTTTTGTCGCTACATGAAGAGCAAGACCTCATCTACTATGTACCCAAATTAAAATCAATAAATACCTTGTATAAATGAAGAATTAATACATTTTTTTCTCATCTCAATTTTGCATTCATCCTCGTTTCGCAAGGTATTGACTTTCAAATGACAAGTTTTTTTTGTCAGGATTCTTTCTTTTTATGTGCTGTGTCATTTCAGGGCGTAGGTGATCATGGCTCTCCACTCTCTATCCCTTGTGGCTCGCAATAAGTTCGTGCCTCTGCCAACTCCCCCAGACCACATTCTGCCATTCACTTGCTTACTCCCGCCAGGTATGTCATGCTCTGCTTTCCCTTGTCTCTTTTCCCACTTTTCGACCTGTGAGTATCAGATTCGCCAGGGCCTCCTTTCTCATGACGTTTCCCAGAAATTTCATCTGCCCCTTACTTATGTTAAGTATAAGCTTATTACCAGTGCATAATTCATAAAGCGGTACATATAGTGAAAGACGTTCTGTTGTCCATGTAGCAAGAGAAAAAAGAAGAACCTAGGGTAAATGAGGCAGGATAAAGGAGCTTACACAGTGACAGCCCCGGCAAGCTGAACTTCGGTGCCCTTACAAGCATATATTTTTTAAAGTTCACAAGGAGAAAAATGTAGAATAACGTGTTTATTAGAATATACAACTTAATACAAGCTAAAGAAAACATTAATTATCCCACCTGAAACATTTCTCTCGCCTCATATATTACGTTGATTTCGTGTCAAATTCTCTCAGTGACTGAATATCATCGTCGCATTTACAAAATGTTTAATTTTTTTTTTTTTACAAATTTCACTAAATATTTTCTTTTCATTTTTTAAATATAATCAGTTTTTTCTTCTTCAATTAGAAATATACTGCAATTATTATTTTTTTTTCTTTTTTAGATTCAATTTTAGGGGTGGAAACAGTGCAGGCTTTAGATATATCTTTGTTAAAAAAAGTACCTAAAAATCAATAAAATATTAGGCTTTTGAAGGTATTTAATTTTTAAGAATTACTTTATAGTGAAATAAGCTGGTTCACTTAAAATACGAAAGTACTGTCACTTCTGCCCTCCTGTTCGATAAATTGCCCTGACGTTAGTTGTCGATACATTGACGTAAACGTCAATTCACACTTCCAAATCCAATCACTACGGTTAGACATGCTTCTTTTATTTCTAACTAATTTTTTTCTGCAAAAAAATAAATAATGTTTGATCAAATTGCATTAATTAAACTTAAATTTTCTAATTTTTCTAAAATAACTTTTGAAAAAGTATAATTGATTTTTACAAGATTTTTTAAAGAGAGAATTTCACTTTTGTTTGCAACATTGTCAGAATGGCTGACATGATCGATTCTATGAAAATTTTGATGACTCAAAAAAGATTTTTAACTAAAATTTTGGACATACAAGAAAGGTTAAAAATTTAAAAAAGTAATCAGAAAATACTTGTGTCTTTTCTCTTAATAATAACATAAGCATTTAGACGATAAAATCTTTTTATCAAGTTTGGGTCCTTTTTCATCAGGGTATGTTCGTTTTTAGCGAAGTTGAACATAGCTATATATATATATATATATATATATATATATATATATATATATATATATATATATATATATATATAAGTAAAAGGTTTGTCACTTATACGAGGTCTGATCAAAAGGTATCAGACTTGAGTTATGGCGACGAAGCGAAAGTACGCAGAGTTAAACCGCTTGACACAGATTGACTTTGAAGTCTGTCGCGCATACACACTAAGTTATAGCGTTCTCGTTCACTTCCATTGTTTATAGCAGTGCTTGGAAGGAGAGTGTGTAGAGTGTGGTCGTCTCACCACATCTCAGAAGTTCCATCCGTGACCATGGCTTGTGCAGCCGTTTTTGGTGAAGCACAACATTCCCTAGGTCAAACAACCACCACATTCCCCTAATCTTCGCTCCTTTGACTTTTTGCCCTTCAAAAATCAAATCCCACTTTAAAGGAGCAAGATTTCAAGACGTCGAGAAAATCCAAGAGAATGCGACGAGGCAGCTGCTCGCCATCCCCCAAAAGGAGTTCCAGGAATGCTTCCATCGACGCTGGATACAGTGTGTGGTTTCAGACTGGGGACTACTTTAAAGGAGATTAAATAACAAGTTTATATGTGTTGTAGTTTTAATTTTATAGCACCAGTCCCGATATTTTTTTTATTAGACCATTTTTTGCTTCCACCTGCCTGTTCTACAAATACTTTCATGGTAACTGCTCGGACGAGCTTTTCTTTCATGGTACCCCGACGACATGAATTTAAGTGGGCTACTAGATTGGCAATTAGGTCTCACTGCTTTACTTTTGAACTAACCAGATGCATCTGTCATTTCTACTCTAACGTTTTCTTTCTCGCACTTCCCACCTGTGGAACTCTTGCTTCTCTGATAAATACTATCTTCAAATGTATAAATGCAACATCAATCGCCATCTTCTGCCTTGTTGGAGCCTGTTCCTTTTTTGTCCCTTCTTCAATCCTCCCAATTTTCAATCTACTAATTCGCTTTCACTCCTTTTAACTCCCTGCGTTCTAGTGGTAATGTCGCCTTGCTGGGGGTGAAATGAATAAAAAAAGACCTCGTAATAAAACTTCTAAGGGGTTTACATTATTTTGTTCAACCTCTGTATATATGTATCACCGTAATTGAACTGAATCTCAAGTCAAATTTTAGCTAATCAATACATTAATAAATTTATCTAATGAATACATTATCAAAATTTAGCTAATAAATACATTATCAAAATTTAGCTAATAAATACATTATCAAAATTTAACTAAAATACATTATAAAATTTAGCTGATATATACATTATCAAAATTTAGGTAATAAATGCATGATAAAATTTAGCTAATAAATACATTAGCAAAATTAGCAAATAAATACATTATAAAATGTATTTAATAAATACATTATCAAAATTTAGCTAATAAATACATTAATAAATTTATCTAATAAATACATTATAAAATTTAGCTAAGAAATACATTATCAAAATTGAGCTAATAAATACATTATAAAACTGAGTTAGTTTTATTTTCTTTTTTGGGTTTATCTTACGTCGTAGAAAAATTCTTTTGTCAATAGATCAAATAGTGTTTTGCTTCTTATTCAACACTACACAAAAATGAAACAAGGTTGGATCTTTTTACGCATATATATTTTAAATTTCAGTTTACAATGAAAGGAAAAAATCTGTTTAAATTTACCGTAAAAAATAAACAACATCAGACCACAATGAGTCAGTAAACCTGAGAAAGAAGTAAAATAAAATATTTTCTTCAATTTAAAGTTATTTTTAACTTTTAAAATGACGAGTATTTTGTGCGTTTTTAATTCCTGGAATATGAATTCAGTCAAAAAAATCAGTTCGGCTAATAAACACAAAGCAATCTTTGAAATGGTCAGAAAAACTGATCAAATAAATAAAAATGGCGACATAAAATAAATATTTTGGATTATTTAGGAGTTGGGTGCCAATCATGGCATCTCTGAGTCTAGATCTGACGGGGTTATTTAAAAACAAAACTACAGTTCTTAAGTTAATATTTTTAAACAGAAAGAGAAAAAAAATTGCAATATTTCTTCTTGTGAATTTTTTTCTTTCTATTTAAAAATATTAACTTAAGAACTCGAGTTTTGTTTTTAAATAACCCCGACAGATCTAGATACTTATGGATGTTCCCAACTCCTCTAAACTCCAAAGTTGTATATAACTTAACAGATTATTATGATTGATTCATTTTCTACGTCTTATCAACCCTTTGAAGGTTATGTGGATATAAAGTGGGTGATCAATTCTGTATTACAATCACTATATAAACTGATCCCTCATATTGTGGCCACGGTAGTTATTATACAATATTTATATTCCAGAGAATGTAAATAAATCTAAAAGACATGCCTGTGTGGTTAATCAGCATTTCATTGATTCGTTTTTTACAGCTTATCAACCCTTTGCAGGTTATTTGAAGCAAGAAAATATTTTTAGGTTGGAAAAATTTGGGGGGAGATAATAATGTTTTAAGGATACATGTCTTACTATTTAACCCATAGATGGGGAGAGAAGAAGTGGATTCAAACTTTTCTCAAGAACCCAACAGGAACCTAACAGGAATTGGAACACGGCTCCCCCGATTAACAATTCTGAGCCATTACCCCACCCACACATTCAAGCTTACACCACTTGGTATTCCCAAGGTGTCCACCAAGGTTTTGACTGGGATTGATGTTGCTTAGCTAGATGATTGATTAAAAATGGCTTCAGGCAAATGAGTCTACTGTACTTTATCGCTTGTCCCTAGGCCTCATGAATTTAAACGTCCTACGAGGCTGGCATCCCGTTCCCACCCCTTCACCGTTGAAACTGTTAGATGTAGACGTCTCTTCTACTCCAATATTTTCATGTCTCGCACATCTCGCCTGTGGAACTCCCTTCCCTATTACTGTTTCCCTGACAAATACAATCTCCAACGGTTTAAGTGTAGCGTCAATCGACATCTCCAGTTGCCTTGATCTATCCACTTCCCTTCTCCACATCCTTTCACCTTTCATTCCTATCTGCTCTCGCTCCAAATCTTCTGTAACCCCCTTGCCTTGATCGACCCACTGTCTTTCTCTTTCTCCACATCCTCTCCTTTACCACTCCTATCTGCTCTTCATCCAACCCTTCTATAACCCCTTGCGTTATAGTGGCCTCCAGCCTTGCTTAGGGTGATACGCTTAAAACAAAAAAAAACAAAAAAATAAAAAATAAAAACTTTAGGTAGGACTGTAATTCGTCGAATATAACAGACTAGCAGTACAGAATCAAAAAGAAAGGATTTTACTGACCAACAAGGAACAAATCGCTTAAAACTTCCACGAGCGGCAAAAACTAAAATAAATAGCACATGCAACTCGAAGAGAAAATAATAGCATGATTAGGTTGTTGATATTCCACCCGGCTTTAAACCAAATGTGAGGAAGGAAACTCCCAACAATGTTTGAAAGAGTGGCAACAGTAAACAAACTTGTGAAACCTATTTTGATGAAAAATAAAATGTTTCACAAGACAGTTTTTTTTAATCATTTGACACCAAGCAAGGCAATAAAGGCATTAAGATGCAAGGAGTGACTGAGTGTTAAAGAATATGAGAAAAACGAAAGAAGAAGAGAGGGCAATAAAGAACAAAAATTAAGAAGTCAGAAGATAACGATTGACATTGCATTTAAATCTCTGAAGATCAAAGTTGACTGGATAGCAAGAAGCCGGGAGTTCCACAAGCGAGAAGGACGAGAGAAGAAACTCTTGGCATAGAACTTACGGTTACATTTAGCCATTTCAGCTATAAAATGATGAAACCTTGCCGACAATCTCGTACTGAGCTTAAATTCAGAGTCGAGATGAAAGTTCTTCAGAGCAATTACCATGAAAATATTTATAGAAAAGTCACCGGAAAGGTACATTACAGCGTTGAGAAACTGACAGTAGCCGTCATACCAGGTCATGCCAGGTCAAGACGATAACATTGCAGATTCTTTGAATTTTATGAAGAATCTCTAAATACATAGCAGAAGCACTAGACCACATATGACAGCAATATTCAAGGTAAGGGTGAATGGTAGACATAGAGATATGTAAGATAGATGCTGGAGAGAAAAATTGTCTGTCACGACACAGTGAACCAACTTTCCTAGCAGCAGACATAGCAATTGATGCAATATAATCTTATTTTTAAATTCTTAGTTCTAATAATTTATAAAGCGGAGCTCTTTCTTACATGCGACGATGGAGTTACCGTATTTTTCAGCTTACAAGACGTATTTTTTTCCCTAAAAAATACCCTGAAAAATACGTATGCGTCTTCCAAGACGAATGTAAGGCAACACCCAGGCTCAAGTAAACTTGGACGGTCAACTAATTGGTTTGACTGATATGGACGTGGATTTGTATGTTGAGTCATTACACTATAATGTTAGCTATTTATCTAATTCAGCTTTTTATAAGATGTAACCTCAGTACTTAGCTGTTTCAAGTATTTCCAAGATTATAAACCTTCCTGGAGCCGAGCCACAAGCTTAAACATGCTCTGTTTACTAGCAACAGCGTGAACCTTTCTGCTCTTGACTAGTATGTCATTGCCATACAAACAAAATCGGACGAGTGATTAATGTAAACAAATCGTGGCGCCAGTATGTGAGGGATGCATGGTAAATTTGTTGTTGTATAAGAATGACTTTTTTTTCTTAGAAATTTCTTTCCAATATATAGGGCGCGTCTTCCAAGCCGCAGCGTCTTGTAAACCGGAAAATACGGTAATTGTCGAGATAAAAACAAATCTCAAATCACTCGAGCAAAAAATATAAACAATACAATTACACAATTTTGTTATCATCTTTTTATAGTGATTTTCTAAGCGTAGCTTAGATGTAACACAAGGTCGAAAGTAGGAATCACCCAGTGAGGTTGAAATTTACTACTCTGTCGTAATTGATCTGGCAAGACAATTGCTGACTATGACACCACGTCAAAATGTGCAAATAGAGATTTTCTAAGCATAGCTTAGATATAGAATATATATCAAGAATTTCTACATATATAACAGGGGCACCGGGCCAGATGTGGCAGCAGTATTCAAAGCAAGGACGAAAGGTAGACTCATAAATATGTATTTATGTATGTTTGTATTATTTTTAAAATTAAAGTTACAATAACGCTAACTGCTGGAGGTCAATGAATGCCGATTTTTTCTGTATGGAAACGAATAATATTTTTTACCATTTATCTGAAAACAGCGAAAAACGAAATGAAAATAAATAAAATTTGTAAAAGATAGTATCAAAATTCTAATTTGTCGCATCTGTCAACATTCTAGGAAAACATTGTAGAAAAACATTGTAGGAAAAAAACATTGTAGAAAAAACGAACGATTAAAAAGCTGTTAACTATTGAAGGCTTAATAAAATACGTTGCCATTTTTTTTTCACTTAATTTCCCGGGGAAGATTTATTGCGCGATGAAAGCAAAAACCACCAGTTTTTGTTTGAGTAGTTGAAAAACAAAAAAATCAGCATCGGTAATTTCTGAAGGGGTTTACCATACATTTATAATAATAATAATAATAATAATAATAATAATAATAATAATAATAATAATAATATAAGCAACAGCTTTAGCAGCTACTGGGAAGCATGGGATCAAGACAGTGAAATGATCGAACAATAGACAAAAAGAGCCAACTTGAAAGGCAAAATTGATACGAGAAATAAAGGAAATCAAATGCGAGATATCGATACTAGATGAGATCACAAGAAACCCAAATGTTTCATCACGCAAATGCAGAAAGATCAAGTGGAAATATAAAATTAAATTACTAAATGAAATTCCAGCAATCAAGGAAATACTCAAACAGAAACTGCAATTAAAGGCACAGTGAATACGAAAAGCCGTGTAGGTTCTATCGCCAAAATAAGATATTCAAAAGGAAGCCTAAGAAATTTTACTGGGAAATTGGAGTAGATGTTATACATGTCAAAAAGCCACTATCTATTAAAAAGTGCTGAAATTTTGGGAAGATATCTGAATCAGCCGAAAGGAATATAACCCCAAAGCAGAATGGATCCAGCGAGAAGAACGAATGGTGGATAAAACTCTACAAGAATGAGAAAATGTAACCAAAACCAATATTAGGTAAACTCTAACGAAATCTTAAAAATGGAAATCCCCAGGAAATGACAATGTACCTAGTTTTTGGCTCTTTCATGAGTCATCAATCCATAAAAACCTTGCAAAACTCTATCAATGCTTATTAATAATACCAATGAAGTCCCACAATGGACCACTGAAGGTATTACATATCTCTTGCCAAAAACGAGTGAAACAGATGAGCCGAAAAATTATAGGCCAATAACATGTCTATGTCTGTCCACCACATATAAATTGATCACGTCTGTGCTGATGAACGGCACTTACTCTTTTCTCGAAGCAAACAATAGAAGGGATGCCGGTGAGGTTCATGTGGATGCAAAGCTGAACTACTGATAAAGAAAATGATCCTGAAATTTGCAGGAAAAGAGGTAGAAATGACAGCATATATAGATTATCGCAAAGCCTTTGATAGTGTGTTACACTCTTGGATCATTACGACTTTGCAAATGTACAAGGTCATCTCAGTGATAGTAAATTTCCTTAAACACAGCATGGGAATGTGGAAAACCAAATTATACCAAAATCACACAAGAGACACTGTCACATCCAACCGCCTGAATATCCGACAAAGAAACTCTGAATCTCCCTTACGCATGAACTAAACAATAATAGCTATTGATGCAAAATATACAAGAAAGTATTCAATCACCTATTCTATATAAATGATATTAAACTCTTTGCCAAAGACGTCAATGGGTTGAAGAGTCTCCTCAATACTGTAAAATGTTTCAATGACGACATAGCTATGGATTTCGGATTAGATAAATGTGCAAAAGTAACATTAGGGGGAATTACAGATACACATTCACAAAGATTAGGGAACTGGAATAAGAAGAAGACTATAGGTACCTAGGAATTAGCGATGAAAATGGAATACAGCATACCCAAATAAAGGAGAAATTAAAAAAAACAGGAATACTACAGGTGTGTGCGTTTGGTATTGAATACGGATCTGAATTAAAAAAACAGAATATCATCCATAAAAAGCTAGAGTGTCCCTGTGGTGTAATACAGTTTCAACATCCTTAACTGGGCCATAGCTGACATTAAACCAATGGACGCCAAAACGAGAAAGCTTCTCACTCGCCACCGCATGTATCATCCCAAGGCTGACGTTGATCGTCTGTATGTGTCCAGATCTGAAGGAGGCAGAGGATTAGTTCAACTAGGCGCAATCGTCAGGCCTGACGATTGCGTCTAGCATGAAACAGCCTGTCGCCTCTAAGTGTTGACTTCAATCTTCACTTATATATATATATATATATATATATATATATATATATATATATATATATATATATATATATATATATCACTGAAAGGCAACCTAGCAACATATATATATATATATATATATATTTATATATATATATATATATATATATATATCACTGAAAGGCAACCTAGAAGTCATTCTTGTAATGAATACTCCATTAGCAACAACAGTCAAGTTTCAATACTGATTTTCTGTTTCTCAGGCGGAAGTGAAAAAAACAAACAAATTGTAATATGAACTGTATCATCCACGTCACTTGTTTGTAAATCAAATATTGATTACAGATAGACCAACTCGTACTTATCTTATTTTACACATTAAGTCTCCCTAAAGATATATATATATATATATATATATATATATATATATATATATATATATATATATATATGATCAAATATGGATCGGAATTCGACAGAATAATAATAAGGAACAAATAGTAAATGTTTATTAATCTAGCATTCTTCGCTTTTATTAAAGTTTCATCAGATAACGAGATATGAGAAAAAGAATTTTTATTAGGGGCAATGGTCTGTTCATCTAACTAATATCTTACTATTATGTAGAAGGTATTTATTGGAGGTATATGTGGGAAGTATTCCTGTCGCATATATATATATATATATATATATATATATATATGAAGAAATATAGTTTTAAGGTGTGCTATATTAGGGGATAAAGTGCTCAATATCAGAGATAGACCATATGTTAATATAAAAGTGAACATTTGTATCTGTTTCATGCTAGACTCAGTCATCAGGCCGCCGATTGCGTCTACCATGAGACAGCCTGTTGCCTCTGAGTGTTGACTTCAATGTTCACGTTTATATATATATATATATATATTCGTATATATACTAGCTTAAAAGTCGGCCTGTCAGACGGCATTTAAACTAGCTTTTGATTTGGCTTTCATCACAATAGGTAGGGAGGAGTAGATACGATAGGCAACAATAAGAACTTAGGATTGATCGTTGTATTTAAGTATTGTATTACTATTTAAGCTTACCTTTTAAAAGTTCAAGGATAATTCTTCTGTCGCCACTTAATTTAAAGAGAATTTGATGTACGTAAGTCCTTAATTTCCGTACAAACAATTATTTTTATTTCATGGGCGAAGCATTTCGCATTTAATTTCGATTATTCCCAAATACATTTTAAAGTTATAAAATCTGTTTAAGTAAACATAAAAAAAAATTATATATATATATAATGGGATTCACTATTTACATTATTCGGACTATTGTCCTCATCTTTGTCGACATATTTATTACAACGTTTCGGCCGTTGTCCGCTCCGGCCATCTTCAGGTGGCTGGAATGTCGAAATGAAACCTTTATTTCGCTCACTGGGGTAGACTGTTCAAGTTCTTTATCAGTTATCTCCTGTTAATTTCCCTCTGAATGTTCTCCGCTGCCTTAACCGGGTATTGAACTCACACTCTTTGGGTCCTGTCACTGAATCAAACTAACTGTGCCATCTGACCTTGTGTTTGAATTTATGGGTATTATAAACCTAATATCTTCATTTTTAACGTTGCTCATATTGCAATTTTTGATGTTATCAAATCATGTTTTTACCAGAGCTCATATTGCAACTTTTGTTGTTATTATCGGTTTTCTCTGGCACTCCTTATTACTGGTTCCCATATTGTATTGGAGAAAAAATCATATATATATATATATATATATATATGTGTGTGTGTGTGTGTGTGTGTGTGTGTGTGTGTGTGTGTGTATGTTTGATTTTTTATGCCAATATTTCGCAAGTGTACTATATATTTTTCTTTTGTTGTTTTTACTTGCTTGTTTATCATTGCTACCGTCAAAGTTGAATTGATTCATGAAGGTTTGTTTGGCAATAACAACTCATATAAATATTTATTCATGTTTGCCTCTAAGCTTATCTGTACGTAAATATTAAGATTAGCATACAGTCTGACACGGGGAACACAATATAGTGGCGAAGATCATGTTACGACAGTCTTTAAATTAAAGTCAGCCTGCTTGTCCCGGAAAATTGATATCCGGGGGTGAAGCCAGTACGAAATTCACAACTACCAGAACCACCGAGTAGGCTGTAGGTAACTTTAGGCGGAGACAGGAGCGCAGTGATAGGGCACCCAGGAAGGGGGTTGAAGGAGAATGGTGTCGCTAGACTAATTTGTTTCCTATTTGTCCTAAGACATGCATTCTAAAAATCTTTAGAGCATAGTTCAGCACATGAGGAACCTGGTAAGAAATAAACTCTCCGCGAAAAATTTGTAGCCAATCCGCGCACTTTCGGACAGCGTTCAAAATAGGTGTGTGCATTTGCGCCTACAAGTGGTTATCTCGACGTTTTTTATTCGCGTAACTATCAACCTAATTTACAACATGTACAGAGGGATGAGTCAGTCAATGTTTAAGAATTAACTCTCTCAAGAGAAATGGCAGCGGGCAACTGTGACTAACTGCTTTTTACAGACAAACCTATCATCTACGGACCTCCCCCACATCAACGGATTTCGGTTTTGGTTTGGTTTGGTTTGTATTACAGTATATCAATCTCAATGGGTTATTTAATGCCGACAAAGTTTTAATTGCTGGTAATATTTATTTTTCTAAAAATGTATTGCTGGTAATATTTTTTTCTTTCAAAAATGTATTGCTTGTAATAATTTTTCCTCAAAAAATTTATTGCTGGTATTAAAACTAATTTTACACTTTCATAATGTTTTGACTCCTGTTTGGGAGTTAACTATTTGCCCATAGTTGGGACCCTAATTGGTGCTACCACCCCTGAGAACAGAGCAATTAAGAGGTGGTTCTACGCTCTTCAAAACCTCCTGATAAGAGGATTTGCTGTTGGACTATTATCCTCATGTTTGTCGCCATATTTATTACAACGTTTCGTCCGTTGTACGCTCCGGCCTTCTTCCGGTGGTTGGAATGTCGAACTTAACCCTTTATTTCGCTCATGGGGTAGACTGTTCTAGTTCCACGTGCGATGTTTAATGGATGTCAGTTAACAATTATCTCCTGTTAATTTCCCTCTGAAAGTTCTCCACTCCCTTAGCCGGGTATTGAACTCACACTTTTTGTGCCCTGTCACTGGATCTAATTAACGCCTTTATCCACTGTGCCATGTGTCCTTGAGGATTTTTTTTTTTACTAAAATTCACCTAATACAAGACTCGAGCGATTTTTTTCTGCTAAAATAACATTTTTTTAATATCATGTCCCTTCATGACACAGGTGATCATGACTCTCCACAGGTTCGCTTTCTTTACGGCTTACGTCCACATCGCATTGAAAAACCGGTTCTCGTATGATCACCGAAGTTGACCAGACAAGAGTCAACGTCGAGCTCAATCAGTACCTAGCGAGCCGGTGCTGTAAGAGTGGATGTGCGTGTGGTGTCATGTATAACGGTTTGGAAATGGAACTCGCAGAGCTGAGTTGCAATTCCAGTCGGGTTCGTTTTACATTCTCTTATACCTTCCACCTCTTGTCCCCCAACTATGGATTAATTAGTAGGACTTCTATCAGTGAATCATTATTATCGCCCACCAAATTTTTACAATCTAAAATATTTCACGGCTTTAAAATAACCTGTAAAATGTTGATAGTCAATCCTTTTCTTTATCATCTGTAAATTGCTATGTATTCTTGGGAAATATAGTGGAGTGGTTTTCCGTTGTTATCTCCACAGTTTGCAGTTCAGAGATTTCATCCTCTTGGATTATTTACCACTAGAGATCCTAGTCTACACTGTTATTTATATTGAAGTCCAAACAAGACAAGGCTCAAGAGCCATTCAAGGTAGATGGTTACTGTTATAATTATGAATAAGGTGTGTGAAATGAATGAAAGAGACGGTTGTAGGAAAGATGGATTATGAAGATAAGAAAGATATATAAGAATTAATCCTTGGCTCGAAGAGGTTAAGATTGTAGTGTTTTGGAAAGCATCCGCGCAGGAGTTTGAAACACAAAGTGGCAATTCTTGAAAAAAAATCTGTCTTAATTAAACGTTCTCCTTACATTTGGAATACGGAGCGAATGGGGATGATTTGAATCCGTGGAAGTAGCATCGGCTTGTCAGAGTTGTACAATGTTAATATGAGTAGATAAGTTAACCTATCGCTCCTTTCACATTATGCGACGGTCTTTTGAAACACGAGTAGAGGCTTTATCCCTTGTTTCCTGAATAGGATTGGGTTCCCGTTTAATCATAATGCCTACTTCATAGCTATACTTCTAACATCTCCTCTTAAATGCTGAAATTTTATTTACTAATTATTTTTTTCTTCTTAATAGGAATAGATAGGTTCGTCTATCGTCCGGTTCAGCTCCCAGACTTTTGTACAGGAGTAGATGTTTTATCCCTTGTTTCCTTATTAAGATTGGGTTTCCGGTTAATTCTAATGTCTTTTCATTCTCTTTCACTCCCTGTCGGCTCTTGAATCATAGTGGGGCAGTATCGACTCGCTTGTGGTGAAATGATTCAAGAACAATGTCTGAACAAGGGGAAGTCAGAAATGGAACTCAACTGAACGCTGGCCATTGCGTATATGGGAAAGAAGCTGAAAGACTAGAGGATTGGAGACAGTAGAAGTAGGAAGACTGTGTTGCGTCACTCTACCAAATTTCCAAAGTCTGCTTGTTTTGAAAATCAACAGTTAAAACCGCGAGTATTACTTGGGCTTGAACCCGGGATACTAGCGTTATTAAGGAAATCGTGTTTAATTGTTTAACCCAAAAGGCCAGTTTCTGTTTAGTCAGGCGAGTGTTTAAAAGTGCGGGGGGGTACTCAGAATATTGTTCTATGCTAAGATACTAAAGCAGGAAGAGCCTGGAAAATCTGCATTCTAAATTATGACCTTTTAGTTGCGTCGTTTTTGGAAGTATGTTTTTAGATTTAAAAATACTAGGTTGAGTCATAAATAATTTCCGTCTTTGTTTAACAATTTTATTGAAAAAACAAACCAAAAATTGAAAAAAAAGTACTGACTTGTATATATATATATATATATATATATATATATATATATATATATATATATATATATACACATAGAGAGAGAGATAGAGAGAGGGAGAGAGAGAGAGGAGCATTAATGTGTAAAAGGAGACAATGAGTACGAAAAGTCTGCCTGTATGTAAGCAATTTTTTCTTTACCACCAGGTGATGAGTGTGATACAGTTTGTTATATAGGAATAAAGTGTCGCTGCCGAAAGTTGAGTTTGAACATAGATCGCCAGTGAGCAAACACAGGCGATCCTATTTTTCAATTAATTAGACCACGTGACCATAAAGGAAACGCATTAGTAGGAAATCGCGTGACGTCTAATTGATCGTCATTTCTAGTCTATCCTCTATTACTATATGGACCGCTATTCTCTACGCTATTCACTATACTATTTCTCTATACTGATCATTATTTGGTTACTATTCGAGCGAGTGTTATCGAGCAAGTACTATTAGTGCGAGTGATATTCGAAGGCGCCTGACACCAGTATTGTCCAACGGCATTACTATAGTTGCATCTGCGATTACAAATTCTCTACTACAACGAACATTTCGAAAGTGACAACGAGTATTTGTTGGCATCACAAAAATGGCAACGAGTGTTCGTTGACATCATAACACAGTTCATATTACATTTTTTTCACATCAGTCTGAGAAACAAAGACGGCATTGAAGTCAACACCCAGAGGCGACAGTCTATTTCATGCTAAATGCATTCGTCATGCAATCTGTGTCCACTTTTATATTTACATATGCTTTATCCTGTTATACATGTTCACCATAGTCTGAATGTAGAATCCAACGTAGTAAGTAATTTGTTCAATGAAACAACACCAATATCTAGTTGCGGCTGTTCAATAATTCTTAAGGTCTTCCATATCAGAGGTTGGCAGTGAATATTCGGAAAAAACAAAATGGCCGCCTTTATACACGTCGGATTGAATATTTTAAGTCTTCTGATTGGTTAATCTTCTATTGGTGGACTATAAAATGAGTCAACTCATTTTGGTTGGCTCACAAGTACACAACGGTACACAAAAAAAACTAACATATCCTTGATATTCAGCACTTTAACCCATAAATATAGCAAACCTTAAAATTATATTTTATCACATATACATATATACATGGTACAATGGGTAAATAGTAGTCATTTTTTATTTTTATTTTGTGCATGCACCTTGTTTTTTTTATTTTGTCGACTGCACAATATAGTAAGTTCAGCACCATGACGCAATTCACTCTGCTAGAAATTTGGAAACTGCATCCTGTACTGCTTGGCGTTCCTGCCGGAAGCTCCAATACGAGCATGTCAGAGAGTTTGGGTGTTAATCTGAGGATAATTCAGAGGATTCGGAGAGTTGGATGATATATCCAGTCAACATCATGGTGTTTGGCGTGATTACTAGCGATGGCGACGTTATGCCTCCATTCAGCATCAACAGAACCCCAGACTCAACACGGGGGACTACATCAAGTTCCCGGAGGAAGTAATACTACCCTTGGTCAAGAGGGTGACTGCTGGAAGAACCTATGTCTAGCAACAGGACCCTGCACCATGCTATACAAGCAGAAAAAAAACCGAATCATGGCTGTCAGACAATTTCTGCGACCATATCACCATTTACATCTAGCCACCTAATTTCCCAGAAGACAACTTCCTCGATTATTATGTATGGGGCGCAGTTGGGCGAGAGACCAACAGTAAGCCTTCAGGAATATACTAATCTCCCCACCACCACCACAAAGAAGCCAGTGTTCCTTGCAGTTTAAATAGATCTTTGTAAATAAAATCTATTGCAACTTCCCCTTCGATTTTTAATATTTCCGGCCCGTTAGTACTTTTGTTAATGGCCGGTTGTTCTCTTTCGTCATGGAAGAGATCTCTAACATATTCGTTCCCGCGCTGAAGAATTTGTTTTCTTTACCTAATATGAGCGCTCCGTCCTTGGATTTTATGCGTTAAGCTTCTTCAGTTTCTATAAAAGACAGGCGCTATGTCATCTGCATATCTTATGTTGTTAAGATTGTGGCCACCAATGATGAATCCTGGTTGGATTTCCAGTTTGCTCAGAATTGCCTTGCTGTATAGGTTGAATAAATCTGGTGAGAAGATACATCCTTGCCTTACACCCCATTCTATTTTTGTATATCTGCTGAACTCATTTTTTATCTGTATGCAGGTGGCTTGTTGCCAGTAGAGCTTTTTGATTATTCTAATGTCTTTCTTGACTGTGTCAAGGTTGCTGATCAACTCTAACAGATCTTTATGGTGTACTTTGTTGACTGCCTTTGCATAGTCTATAAAAGACAGGTGCATGTTCTCCTGCCTTTGCATTGCTTCTTTCTGAGAACATTCTGAGCAAAAATATTGCATTCCTTGTTCCGGTGTCTTTAATGAACCCGCACTGTTTTTGTCCTATCTCTGACCTGATACTGCCGTGTGTTCTATTCATCAGAATTTGGAGGATGAGTTTTGTTATGTGGCGCATTAGGCTGATTGTTCAGTGGAGTTCACATTCATTTTCACCTGGTTTCTTAGGCACTGCTATGAAAATAGATCTGCTTACATCTGTTATCTCCCCACTGTTTTAGATTTCATTTATTATTTCTGTAATCTTGCCTATGCTGAAATCATCTAAGGCTGCTAGCATCTCTATTACGAGTCTGTCTGGCTCCTGCCACTTTGTTTCTGTTCATTTTGGCCAATGCAGCTTCCGCTTCAGTTTTTAGTATTTCTGGCCCATCAGTATTTCTGTGTATTGCTGTGGAAGAGATCTCCAATATATTCGTTCCAGTGCGCTGAAGAATTTTTTCTTTCTTTAATATGAATATTCCGTGCTTTGATTTTTATGCAGCCTGTTGATGAGCATGTCTTCTGTCTTGTTAGTGCCCTTATTCTTTTACGCATATCTCCTTTATCTGTGATACTTATACTCTCTCTTTTTCTGCACATTTTTCATTGAGCCATTCTTCTGTAGCCTGTCTGCATTTCAGTATCTGTCTATATTTCTCAGATGAGGTATTATGTACACTATTTACATTATTCGGACTATTGTCCTCACAGATCACAGACAAAGAACACCATTGGAAACTTCGTAAACTTAAGGAATCAGCACATATGCTAGGCCACAAAAATCTCCTGAGCCGACCAAGCATAGAAATGAATAAATATGGGAACCAGTAATAAGGAGTACCAGAGAAAAGCGATAATAACAACAAAATTGCAATATGAGCTCGGGTAAAAACATGAAATGATATCAGCAAAAAATTGCAATATGAGCACTGGTAAATATGATTGCTGAAGACATTAGGTTTATAATACCCAGAAATTCATATACAGATGACTTCAAGGACACACGGCACAGTGGATAAAGACGTTGGTTAGATCACCAAAAGAGTGTGAGTTCAATACCTGGTTAAGGCAGTGGAGAACTCGGAGAGGGGAATTAACAGAAGATAACTGAGAGACATTAAACATGGCACGTGGAACTAGAACAGTCTACCCCAGTGAGCGAAATAAAGGGTTCACTTTGACATTCCTACTACCTGAAGAAGGCCGGAGCGTTGTAATAAAAAAGGCGACAAAGATGAGGATAATAGTTCGAATAATGTAAATACTGTCTGCACTTGTTTCTTATTTCATTATATATTTTGTGTATTCCGTTCCATGGTTTGGCAATATTTTCTGTCTCCTTTGCATCATGTCGAGAATTTCGCCTGTGATCCATTCGTTTTTTTTCCTCGTCCATTCTCCTTTGGGATGGTGTCATTTGCTGATTATTTAACCCATAGCCTGGGGAGAGGGAAGAGAAGGATTCATGCCTTTCCCAAAGTTATTTGAGCGTCGTTTCTTATCAAATGTTTATGTTGTTTATAAAACATAGTAAATATGTCATTCAATAAAGTTGATATCAAAAATGAAAAAAAGAAAAGAAAAATGAAACAATAAATGACAAAGAACCAAACATAAAAATAATATAAACGAACAAACAAATGAAAAACAAACAACCAATTCTCTTATTAAACCGAACGAACTTTTAGGACTTGTCAGCAGTAGCATAAATATGCTACTGCTAATATTACAGGAAACTGGTGCAGTCATCCACCACTCTTTCATTGTAATACTTTGTTTCCCTCTCTTACTTAACCTCTTATTCTTTCTTTCTTTCTTTCTTTCTTTCTTTCTTTCTTTCTTTCTTTCTTTCTTTCTTTCTTTCTTTCTTTCTTTCTTTCTCCTTTCCCGTCCTAATTTTATGAATACGCTGGCTTTTCCTCTCTATTTCATTCTCTTTCAAATCCAAACAAGTTCAGACAAGTCTGGACTTGTTCTGCGTTAGTCAGTCAGTGATGCATTTTTTTGTAACCACACTTCCCTCCCACCTATTTGGGCGCAAACCAACTGTATATAGTTTCACTAATTTTTACGATATAAATATTTATTTATTTTATTTTTACATATGATGAAATTTTACTTGCTTGTTTCATTTACGAAAAATGAATAAAAATCAGAAAATATCGGTTTTTAAAATATCCTTTTTTTCTTCAGTTTATTAAAAATATTCCATATTTAATATGCGAACACTAATCCAGTACTTTTTCTCATCTTTGTTGTTGTTATCACACAGGTTTCGACCGTTTCCAGCCTTCATCAGATGCTATTTTCCTCATCTTTGTAATAAAAACAAAACTAGATATCTCTAGACCTTGGCAGTCAAACGAGAACAGTTTACCCCCATAGGTTAAATAAAGGTTTCAGTTGAAAATTCGCTGTAGCTTACATCTGACGAAGGCCGGAGTGCACAATGGCCGAAACGTTGTGATAACAAAGATAGGGATAATAGTTCGTATGTAAATAAAGTAAATAAAAACGATTCTGCTAGTATTTTAAAATAATTTGGTCAATTATAGTTTTTAACATGCGATCTTCGAGATGATTCGTCAGTGTTGTTTTCAGAAAGCCACAATAAATCCTAGACAACTTGACAACTAGAGGGGCCATCGTATTACTCAGTTGTAATGCTATCCCTAGGAATATTATTTCAACAGTAAAACATCGATTTAAAGTAATTGGATGTGATTGATTGACTTGTTTTAACGGCTTACCGGTTATTTAAAGCCAGAAAATATTTTTAGATTGTAAGAATTTTTAAAAGATTTTATATAATAATTTACTGGAGCAATTCTTATTAATTAACCCATAGCTGGGGTGAGAAGAGATGGAGTCAGATCTTTCCCAAGGGTATTTGCGCCTAAGTGAACTGGAATTGGAACTCAGCGCTTCGATCATCAATCCCGAGCCATTATCTATTGCACCACCCGTACATCCAAACTTGTAGCACCTGGTCGATCCAAGCGGTCACCCATTTAGGTACGATCCAAGTTCGACGTTGCTTAACTTCAGTGATAGTACGGGAATCGGTGTTTCAACGTGATGTGGCCGTAAACCTACCACCTGCACATCCAAGCTTACAGTACCTGGTATTTCTAGCGGTCGCATATCTAGGTACTGACCAGGGTCGACGTTGCTTATTTTCGGTGATCCTGCAGGAACCGGTGTTTCAACGTAATATGGCCGTAAGCCTAAACTAATTGGAGAGTGAGAGAGTGCCTACAAGTCATTAATGCCGATCGTCTTATTGGAGGTTAAGGTTAGGGTTAAGGAATTAAGTGATACAGATCAAGGGGAACAATTCAAAGCTTCGTCTCATATAAATCCTTTTTATTTATCGCCCTGACAGATTTCACTGAATTGAGATGTCCTTTTATTTATCAGTTCTAGTTAGAAAGAGACTCGGACATATTTACGAAAAGGTAGACATGGATTCGAGCAGCTGTAAGACAACGTAGTCATGTAAAAGAATAGATTAAGGCTTATAAATTTTATATTTTAATGAATATCGTTTTGTTAAATCCAAGCCAATCAGCACACGAAAGAAGAATGTTGCGTAAAACGTATGAAATGTCAAATCAAACAATCGTACATCGCTTTCCGTGCTTATATTGAGAGGATTTTGAGGAAATGGTGCTATCGATGGAATCTGCAACCTAATTTATTTTCTTCTCATAAACGGGGCTGAGAAATTTTCCAAAGTTTCATATGTAAATAATTTATTTTATTTTAGGTTTTATTTAATTGTTTATTTCTTTTTCTCACTCTTCAAGGCACAATGAAATTGGACAACAATCCCCTGGTGCACTAACACACTCACAAAAAATCCAAAACAAATTTAAATGCCTATAATTTATAACAGAAGCCATTGGTTTATACCAACGGCTTCCCATACTTAATACTTCTCGTTTTTCACTCTCGCGTGGTCATGTGTGACGTCACGAGCTGCGACGCGATTTTTGCTTCCTCGTCTCGTATATACGAATTTGTCGTTACTTTGAGTTTATTCAAGCAGCAAGGGCGGACTATCATTGTAGTTTCGTCTGTGTGTTGTTTGATTTATTGAAATTGTCATCTTTGATAATGACTTATATAAGCCGAAAGCTTAGACTGGATTGAAACATGTATCAATATGGTGTTTTCCTTTCGTCTTTCAACGATAATGTGATTAAGCTTATCAGATAATATGACAGAAACCTACTTAAAATAGACAATACTTGCCTATATTACTTAATGAAACATGCATTAATATATATATATATATATATATATATATATATATATATATATATATATATATATGAATAAAAAAAGACAAAAGGAAAAACTATTCTTAGTTTTGTTCTCTGAGGGACTTTATCAAGACGATGTAGGATTTATTTTGTTGCACGTGTTTTTATACAAAGGCGAGGATGTCATTGGTTTATCAAGACTTTTAGATTTGAGAACGTTCATGAATATTCATCAGGTTGTTGAAAGTTCAATGAAAGCATATGGTGGACACAAAGTGCCATAATTCGAAGTCTGGCAAAAAGTAAAGTGAGCGTATAAGATTCAAGATTTTGGGGGGGATGAATATTGTTTAGATTGTGATTAGATTGTTATGACACCTGATAGACGTATGTGCTGTACATCTTCAAAGGCATGAGGTGAGGGATTTAACCGTTTTCTTTTGATTTCTCAACATGTTGTGGTTGTGTATGTTAGCTTGGGAAAGTAGTTATTCTTTCAGGAAAAGTGAGATTGGGAAAACCGTGTCGTAGGTTTATATATTGATAACATTCGATGCGTAAATCTAAATAATATACAAAAATATAAATTCTACATTGTCTTGATAAAGTTCGTCAGAGAACGAAACGCATCGGTAAACAATAGATTTTTCTCCTGTCTCTTTTCATTCATTTTATCTCCTCTACAGATATACTTTGTCTGAGAGAATATATATATATATATATATATATATTGTGTATATTTCGGCAGCAATTTTTCATTAATGCATGTTTCATTAAATAATATATATATTTACTGATGTTAAAAAACCTTCCATCTATCTAAGATATATTAATGATATCCTTATTTTAGTTAAAAATACAGATGAAATACTTCAACTTCAAAAACGTTTTCAAGATAATTCTGCCCTTAAATTCACGTATGAACTCAATACTAATAATAAAATTCCCTTCCTTGACATATTGATAAACACAAATAATAACAAATTTACTATTTCGCCATACCAAAAACCTAAGAGCATAAATTCATGTACACTTAACTACAAAAGCGAATGTCCATATTACTACAAAATAGCAATTATAAAAAATCTAATACATCGTGCAGAAACTAATTCATCTATATAATAGATTTTTTTACAGTGAACTAAAGAATATAAAACAAACACTTATTAATAATAGCTTTCCAAACTATATAGTTGATGAACAAATAAAATACTTTCTTAGAAGTCTTAATACAAAGCAAATAGAACATAATACTACTTCAACTAATTTCAAACATATTAATCTCTTTATCGTAGTCAAATGAATACTAATTATAAACAAGATGAAAATATACTAAAAAAATTAATAAATACTAATATATCTACAACAGATCCTAGCAAAAAAATTAGGTTTATAATATACTATACTAAGTCTGGTATATTCAACTTAACTATTCACAATGATTCTTCCCCACTCCCCGTTAGCGATTTGCAAAAAAACAGCATAGTTTACAAATTTAAGTGCTCTTTGGGAGATTGTACCTCCAATGGATTAGATAATATTTATGTTGGTCACAACACAAACTCGCTTTCACGGCGCTTAACTCTACATTTTTAGACATTTAAAACACCATCCTGCCCGCGTACTCAATTTCAGAAAATCCTTGTTGACAACACAATTATACTTAAACATGAAAACAATAAACAAAAATTAAAAATCCTTGAAGCTACATACATAAAACAGTTGAAACCTAACTAAATAAAATATGAAATCTTCACAAATATTTTAAATGCCTATAATTTATAACAGAAGCCATTGATTTATACCAACGGCTTCCCATACTTAATACTTCTCGTTTTTCACTCTCGCGTGGTCATGTGTGACGTCACGAGCTGCGACGCGATTTTTGCTTCCTCGTCTTGTATATACGTATTTGTCGTTACTTTGAGCTTATTCAAGCAGCAAGGACTATCATTGTAGTTTCGTCTGTGTGTTGTTTGATTTATTGAAATTGTCATCTTTGATAATGACTTATATAAGCCGAAAGCTTAGACTAGATTTAAACAAGTATCACTACGGTGTTTTTCTTTCGTCTTTCAACGTTAATGTGATTAAGCTTATCAGATAATATGACAGAAACTTACTTAAAATAGACAATACCTATCTATATTATTTAATGAAACATGCATTAATATATATATATATATATATATATATATATATATATATATATATATATATATATATATATATATATATATATCCAAATGTAAAAAGAACGAAGAGTAAGGTTTCATTGTTCAAATCATTAATTTAAAACAGGGCTCCCTACAAAAGTAGAGCAGTAAATATTTATTTATTATGCAGTGTTACATTAGAACCTGCACATACCCACTACAAAACTGTACATCTTGTTTCAACGTTAAAATTTGTTAACGTTTCATCAGGTTGGAAATCACGATATATATATATATATATATATATATATATATATATATATATATTCAAAAATTACAACATAAGCATGTTATAACATCATTACAAGAATAGCCATTTTGTTTCGACACTACTGGTGTCTTGTCAAGTGATCGTGTTGATTGCAAAATAAAGAGTTTTTAAAAAATACAAAACCAATCAAACCTCCTTCAATAGGGAAAACATTGTTATGATGACCGATTAAAATACAATGATAATTCAAAAATTTTGACAATGGACCCTAGATACAAAATATTAATGCCTTAAAATTAATGTTAGATTAAATTAGAATTTAGTGTAATTAACTTTTATTTTTTTTAAAAAGTTAAATAATAAAAATAATACACACACACACACAATCACACACAATCACACACACACACACACACACACGCATATATATATATATATATATATATATATGTATATTCAAATAATGAGAAAGAACAGTAAGATTTATAATGCGGTGTTCTTATTAATTATTTTTATTTTAAAATACAGGGCTCAATACAATTCAGTAGAGCCTACACATTATAAATTTATTAATTTAAAAATATGGTTACATTGCTACACAGGAATTACCATGTTTCAAAAACAGAAACTAAACCTTAAAATTAATTAGCGAATTAAATTTTAAATCTTTATCTCTCATTCATTTTCAAGCGATTTCCGGTAATATATATATATATATAAATATACATATATATATATATATATATATATATATATATATATATATATATATATATATATATATATATATATATATATATATATATATATGTAAGTATGCATGTATGCAACACAGATGTAACAAACACACACTCACACTGCATCGAATCAAGAAATGTAATGACATTTAAAATACATTTAACATTGTCAGTGTGTGGTAGCTTTTGATGGTTACTATACTAATAGGGTTGTCATCCCTGGCTTTTAAAAACCCAATTCTTTTTTTATTGATAAGAGCCTGTGTTGCCGTTTTTTTAAATAAGCCATGTAATGTGCAAGGGGTCTTTGAATGATAGGCGCAATCGAATAAATTCCACATAGCCCTGGGTTTGCCAAAAACTGTCTTTAAAAATAGATGAAATCAGCTAAATCTCGAACTGATAGCTAACAAGTTTGACATGTACCTCGTAACTTAACACGGACTCGATGGATGATTTGTTCTTGCATTTATTTCATTTCGTTCAGCAAAAATAAAAAGTTAGTTCATTATAGCTCATATGACTAACGAGTTCTTCTGTAAGTACGATATTCTTTAAATTGAGGTTTTACTGTATTAAATTTGTACCCATTTTGAGTGGGGGGGGGCATTACTCTTTGAAAAAAAAACAAGTAAATAATTACACAACGCACACACACACACACACACACACACACACACATATATATATATATATTGTTGTAACCTGGAAAGGGTTACTGAATGAGGAATAAGCAAAACATAGATTGAAAATGAAATGGTAATCTTTATAACTTCAACAAAATTCAATACTCGCCAGCGGCGTGAAGTAGGTAAACCACTGTTAGTGTTCGACTACTTAGACAACATATTACCCACCTTATGATAGTGTCCAATGTATTTATGAAAGATTGGGATATACCCATTAGTGTTCATAGGTATCATATATATATATATATATATATATATATATATATATATATATATCCCAAATAGTGCTGTTGAACACATATCTTCCCGATTCTCGAAATATACATACCTGTTCTGTTTTGTATCCTATGGTAAACAAAGACAATTTTTTCGGAAATGGTTTAAATCCAACAAATTTTAAGTTTATTTGTTTAAGTGTTATTTTTTTTTAGATGGGTACTTATATTTTAGTAGATGCTCTGTTTTTTTTTTTCATTTATTAAACTGTATATTTATTTACATATACCGTGAAATCTTGCTGGAAAAATATTTTTTTTCCGGAGGACGCATGTTTTCTAGTAAATGTTGATAAGATAGTGAGGGTCACAAAGCACTGCTCGGGGATCCCAATCAGGCTTGAACATCCTCCTCCACCCAGCTCGGGGGATGTAGTATGCGCCGGCCCTAAACATTGTCATATAAAGTTCACATTTTAAAGTTGGGCAACTTTTAGACTCATTCAGTTATTGGGATCTTAATTTTCTTTTAAAAGAAATATAAATTAAAATCAAATCAAAAACTTCCACATGTTCTTATAAAATACAGAATGAACCTATCTTGATAAATTCCCATGAAGAAAAGTGAAGAAAACGGTGACTTACCTCGTCAAACCAAGCGACAGCGCGCCGCGTGTATCCTACGACGGAAAATGTGGCGAAAAAGAAAATTACTTACCAAAAAAAAAAAAAAAGAAAGAAAAGTGGGCACGTATTCCGCATGACATGCTGAAGACGGAATATGTAAATTAAAAACAAGTCCGTCGCAGGAGTCGCTGTAAAAGTTTTTTGATATGCAAAAATTGAGCGTCTTCTCCCAGTTGTAGACGAATAAAAAAAATGCTCGGTCGATAAAAGCAGTTATGTTTTCTCGAATCGGGAAATAAGTTCGTGTATTTTGGTTACCGCATTCGTCGGAGAGTGAGTTATTTTTCTGACCGGTTACGTGCATTGGGATTTGTGAGACAGTACCTGCGAATCGAGATTTCGGCATTTCTTTCTGCCCCCGATATTCAAGTCTGAACTTACAGTGATTTGTTCTTTGTGTTGTGGAAGTAATCTGCGACAAATATTTCCTTTGCTTTCAGAATGCTTGCACGAACATTTATTGGAAACAAATAGAAGAGAATTTTACATTTAAAACGACACCAACAACATACAAAAAATATCAATTTGATTTATTCTTGAATCTAATTGTATTTAGAAGAACTAAAGTTCCCAGCAAAGACCTAATTGCTGCTCATTGTGTCGTGCGAGACAGTTTTTCTCTCCGGAATCTATCTTGCATATCTATAAGATATTGCTGCCATATATAGTCCACTGCCCCTGCTAATTACTTAGAGCTAATTGATAAAATCCAAAGAACAATCAGCAATATTATTGGTCCTGATCTGACGGCTCGGCTTCAGTCACTTGTCAATCGCCGTAAGTTGCCTCTCTGTGACTTAAAAAAAAATATTTCCATGGTAATTGTTTGGATGAGCTGTTTGCTATGGTACACACTGGGACTAGTTTTTAACTTGTTGTTTTATCCCCCTCATCCAACGGACAATGAATTGTACATATGGGACTAGTTAGGACTTTCATAAAGACAATGAGGTATTATGGTGGATGTAGTAAGAAAGGTAAGTAAGAATACGTTGTTTTGGTGTTAGAAATATTGTGGTATGTTTGGGTCAGTGTTTGTGGCTAGCTAAGTTTGATGTTAAGACAGATGAAAACCGTTCTTTCTCCATTCCCCATTTTGGCCTTGTGTCACATTTTGTATAATTATACAAATAAATATTGCTCTTTGCTATGGTACCTAGACTGTATGAATTTGAGTGCAATACTAGACTGGCAGCGAGATCTCATCAAATTACAGTTGAACTAGCTAGATGCAACCGTAAGTTCTATGCTAACAGTTTCTTTTCTCGCACTTCTCGCTTGTGCAACTCCCTTCCGGCTCCATGCTTTCCAGCCAACTTTAATACACTCAATCCCTCTGTCACGATGATTTGCGACATTGTGCTAGCTCAACCACCGAAATAGTTCCGTTTACCTAATTTCGCTCACAATGCTTGGATTAACCGCAGAGGTGCCGCACGCAGAAATCGCCGCTACAGGTCGATAAGATCAAGAAGTCACCTTCCTGACAAATCGACCATGGTGAGATTCGAAATCTGGTCTTATGGTCGGAAAGCGAACGTTCTAATCACTATGCCACGTGTCCAGAATTGTGAGAACAAGCTTGGAAATAAAGCGAGCAATAAGATCCACGTGCTGTTATTGCTGGAAGACATGTCGCTGTGCATATAGGGACCCCGAGGTTCTTCCTAAGAGCAAAGCTCCAGGGAGATTACGACACAAACAAATGTATTGATGAACATTGTAATTGTAGAGAAAACGTAACACTGGCATTGTTCTTGTTAATACAGTCACGTGGATCTTACTTCGTGTTAATCTTTCTTCAGCCTTCTCTAGATATATATTTTTTTTACAGTGGTGTTCACCCTGTACAAGGCTCGGGGACCACTCGAGGTAGAGGGTGACAAAGTAAGAGGCACAGCTTAGGCAGATATGTGTGGAAGATAACGGTTAACCATAGACTGTAGTGATCAGGGAAGCAGCCTTTTGGGAGTCGATTCCAAAAGGGAGTGGTTCGTAGGAAGAAGCTACTTGAGTGGAACTTACATCTCACGGTAAGAATGCAAAGGGAATGAGGGTGGTTCGCTACAATGAGCGTGGCTAGCATTTATCTCCTTTCAGATTTCTAACTCACAAGACACTCCAACCTTTTTACATTTAAGACAGTCACAAAACAGATGTAAGAAAAAAGAATATCTCCTAGTGTTTATTATTATTATTATTATTATTTTAATTATTATTATTATTATTATTATTTTTATTTTTATTATTATTATTATTATACAATCCCACGCAAATTGTGAGTTTTACTTCTATAACATAAGCACTTGTATAACCTATACTTTGACATCAGCCGGGAAGACGCATAACTTTTAAACTTGGCTTTTCTTTAGCAATATCACACACCCAAAAACGAGCTGTAAGTCTTTTTATATTATTGACTCATAGTTGTTTACCGTGAAAGGTAATTTCTCTTAAATGATCGCATTCTGAAACCAAGGTATGAGATTTATTTCTATAATATAATATATAATACTAGTTATATTATTCAAACTGAAAGTGAATCGTAAAAGTGTCCTTTCGCTAGCACGACCACGCACCTTAACATAAGCAATGACTAATCTACAATGTCATCCATTGGTTACAGTCATTTTTCCTGCTGTCATTTTATACTTAAATGAATATAAATTACTATTATTCACTAGAAAATATTTCTTCATGAATAGTAGATATTGGCCTATCACGTTAAGTTAGTCAATAAAATGCTGCATCAGGAACGCAGTGAAGATTACATCCTTTTTTTTGAGGAAGAAGGATGCAATGAATCTGTGAACGACAGCGAAGATGACGAAGGCGTCTACCACGCTGACAGCAGATGAAACAGTCATGGCGTCTGTCTTTGACACGGACAAGAGTGAAACAGACAAAAATGTCGATGCGAATAAATTTTTTTTAAAGAATTTATTCTTAAAAAAAAAAGGCTTTAGTTATTGATTTGTACTCTTTACACATTAATTATTTTTTTTCAAATGATACACTGAACCTTTGTTTTCTGTATGATCTTCGAAGTTAAGCAAGGTCGAGCCTGGTCAGTACCTAGATGGGTGACCACTTGGGTATACTAGGTCCAGTAAGCTTGGATGTGCAGGTGTTTAATGGATAATGGCTCGGAATTGTTAACTGGAGAGGCGAGTTCCAATTCCACTCTGGTCCGTTATATTCAGTTACGTACAAGTACCCTTTGAAAAGGTATGAATGCGCCTTTTCTCCTCCAAGCTATGGGTTAATTAGTAAGACGTGTATAACTAAAACCATTATTAGCTCCAATAAATAAATAAATAAAAATAAAATTGCGTACAAAATATTTAGAATTCGGCATTAAATAACCCATAGAGGTGTTGATATGCCGTTAAACCAAAACAAACTAACCAATACTGAACCATTTTTTGATTACAGAAATACAGATATGAAAGGTGTCCGTACATCAAGGTATACTCTAAATTTCAATTGCGTGTATTTGGACGGCATTTTTTTTATTTATACATCTTTAGTTAAAAACCAGCGAAAATTATTTAAGGATTCTATATTTTTCAGGAAAAAATTCTGATGATTTGTTTATCTTATTCTCATATATATATATATATATATATATATATATATATATATATATATATATATAGTAATATTACAGTAATACAACACACTGGAAAAAAATTAAAATTAAAAAAGAACAACAATATCAAAATTCCTTGGTAGAGTAAGTCCCACTGGTTTATTCTTCATGTCGTTGATAAAGGATACAGGCGTGTCTGAAAATTCCAACTTTAAAATCATTCTCTTTGTGCTTCGGTTTAGTCAAAACGTTTACTAATCTGTAAAATAAATGCAAATGTCAATGTGCCAGTGTGTCACACATTTTCAACTTATATATATATATATATATATATATATATATATATATATATATATATATATATATATATATATCTCGGTCTGGAGGGGGACGATCCCAGCGTGCGTCACCTTCGGAAAGTCCCTGAAAACCATACCACTGATTAACCCAAGCCTTGTGATGGAACAATAACTGATCGTCGATATCTGTGCTAGCATGAAGTCACAAGTCATCGTGACTGAGGGTTTCAGTGTGCTTCCCTTTTTCAGATTGTTTGTCACGCTAGATAACACGCTCTCTCCCAGAAACTGTAACTAATGTCTGCTCAGCATAGTTGCAGCATAAACCACAGGTGGCCACAGTCGGTGTTGAACAAACTGAGTGAGCGTTTGAATTAGGGATATTCTAGCCGCCCTAGTATACGGGTATCCTCGAATAGGAGTGGCCAGCTTTATATATATATATATATATATATATATATATATATATATATATATATATATATATATATTTCCGGTCATTTTTCTGGTTTCCGGTGCATATTTAAATAAAACATGTCCAAAGCCTAAGTACTTTCCTCTTTCATAAGCCATTATGAAGTTTTTGGCTTTTTTTGCTCTGCCGGTTTCATCGTTTTTCAAATATCGCTTCTTCACGCCTACATGTTCATGGTATCGTAAAGTCTATTTTTTTTTTTAAGGGTGTTTTTTTTTTGTTTATATATGAAATATATTTATCATGTTTTTATCTTAAACTGTTTGTCTCCCAAATTAACATATTCAAAGATTTTGGCGGGTTCTAGCTTAAAATTAATATATTTCAAGATTTTGGCGGGTTCTAGTTTAAAATTAATATATTCCAAGATTATGGCGGCTCATAGTTTAAAATGCTTTCCTTATTCAAAATCGACACCCGGCGGAGGGAATTTTCGGAAACCTTTTTATTCGCCCAAGAGATTTATTGAAACATTTCTTGACAAATTCATGAGATATTTATCCACCCACATCTGCACACATACTTACATATATACGTATATTTATGCATGTGCGTGCGTGTGTGTGTGTGTGTGTGGTGGGGGAGAAAGAATGATGGAGAGAAAGAAAAAGATAGAAGTGAAGAGGATGCCAGTCTCTGTAAACCGTAATAACGCCCGGTGTGAATGTGAAGGGTTACACCTGAAAAAACATTTGCTGAATGCCGTTACAATGTCAAAGCCCAAAGTGAACTGGATTTTATAATAAATACTCCTCCGGTCATTTCTCGATGCTTTTTAGGGTACCGAATAAATATATTTGGAGATGTGTATGCGCGCGGGTCTACGTTCAAGACCTTAGCCGGCTGGATGGGCGCATATCAAGTTCAGAATAATATTTTAAGCGTCCAATAAGTTTTTAGTCAGATGCTGACGACCCAGGTGTTCGCAAGTCAATATTCAACCCTGATCATTTTATCACCGTCTTGCAAATTGAAAATTAATGACATTACCGCAAAGGAACTCCCTAAACTATCCTCTTCTTACATCGCATCTCAAACGCAGACATAAGCATTTAGATTCTCTGCTTATGTAAAGCGAGTACGTTACTCTTATTACAGAGTACGAGTTTCTGATTATAAAGTGATTACAATTCTCTGTTTATATAAAATGAGTACGTTTCTCTGCTTATATGAAGTGAGTACGTTTCACTGTTAATATGAAGTGAGCACGTTTATCTGCTTATATAAACTGAGTACGTTACTCTTCTTACACCGAATGAGTACGATTATCTGCTTATAAAGTGAGTACACTCCTCTGTTTATATAAAATGAGTACGTTTCTCTGTTTGTATAAAGTGAGTACATTTCATTGTTAATATGAAGTGAGTACGATTCTCAGCTTATAAAGAGAGTACACTTCTCTGTTTATATAATGTGAGTACGTTTCACTGTTAATATGAAGTGCGTACATTTCTCTGCTTATACAAAGTGAGTACGTTTCTCTGCTTATATAAAGTGATGACGATTCTTTGATGTTAGTTAACTCACATATTGTTGATTCAACTGGTTCCTGCACTTGTAGTCGTTATAGGGTAGGGTGTAGTTCACTGACCGGCAGCAAGGCAACCATATATATATATATATATATATATATATATATATATATATATATATATATATATATATATATATATAACGAGGGTAAGCCAAAAATTTCCTCCATAACATATTTTTACACAATAGTGCGGATAATGTTTCACTATTCCTCGTGTATATATAACAAGAATCTAAGTTGAAATGATGATCTTGCAGTTCTGACCCCCTAATCCAAATTTCCTCTCTATTGTTCCCTCTTTTTAAAAGTTATTCACCGTTCTTTTGATGGTTCTTGAATGGATGTTGAAGATGGAAGCCAGAGTATGAATGTTGGCACCATTACTGAAGGTCTGAATGATCTTTTCCCTCTCACCATTGCTTAGTTGGGAAAGCATAGTCGTGCTGACACAAAACGATTTTAACCTGTTGTCTTTCTAGCTGAATAACTCAAAGGGTTTTTTTGTGATTCTTACGACAAATAGTGTCAAGATGGCTAAACGTCTTATCTGAAAATCTGGACAAAAAGAAACTCAATTAGTTTAGTGGTTGTTTAGAAATTAAACATTTTGTGCGATGGATAACTATCCAATCCTGTTACACGATTTGGACAATTTCCTGCATCTATCTATCTATCTATCTATCTATCTATCTATCTATCTATCTCATTTTGTTCATATCTATATCATTCTCCTCATATCTATCTATCTATCTATCTATCTATCTATCTATCTATCTATCTATCTATCTATCTATCTATCTATCTATCTCATTTTGTTCATATCTATATCATTCTCCTCATATCTATCTATCTATCTATCTATCTATCTATCTTTTATATGAGTAAGCGAACGAAAAAATCAATCCTAATTTCCGTGTTTTTTTTTTTCTGAGTAGGATCTTTTCAGACTACGAATTAAATCAGAATAATTTGTAAATTTGTTTAAAAGAATGTATATTTGTCTAAGTTATTTAACCGCAATACAGTCAAAATGAGCTACAGTTACGCTAGCAACCTAGGCAATATTGTCAAAAGATTGAACAAATTTTTTTTTCAAATCTTGAAGAGGAGGTGCGGGATGAAAACAAGGTCTTTTTGTAATTGTAGGATGAAAATAATTGTCCACTAAATGGGGTATGTTGTACAGAACGAGTCGTGTATTGTGTCGATGTAAAAAGTGACAATGGCAGTGCAAAAAAAAAAAAAAATTACATCAGTTGCACTGACGGCCAATTTAAAAAGATGTGATATAACTATACCTCATCATTTAGAATACCAGAACGCAAGTTTAATACGAAGCTGGCAAACCACTATTGGAGCTTTTGGGAAAAATGACACAAGCCTGGTCATTAAATAGAGTATTTTACGGAATGTAAAGGCAAGGAAATTGAATGGCAACACGTGTAGGCTGTTTCAGGAGGAGAAGCTAGCTATTGCAACATACAAAGCTGGTACTGAGTTGTTGAATGGAAGGTCTGAGATCATAGCTAAATGTAGACAGTTAAAATAGTTAATTTGGAGGCTATACAAAGCTGGATAAAGTTGGACATTTTTTCTTCTCCCTCCTTTTCACTTTATTTTATTTTAATTTAATTTTTAAATTTATTTTTTTCTTCGCACTACAACTTACCTCATTACTTCCGGTGTCGAATGAAGACATTTAAGTTCTTGCATTACTTTTGACTGATTCGCAGAACAAACCACCTAACGAGACGTTGGCGGTCGAAGCCGCGGTAGTCTTCCGGTCAGCGTTCTTATCTTTTTAAGATATTAAATCCCTCTTCAAGTTTGGTTTTCCTACTTGAAATTGAGCACTTTTTAACGGGTAAGATTTTAACTTTAAATATTTCAGTGTTTGTATGTTTTGGGTTATATATATATATATATATATATATATATATATATATATATATATATATATATATATATGCGCGGTACTTAGTGGAAAGCGCTCAATATCAGTGATAGAGCTAACATAATAAGTTGTATGGATATGAGTCTTTGAACTAAAATGCGTACACCTGTATGTATGTGTCTATGCTTACCACCCCCCAAAAAGACAGAAGTATATTTCCCCTGAAACAGTCAAATAAGCGTAAATAGAGCCAATTGTAAAAATAAACCAGTTTGTCTGATGATCGCAATAGCATGAAACCCAGGGTCACAAACTCATATCCATACAACTTATTTTATATATATATATATATATATATATATATATGTATGTGTGTGTGTGTGTGAGAGAGAGAGAGAGAGAGAAAGTGAGATAGAGAGAGAGTGAGTGTATCTTCGTGCGTTTGAATTTTTAAGGAGATCTTTTTAGAAAAGAAAATTTTCAGTCGATTCATAGTAAACAATATTATCCAGTTAATCACTAACGCAGGTAGAATTGTCTTGTATAAATATTTTTCTTCTTCTTGAAACATTGCTCCATGTGTGCCTTCAAAACAATGTACATCACCTGTACTCTCACTCCAAAACAACTCACTGTCTCCGCCTTCTTGATACCTCAGCCTGTTAGGCTGGCTTCCGCCAATAACCACTCAGTCTGGCCTATATAAGGTAATTTAGCATTCGCCGGTGAACAGAACGGTTATAAACCGGTCTTCATATATTTTTTATAAAGAATTCCTAGTATAGAATATGTGCGTTGCCACATAATATAGGAATCGACATCCCCAACAGTGGGTTAAGTGCCATACGTGATACACGCTTGGGCTATCTTGTCTCTTTCGATTCATAACTGACTAGGTAGATTTTTCGCATTAGGTTGCCGTTTCTGCCTGTGGTAGACTGATTGCTAAGCAAGGCTATGGGACCCAGTTTTTCGTGTTATTCAACCCATAGGTGAAGGGAGAAGAGATGGATTCATAGCTTTCTCAGGGATATTTGCGTGTAAGTGAATGTTACGAACTCGAGTAGAATTCCAATTCGGCTCTCGAATTTCTCAACCCGAAAATTATGCATTGCCTTACACCGCACAACAATGCTTAAAAAAATTTCATATGACGGATACTTTTTATTTATTTATTTTTTTTTACGGTGTACAAACCGGCGAGATAAAGTTATCAACTTTCCCTTATCAGACTTGAATCTGTGTTGCTCGGGATCTTCGACGAAGTACTTTGCAGTTCGGCGCCACCTGCTGATCACGTATAAATGTGCAGCATTGTTTTACCTTTTCTAACTTCTGAAGCTATTAAACATTTCTCTTTATTTGTCATATAAGCTTACGACCCATTTTCAAGCTACACACTTGCAACGAAACTGTTAACCTGCGGCCACGGAATTTAGTACAATTATTACAAATGGCGGTAATTTGTTTACATCAGCACAGAACGAATCGACTAGTCATCTTAACTGCGTCAAATAGGTGTTGCTATAATTCAACAAATAAATATTTAAATTCCAAAGAATATTTATCACATTTATCGATAAAATATAAAGTGGTTCATAATGTGAGTTAGTGTATATATATATATATATATATATATATATATATATATATATATATATATATATATATTAATGTGTCTCATCGGGCCTCAGGTGACACATTTGTAGCGTTGAGCATAATTATAATTGTGTAGCGATTTTTTCCATGTTTTTGTTTTAATATCCTAAAATAAATATTATTTAGCTCTACGCAGTATTGAGCCCTGTTTTAAATTAAATTTTACGGAAAGTGGAATTATACTAAATTTGTTATAATTTTACCTGGATACATATATATATATATATATATATATATATATATATATATATATATATATATATATATATATAGGCATGTGTATGTATGTATATATATATGTATGTATATATATGTATGTAGATATATATGTGTATATATATATATATGTATGTATATATATATATATGTATATATACATACGCACACCCACGCACCTCCCCCATATATATATATATTCTCTTTATTCTCAGTGGACAACAATATATGAGTAGACGCTCCGTTTATTTATTTAACACAATATTTATTGATTTTCGTCTAGCGGCCTGAATTTTCGAGAAATTTTATTAAAAAAAGGTCTGCAGACGAAAATAAATATATATACTGTTTAATAAATAAACGGAGGCTTGACTCGGATATGGGTATCTTCTAAAAACAAAAAAAAAACCCCAAAAAAACATTTAAGTCACTGTCAGGTTAATAAATAAAAATCCATCTCCTTTTTTCTTTTAGAAATTTCCTTGTTTACGTTCGGATATCAAACTAATCGGATATGAATATTTCGGGTGTCTGAGAAAGATTTTTCGCTTATAAGGCAATATTCTCCGGCCATGGTGGACGCAGGTTCGGATCCTGCCGGGAAGGACTTATTTTTCTTTAATAAGATTTTTTGAATATTCCGGTTGGTAGATGAAAATACATAAAAATATTGGTTAATAAATAGACGAAGCGTCTACTTAAATATGTGCACCCAATACACACACACACACACACACACACACACACACACACACACACATATATATATATATATATATATATATATATATAAAACTTGCCATTTCGCTGATTGTTATTATATTCAACACGATTGTTTCGTAGACGAACCTTTTTGTAATCGACTGGTCCACTCGTCAGGAGGTTTCAGCAAATGATGGCTGTTTTTCTCATTTTCATTATATTTATACTAAGTTAAAATAATTTTAAAATAGTATATATATATATATATATATATATATATATATATATATATATATATATATATATATATATATATATATATATATATATATACACACACACACACACATTTTATTAAAAACGACTGACAAGGTGCTTTTATTTAGTTTTTTATACAACTGTTCGAATGTTCTTTTTATCCGAGCGCTTTCGGCTATACATTTAGCCATTTTCAAGGATTATATTTTAACTGTTAGAATTAGAAATAGTTTGTTATATGTACATAAGAACATTCGGACAGTTTTTATATAATTTATCATCCGAAAAGAAAAACATTATTAGATCGCATGAGAAATTGTATAAAAAACTAAATAAAAGCACCTTGTCAGTCGTTTTTAATGAAATGTGTATGAAAGAAGGATTGCTGCCTAAATACACACACACACACACACACACACACACACACACACACATATATATATATATATATATATATATATATATATATATATAAATATATATATATATATATGTTTGTAGATTTAAAAGGCCCGTTAATGAAATTTTAGGAATAAAAAGACAACAAAAGTATATCAATATTGGCAATAAAGTTGTTGGCATTTATTATATATTAGCCATTTGACTAAATTGAATCACGAAGAGAAAGATTTTAATGTCGGAATTTTCGGACATGCCTGTGTCCTTTTTCGATGAGACGAGGAATAAGCAAAGAAGTGAGATTTACTCTTCCGAGGAATGTTGTTGTTTTTGGTTAGAGGGCTTCCTGTGGAAACTATTTTCTCAGAGTAAACCCAAATCCCTGTTTAATTATGTGTGAATTTATTTTGATGATATCTTTTAACTCCGATCTGCGTCTTTCCTGTTGTCTGTTATGTAGATAAGTATATGCTTAATTTCATTTATTACTATAAATGTCCCATCTTTATAGTAATAAATGAAATTAAACATATACTTATCTACTCTTAATCTAAGCTTTTCAAAGATTACATCCATTCGTTACGGGGATTGATTTTACAAATGGATTTATTTACAGAAAGAGTATTATACGTAAAAGAAATTACTTTATTTTCCCTCTTAATTTTAAAGAAATATTTGGGAAAATTAAGTGAAGTCCTTTAAAAAAAAAGAATTTAAGTAAATAAATTCAATTTTACAATCAAGCCTGAAGTGTGAGGGTAATCTCCGCGAAAATCAGAGCAGGGATACCTAAGTAAAAATATAAATTCCTCGAAATTTTCATTTTAGTACGAGAAAGATTTCGCTTAAGGCGTGTTTCAAAATTTGCCCGGGCGGTAAGGCTGCTCGGCGGCCGATTCGGTTAAGCTACTTCGGAGCTAACAATCCTGAGGAAAGCCGGTTCAAATCCTGCCAAAGAAAGACATACTTTTTCTTTAATAAGATTTCTCAAATATGCTGTTCAATAAATAAATAGCACGTCAACTAAAAGTAATGTTTAAAGTGATAAAATCTGCCGGGTTGATAAATAACACATATTAACATTTATATGTGTGTGTGATGTAGGAAAGCTTAGAACGACGCATTTCTCCTACATCTCTTGGTCCCGGATTCTTCAGTTCGGAATGAAGTTTAGACGTCGGAGAAATGCAACCGGTTTAGTAATTCCGAAGTCTTTCTTAAAGAAAAATGTTTACTCTCAACAGGAATCGAACCTGCACATTTCCTTTCTTCATTAGAAAAACCACGACATTTCCGTGATATACTCTACTCATATCTATCTTATTCTGTTTTTATATATATATATATATGTAAGTCTGTTGGTATTTTGTGACGTGATGTAATAGTTAGGAGACATGCGTCGCAAGACTGAGTAGTGAGTTCGATCCTCACTGGATTCCCCATACTTTCGGCTTTGTGTCACATCTAAGTTAAGCTTAGTAAATCGCTCTCTATCTACCTAAGTCAATTTATATATATATATAAGACAACCGATTATATATATATCTATTACTACAATACGGAAAAACGGAAGGATGCCAGAAAAAACTAAATAAAAAAAATAATTAAAATTTCCTTGTCTGCTGTATTCACTGACAGATGTTTAAAAGAAAGGTTGCTACCAATATATATATATATATATATATATATATACACACACATATACATCCAGTCTACTCATGGATATTTATCTATCTATTTATGATAGCCTATATATATATATATATATATATATATATATATATATATATATATATATATATATATATATATATATATATATATATATCCTAAGCAAAACGATAATACCAATAAGACAGAACTGACTACCTTTAATGTAAGAGAATGTGAAGCCTTTAGAAGTGACCGGAAAGCGAAACAGGAGTTAAACACCTACTTCTTTCAAAAACCGCGGAGGAGTGATATATATATATATATATGGGGCACTTCGATGTGATGCAAAGATTTACAACCTTGTTCTCGCTAGATCAGTTACTACTCAGTAGTGAATTAAATACCCACTAGGTGCTCCATAATTTCGGCCTTGTGCCACATCTAAAGTACGCGTAGTAAAATGCTATGTAGGTGTCTCTTTCTTTGTACAGGGGGGGGTGGTGGTTGCGATTATACATTTTGTGTGCATTAAAAGAACTATGAAAAAGGAAACGCCTTTAACACGTCCTTGTGTCAGACTTAAATTGAACATAGAATCCACCTCTGTATTATATGAAAACACTACCTGTGCATGCGTGTATTTGGGGTGGATGTGTTGGGTGGATAGGAATGTCAAGGCTAGGTGTGTCTGTTTTCGGAATTCCAATTTGAAGTGCGCAGTTTTGCGCAACTTGCTCTGTGTGACAATAATTTTGATTGCGGGCAAGTTTCAACATGTTCAGGACGTCATTGGAAATCTATGTCAGTGGGTGGGGATTTACTGAAAATAGCACGACGTAGGCTGCTGCAGATATAATATCCATGTCTAAACTGGTTTTCGGGAAGGACATGAGAATTCCAAAAAATTTATTACGAAGATTTTTATTTCTTTTATTTTTTACAGATTTACGAAACAAGTGTTCCGTCCATTTTAAATAAATTTGCTTTATGTATATACCGTGTGTGACAGCAAAATTGTCCAAATCGTCTAACAGCAAAATTGTCCAATTGTTAGATTATGCTTTCAACTGTTGTATCTTAGAAATGATTAAAGATATATTACTGGAATTCCCAGAGGTTTTTATAACACTATGGGACTCTACTTTGAACAATAAAAATGTATTTAGCTCTAAGTTGAAATGATGATCCCTTTTTCTGTTGTGACCTCTTGATCCAGATTTCCTCCCTACTGTTTCATCTTTTTTAAACTTATTCACCGTTCTCTTGGTGGTTCTTGAATCGACTTTGAAGATGGAAGCCAGAGTATGAATGTTGGTGCCATTACCGAATGCCTGAATGATCTTTTTCCTCTCATCATTGCTCAGATGGTAAGACATGGTGGGTCTGACACAAAACGATTTTAACCTGTTCTCTTTCTAGCTGAATAACTCAAAAGGGTTTTCCGAGTGATTCTTACGAAAAATGGACGTCTTATCTGAAAATCTGGAAAAAAAGAAATTCAGTTAGTTTAGTGTTTTTTTTTAGATATTAAACATTTTGTGAGAATGAACAATTATCCCATGGTGTTACACGATTTGGACAATTTCACTGTTACACGCGGTATACAAGCGGGTCCGATTGTCTTGTCACCCCCTACCAAAATGTAATGAGAATAATAGAACAAGTAATACAAAGCACATGTACTGGATTCAGTTTATTTACACGATCATGTCCATACACTTGCAAGCGGCCTCTTTTCCAAACTTTATTAGTTCGTGTCAGCCATCTGAAATAGAAAATTATATTACTTACAGGTGACAAGACTTTCGGACCACCCCGTACATACTACTATGACGTCTTCTTCTTTAAGTATATGACCGATCGTGGATCTCCCCAACTTCCTATTCATTGTAGCACTTCGTAACGTTTGTCGTTGTAACACCTCCCACCTCCTTTCCGCCATCCATCCACACAATCTCGTCACGTAGGTGATTTGCTATCACTTTGGTTTTCACTCAGTATGTGAGTGTTATATTCTTCAACCCCTCTTTCCTCAGCAACCACAGAGTCATTGTAAACTGCACGAACCTTTCCTTAACAGCATTGTACATGCTTCGGCGGGGTTACATACGGTTTTTGATAAACATTGTCCTTCTCCTAGACTGGTTGCTACCCGGTCTGTCTTGCTATTTACCCATAGCTGGGGGGAGAGAAGGATTCTTAATTATGAATCCCAGTGGTATCAGCTATCTCATTCTGACTTTGTGTATAAGTGTTCCCTTTATTTCCATTTTCTTTAAGACTTATTCTTACTTTCTCAGTCCATAGCATTCTCATTATCCTTCTGTAGAGCCATATTCCTATTGCATCACGGTTTCTCTTCATCCGTGAGGAAATTGTCCAGCATTCACTGCCATTTAGGAAGAACGACATTACATAACTTTTCAGTACTCATTCTTGTTTCTAACGAAATTTTCCTCTTTCTTAATACTTGGTTGAGTTTATGGAAGGCATCTTTTGCTTTTCCACTGGTCTTTTATCATTTATCTTGTCATTCTCTTCCGATGTAACATCTTTATATTTACATTCCATCTACCGCTTTTATTCTGTCTATGACACTTTAGTCCTATCTATCTATCTATCTATCTATCTATCTATCTATCTATCTATCTATCTATCTATCTATCTATCTATTCATAGCTGTCTACCTTTTGATCTATCTATCTATCTATCTATCTATCTATCTATGTTATAGATATCTATAACAGTTTATTCATATTTATCGATCTATGACAGTTTACTCATATCTATCTATCTATCTATCTATCTATCTATCTATCTATCTATCTATCTATCTATCTATCTATCACAATTCATAGCTGTCCACCTTTTGATCACTCTATCTATCTATCTATCTTATGTTATAGATAGATATCTATAAAAGTTTATTCCTATCTATCGTTCTATGACAGTTTACTCATATCTATCTATCTATCTATCTATCTATCTATCTATCTATCTATCTATCTATCTATCTATCTATCTATCACAATTCATAGCTGTCTACCTTTTGATCACTCTCCTTATCGTTGGACAAACACAAAGAAACACACATATTTTTGCACATATGTTATTATAGGTGCTTATTTCAATGTTACGAGGTGCTTAAATTATTTTAATATTTCATGTCGATAAAAAACAGACATACATTTCTTACGGCACACACTAAATTACTCATTCATTTTTACGCCTGTGTCGTTACATTTACGACACGGACGTGCCAAAAGAGAAGTATACAAAGGCAATGGTAAGTGGCACCAAAATACCTTGACGTCATAGATATACCCATTCCCAATGCGCTCGGACAGCTGGTGACTCAGTGCGAAAACCGGCAAAGATGCAAATCGACGTTAATTAACGGATTTCAAACAAAGAATGATACAATTACAAGGCTATTTGACATACCCCGATCTACCATTAGTAGGCGTACCGAAAATACCTGCTGGAAGACATTAGCTCCCACTGATTAACGAAGGTACTGGATCTTCTTCCGGGACGTATTCTTCGAAAAGAGAATGTTACATTGTTGGATTTAAAAGGATTCTTAACCTGCCGCAAGATGACTGATTTATTATGGAATTTCCATTTGAAATATTGAGACGTTAAAGTTTCTTTTCTTATTAGTACTAATAATTGGAGATCTAAACATTGGGTCAGCACCAGATTTAATAGTTATTTCAGAATAAACTATTGTTTTTTTTAACTATTCATCAGACTTTACCTTGCATATCTATATCTGCCACATCTGATCTGGTGCTTCCAGTGACGTGCACAGGTTTTGGGTATGTCCGACGCTAACTACTTCATAGTATGTTCCTAATTCTCAAGTAGGGTGGCCTATAGAGCCCAGTACTAAGAATAAGAGTACTCCTCATCCAATTTTCCTCTCTAATGTTCCCCTCTTTTTTTAAAAATTATTCACCGTTCTCTTGATGATTCTTGAATAGACTTTGCAGTCAGAATATTAATGTTGGTACCATTACTGAAGGACTGTATGATCTTTTTCCTCTCACCATTGCTCAGTTGGGAAGACATAGTGGGGCTGAGAACAAGACGATTTTAACCTGTTCTTTTTCTACCTGAATAACTCAAAGGATTTTTCAGTAATTCCTACGACAAATGATGCCAAGGCGGAAAAAAGAAACTTAGTTACTTTAGGGGATTTTTAGATATTAAATATTTTGTGGGATGTACAATTATCTCATGCTGTTACACGATTTGGACAATTTTTCTGTTTGACCCACTATATATATATATATATATATTTATATATATAGTGTAATCCGGATATAAGAGACCCTGATATAAGATAAACCCGGATATAAGAGATATTTTCTCTGGTCCCAAATTAGAGCCTGTGTTAATGTATATAAAATAGACAAAACCCGGATATAAGAGACTTCTTCTCCGGTCCCGACAACTCTCTTATATCCGGGTTACACTGCATATATATATATGAAGAAATATAGTTTTAAGGTGTGCTATATTTATGGGATAAAGTGTTCAATATCAGAGATAGAGCGTATGTAAATATAAAAGTGAACATTGAAGAGGCGAACACTCAGAGGCGACAGGCTGGACACAATCGTCAGGCCGACGATTGCGTCCAGCATGATATATATATATATATATATATATATATATATATATATATATATATATATATATATATGTGTGTGTGTGTGTGTGTGTGTGTGTGTGTGTGTGTGTGTGTGTGTGTGTGTGTGTGTGTGTGTGTGTGTGTGAGTGAGTGTTTTCATACTATTTATTTTACCCAACACCAGTGACGTGCAGAGGCTTGTTGATGTTTGGTGACGCCCGGGGTTAACCGCTAAAATCTTTCACTGTATGTCCCTAAGTGGAGTCATCCGTTAATGAATGGTATGATCCTTGTTTATAAATTCCGGTTTTATCAGGTCTTAAAGCCCGGCTCGTAGAAAAAATAAGACCTGATAAAACCGGAATTTATAAACAAGGATCATACCATTCATTAACGGATTCGAAGTAGATTGTATTTTATTATTAAAAATTGTTTGCAAGAGTGATTCTTGCCGTATAATTAGCTTCAGTATTTGTTTTTCGTTTGAATGATTTACGTTACATAAATTGAATACGCACTACAGAATTGATATATATATATATATATATATATATATATATATATATATATATATATATATATCTATATATATGTACAATATATATCTGAATATATTCACTATCGAACTGTAGTATATATATATATATATATATATATATATATATATATATATATATATATATATATATATATATATATATACACACTACAGTTCAAATGTTTGAGCCAACCACAAATTTAGCATGGGATGAACTTGACAGAAGAATGAAAAAAAAAAAAAAAAATGAAACCGAGCTCTTAGAGTCATCGTAAAAAGGGTGGAATCAATTATGAAACTTATATTTTAACTAACTCTTGCAACGAATGCCTAAAATCTGTATTACAATAATGAAGACTAAGAGACGATATTTTGATGAGAGCAAAATTTAATCATAATTTTTTTTCTTTACGTCATTAGAAAATTTCTAATAATAAACCATCTCACCTTTTTTTTTATTTTAACCCTGTGTAATAATGTTCTCTTACTTAAAGTAAAAACAACTACTATTTAGGCGAATATAAGTAAATACCACGGGTTTCCTCAAACTTTTGAACTGTAGTGTGTGTATATATATATATATATATATATATATATATATATATATATATATATATATATATATATATATATATATATATATATAAATATATAGCATAATGAGAGGCCACGTATACTTTCTTGATATGTATATAATCTCTGGATAAAATAAATGAAACAAAATTGGGTGTTTTTTTATGAAAGTATACAAAAACACAGAAATAAATACTTTCATAACAAAACACCCAATTTTCTTTCATTTATTTTATCCAGAGATTATATATATATATAAATACATATATATATATATATACATACATACATTCTCACAAGTATCTGGATCCCTGATAATTTCTCAAGTGCTTCAACTCTAACACGGAGATATGTTAAAGCACTTGAGAAATTATCGAAAAATAAAAACATCACAATTGCAACACCCGACAAACTGGTGGTGGGGCGTCCTATTGAACACCAACACACACACATATATTTACATGTATATATATATATATATATATATATATATATATATATATATATACACAAATATTTAAGTAAATACTCTGTTTATAATAAACAGTATTAACAACATTTTCCGGCCTGAATGTCCGAGAAATTTCATAGAAATATGTGTCCTCCAACAGGAATTGAACCTGTATCCTACATGTGACCGTCATATTACCTAACGTGCTATACTATTTAGCTACAGAGGAAGCGACTGGTTAACAAGGTCGAATTACTGCTTTTAAACTACCTATGTTGCTAAATGGTATAGCACGTCAGGCTCTATGACGATTCTGTGTAGGATACAGACTCGATTCCTTTCGGAGGACATGTTTTCTATGAAATATTCTCGGACGTTTACCCCGGTAAATTTTGTTAATTCTATTTATTATTAGAAACAGAGCATTTACTTAAATATTTGTATGTATAAAAATAAAAAAATAACATATAAACAATAAATATATTAAAATAATTGTCGGGCTTAGTTTATTTCCCAATATATATTTATATATATATATATATATATATATATATATATATATATATATATATATATATATATATATATATATATATATATATATATATATATATATATATAAACGTAAAGAGCCAGGTAAACCTAAACGGAGCACTGGTTTGTTCTACTACAAGCCGATATACCCAAGGTTTTTCAAAGCGAGCTCCACTATATATATATATATATATATATATATATATATATATATATATATATATATATATATATATATATATATATGGCCAGCCGATTGCGTCTAGCATGAAACAGACTGTCGCCTCTAAGTGTTGACTTCTATGTTCACTTTTATATTTACACACGCTCTATCTCTGATATTGAGCACTTTATCCCATAATTATAGCACACCCTAAAACTATATATATATATATATATATATATATATATATATATATATATATATATATATATATATAGTAAGGTAATGAAGAGTTTAGTAATCCGTATGTAATCCAGAGAGCTCAATGTAACAACAGACCAAATATTAATTAAATAATTAAGAAAGAGACAACCTTAAGTTTCCATGACTAATTCTTTTCCCCAGAAAATATATTTTTCCTCGTTCATCGGGTCACATCTCTCTCTCTCTCTCTATATATATATATATCTATATATATATATATATATATATATATATATATATATATATATATATATATATATATATATATATATATATACGGAAAACTTTTTATCTTATTTAACCCCCGTTTGAAGATCTAATTTAATTCCGTTTAGCTCCTCCTTAACTGCTGATTTCGCCTCCGCCTACATTTTTATTTTAATTTTTTAGAGTCTTGATTGAAAATGACACGAATTTTGCCTTTTGTTTTCACGAAGTGAACATTTACTCTGATTTTTATTCAATGCCGATATTTTTCTGTTTTTAAAAATGAAATCGAGCTGAAAAATACAAGTTTGATAAGGAAGTAAAGCATAGAAAAGCAACACGAGAAAGTTGCTTCTAACTTTAACTGGTGACTCAGACTTTTTCTCTTTTTATCTTGTTTACAAAATCTAACTTGTATATTCTGTAACACATTCC
>OZ038486.1:124009299-124144299 GCA_964036315.1 Acanthosepion esculentum | reverse complement strand
ATCCCCACAGTATTTAGTATTTTTGAAGTTATCGCTAACATTTTTTGTCGAGATTTACAAATTCTATGTTTCGTTTAATTTCACAAACTAATCGATGAAAATAGAATAAGCTGATTTGTTTTGAAAAATACTTTGACAAAAACCCTGCTTCGTGGTTTAATAATTTCTTTAATTTAATTTAATTTTATGGGACATCATCGTAAACAATATGATTTAAGAAGAATTCTTTTTTTCCTTTTTAACAGCGAAAAATAACTTTTAGGATTTCTTACTCTTGAGCATGCAACATACATCTGGCCATGCGTAAATATTTCTTTCTGGAGACAAATTCAAACTTTTCATGCGTTTGGAATTGTGATTTGTTTATAGTTCCCGCAAACGCATGGCGAAATGGAAACTGGATTCTTGTAAAAGAAAAGATATGTGAAAAACAATATTGCATTTTTATTAAATAAGTACTTGTTATTTTAATCATTAAATTGTTTTGTTTTGTTTTTTTAAATAGTGGGAATATTTTGTTTGCTAAATAATAAAATTTTGAATTTTTCAAAAAAATAATGAAAGCTTATTGTATTAAGCTACGCACCCTAGGAAAAGAGTCCCCAACATTTAGTTTCGATCGGTCAACGATGGCTGTTTTAGATGGTGTGACGGACGGACAGACGGACGGACTAACAGAAGTCACAGAATTTAATATATATATATATATATATATATATATATATATATATATATATATATATATATATATATATATAGGTATATTCATATTTCGGTAATCATAGACTTTCGTGCTTGCAATAAAATGTAGTATCAAAAGACACGGTTTTTCACATAACAATCCATTTTTTTCAACTACCTTCACTCTTAGAAAAAATCTACAAGGGAGTGAAGTCCGGTGAACGAGGAAAACGTGGGTATACATTTTTTGAGCCACCCTGTAAAAGCAGAACATTTGACTGTGGAACAAGGTTGTCTCAGAGAACCTAACTCTGATTCTTATTGGCTGTCCTAAGCTTATATTTAACATGTTGGGATCTGTTTACCCGGGTTTTTGTCGCTGAGTGTCGGGATTTCAAACGTTTGAAAACAACAACACATCTTTTAAATGAAATACAAAGAAGGTTATTTTCTGAAGGAAAAGTAGAAGCAGAACTTCAGCTGAAATAAAATTTATATCTTCTTTTCAGAAATATATAATAACAATAAAATGTTCAATTTTCTTTGTAGTAAAGTTTGTTTTATAAAGTAATTAAGTGTTCTTAGCGATGTGAAAAGTGTGGACAGACTAACTTTATTATGGTCAGCCTAATCTGTTTGTGAGTTTGTAGACAAGCGCTTAATCGGCAACTGATTGTTATTCCCTTCTATTGTGTTCGTCGGCGGCTACTGACTGTCGTCTCCTCCATTGTGTGCATGTGAGGCGGGGGTTAGGGGGTATACGCACGTGTAGATAAAACTGGCCTCCGAAATCGTTTTGAACCGCGAGAAGCAGTATGCTTTTATTTTTGTATCCGTAAGGAGATCCAAAATCTAATTTCACATAGAGGTGTGAACTTTTTGAATACAAGGTTTCATTGTTATAAAATAATTTCACACTGGCTCGTGACAATCTTTTTCTCGAATCTTCAGAAGTGATGAAAGGAGTTATTATTGTTATTTTTAAATGGTTCAAAAATAAAACGTGGTTGTTCTACAACAACGCCCGCAAGTATTTTGGCGTATTTGCCTTTGTAATTTTTCCCATGCAAAAATACAATGAATGATAATGAAAAATTGTTTACTAGTTTCCTCTGTTTCATTCAAAACAATCATTTGTCTCTACTGTTTGAACACTGGCCCAGAATGGTTTGTTGGGGTCCGTCTACCCATGTTTTTGTTGTTATCTGAGTGTCGATATTCCAAGCATTTTACAACAGCAACAACACATATTTCAAATGAAACATAAAAGGTTATTTTCTCAAGGAAAAGTAGAATCAGTTAAAATAACATTTATATATTCTTTTCAGAAATATACAATAACAATAAAATGTTCAATTTTCCTTGCAGTAAAGTTTGTTTTATAAAGTAATTAAGTGTTCTTAGTGCTGTGGGAAATGTGTGAACGGAATTATTTTATGATGATCATTCTAATGTGTTTGTGAGTTCGTAGATAAAAAGCGTAGTCGGCGATTGCTGGTTAATTCCTTCTATTGCGTGCGTGGACAAGGACTAATCGGTGATTGTTGACGGTCTCTCTTCCATTGTATGCGTGTGTGTGTGTATGCACGTGTAGAACAAACTGGCCTCCGAAATTGTTGTGAGCCTCGAGAAGCAGTACGCTTCTATTTTTATATCCGTAAGGGGATTCAAAAATTAACTTCACATAGAGGTGCGAATTTTTTGAAGACAAGGTTTTCATTGGTTAGAAAATAATTTACACTGGCTGGCGAAAATCTTTTACTCGAATTTGCAGGAGTGGCGAAAAGAGTTATTATTGTTATTATCTAAATGACCTCCAAACAACACGTGGTATGTCTACAACTACGCCCGCCAAGTATTGCTTGAAATATATATATATAGGGTTTAATTCCCATAATCTAAACCAAGAATACTACTAAGTCGTGAAAACTAATAGTATCTCTTGTACCTTTTCGCACTGGTAGGGACTTGTATCCGAGTAGTGTATAAAAATTTACAATTATAAAAGAAAGAAAAGTTTTTTTTGTTTTTGTTGAGCATGTTAATGTTTCATTTCCACTTTTAAGAATAAAATACCGTATATGCTCGTGTTAGGAAGCACGAGGAGTAATGGATAGCAGCTCGGATTGAGGAATCGGAGAGCCGAGTTCGAATTCCAATCGAATCCATTACATTCACTTACGTGGTAATACCCTTGGGAAAGGTGTGAATCCTCTTATTTTCTCCCCAGCTATGGGTAAATAGCAGGACAGACCGGGTTCTATAGCCTTGGATGGCAACTTGGTCTACAACAGAAAGAAATGGCAACCTACTGCGGGAAAAAATCTGCCTAGTCAGTTATGTATCACGCATGGTACATAACTGATAGATATGCTCGTGTATAAATCTATTTCAACTATATTTCGACCGCTGAATTTTTTGTGTAAAACCTGATATTTTTATATAGATCGTGTATAATGCGACCGCAGCATCTGAGCTACCGAAGACATATTTTATACCAAATAAATGGCCTTCATCCTTTCTTATATAATGGTGAGAGAAAAGAAAAAACACTTACCGTAAAATATCTGATACAAAGATTTAGATACTATACGTTTTTTCGTTTATGCTTTATTTTTGTCCTTTTTAAAAATAACCTGTATAATTTTTTGCGTAAAATTACTGTTATAGCATACCTACGGATGATAATGGGTATGTTCCCATTCACATGAATACAATAGTAAATAATGTATGTTGGTCTGCAATCGGAGATTCGTCTCCAGCTGTGCTGGTCAAACTCTCCGCCTTCGGGCAGAGAGAATCCCCAGATGAGGCTATATCGAAGTGCAGAGTCTCATTTCAGGAAACAGCTACCCGATCTCCTGTTTATACGAGGTCTACGGGGAATTTTTAGCCGAGCCCACGGGCTCGGATACCCCACATTAAATTCGGACTTGTGCCACATCTGACCCCGTGGGACGGTTGGTAGATATCCTGCAGTTGGAGATTCGTCTCCAGTTGTGCTGGTCAAACTCTCTGCCTTCGGGCAGAGAGAATCCCTAGACGTGGCTTTGTCAAAGGGAAGAGTTTTGTCTCGGGAAACAGCTACCCGACCCCGTTTTTATACTGGGTCTAAGGGGAATTTTTGGTAGAGCCTACGGGCTCGGATACCCCACATTAAATTCGGCCTTGTGCCCCATCTGACCGTGTGGGGCGGTTGGTAGATATCCTGTGGTTGTAGATTCATTGTGGAATTCACTTGACTCACTTATAGAAGTTGACTACTTCTACTCGCCACTGGCGAATCTTATATGTGTTGTTCTTGTCCTAAGTATTATCATTCATTACCAACTTTCATGTGATTATTCTATTCGGTAACCTAGGTTACAATAATTACCTACCTATTTTTTGCGTAAAGAACTTATCATAACAATTTATACTATATTCGGACTATTGTCCTCATCTTTGTTGTTTTTATCACAAAAGGCTGTTCAGCTTTCCGGCCTTCCCCAAGTGTATATCAATCTGGATAATTTACAGGGAATTAAATAAAGGGTTCCGTTCGGAATTTTCCGTAGGCTACCCAGATCGATATACACCTGAGGAGGACCGGAGACCACAACAGCCGAAACGTTGTGATAAAAACAACAAAGATGAGTATAATAGTCTGAATACAAATAGTGTAAATAATGTTAACTCCTCATCCCAGTAATTCAAACAAAAATAATCATAAAAACATTAACGATTGAAAAAAAAAAAATTGAACGATTTTATCAAAAAGGGAAGTAATACAAGATTAAATAAAAAACAAACTTTTTCATAAACCATAAAATGACTCACTTTACTTTTCTAGGAAAATGTATCATTGAGATTTACATTTAAACTGTTGCCACCTACATACAACATTCTCCAAATGTTTGTCATGAACAGAATAGAAAATAGAAAATTAAACGTTATCGAGATAATTACAATCTTTTTTCAACGCTATTTAAAATGGTGTAAAACGAAGACGCAATTATTAATTCATACAATTAAAAGAAAAAAAAATGATCGTTCCCAGATCCCCGACCAATAAAATAGCCCTTTTCGTATCTGCCTGTTTGGATGTTGATGATCTAAATTCGTTATTTGCCTTTATATTAGGTTGGCCAAAGAAAGCGGAAAGAAAACGACAAAATTTTATGGGGCAACACCAATATTAATTCTTCAAAATAAAGTCCATCATTCACGACAGCGATCAGCCAGCATCCAAATCTGTCCCAGATACCAGACTTTGAACAAACAAAAAAAAAAAACTGTAAACAAGCTTCATCAAAAATATTGAATCGCTGGTCGCGGAGGAAGCATACCATTGAGCGGAATAGACCATAGCCACCCGGTACAGCATTGGGACTGAATGGTGGATGTGGAAGAATCTCAACACTGTCCATCTGTGTGGACTTCTCTTTAGTCAACCTGGCAGAGTGTGGCCTCGCATTGTCTGGCTGAAACAAAGCCAGGCATCGATTGACCAAATCAGGATACACCTTTAGTTTGTCGTACACGCGGTCTAGCTGCTGGCAATACATTTGGGTATTGATGGCGCGACTGTGTGGAACAAGCTCGAAATGCAGTACCCCTAGGAAATTTCACCATACAGAGATCAAGATATCTTGTTTACTTTCCGCTTCCTGAGTCAAGACTTTATGGTCAGCCGAGTATTTCGCTTGTCTAGCCCAACACATTTTTTCTGTTACAGAGTTCTTTGCAAGTATTTAGATGATAACAGCGGAAAAGCCGTTTCCAAACAGGAAACATTCGACATCCATTTTATTTGTATTTGCACCCCCTCCACGAGGTCAGGTTGTGACTCAAGGCCGGTTTAATGTGGGGAGCCCGTGCGCGTACACCCGGGCTAGGAATTCCCCGAGTCCCCGCAACCGTCGGTTGCGCTGGCCTCGCTGCGATCACCGATCCCGTTCTCTAGTACAATGGGAGGGCGCGGCCTCGGGCATCTGTTCCCTAGGGCCGGTAGCTCCCAGTATAATTTTGCTCAGTTACAACTCTGTCCTCTGACTGATCCTCCTCTGTGCGCACTCTGCCCGAAGACGCAACATTCGACATTCATAGACGGAACAGTTAGTGTTTATTGTAAGTTAAATTTATGAAACATTTTTTTTATTAAAAAAAAAAAAATTAGACTTCTCAAACGCATTAAATTGTATAGCTCTTTCTAATAGTGATGGAAGTTTCCTTCCAAGCTTTTTGTTTTTTGTCGTGCGGAAAGTTAACTAAAAGATTATATCATTATTTTCTGTAACTCATTTTTCTTTTTGCTGCTGTTGGAAATATTTATGTAATGTGGATTTTGTTGCCTCGTGAAGTCCTTTGTGATTTTGCATCGCCAGTCTTTACTGTACCTATCAAACTAGGAGTAAATAGTTGTTGTATCAGCTCAGATACCGAGTCGAGAGCTGATGATATCGGGAAAGTCGTTGATGAAAATTAGGAACAAAGTTGGTTCCAGGATAAAGCCCCGTGGGGGACACGCACATTAATGTAAAAAGATCTAGAGGAGTGACCGTTCATGACAATTCTGATTTCGCGTTTTGATAAGAAAGATTGAATCAAATCAAAAGATTCGGCCTGAAACACAATAACCGGTCAATTTGTGAAGAACACTAGTATGCCAAACCCTTTCAGACGCCTTCGAGATATCTAAATCCACAGCCCGAGCCTCGCCGTTCTTATCTAATTCATACTATCAGCAATAACAGTTAAAACATCGCCAGTCAACATAGAGAAGCGAAAGTCATAATGTATTCAGCAGAAAACCACGCGAGGTGAGATGTTTAACCGATTCGGAGTTAAGTAGATCATCTAGTGATTTGCCAAAAAGAGGTAGAGGAATATTGGAGGTCAATAGTTCGGAGGACCAGGCAATTCACCCGAGTTCTTAAAAACAGGAACCACAGAAAAAGTTTGGTTTAGTTTGTTTTACGGCATATCAACCTCAATGGGTTATTTAATGCCGACAAAATTTTTATTGCTGGTAATATTTTGTTTTGTCAAAATTCTATTTCTGGTAATATTTTTTCCTCAAAAATTTATTGCTTGTAATATTTTTTTTTCAAAAACGTATTGTTGGTAAGTTTTATTGCTGGTAATAATTTTTTTACAAGTATTTCTGGTATTAAAACCTATTTTTACACTTTCATAGTGTTTTGACCCCAGTTTCGGAGTTAACTATTTGCCCATAGCTGGGACCCTAACCGGGTCAGGGTGGTCCTGGGAACTCTAGCAATTAAGAGGTGGTTCCACGCTCCCCAAAACCTTCTGATCAGAGGCCTTGCTACTGGACGTAGTTTATCGTCTTACCTAGGATGGTACAGAATAGGATTTCCAATAAGATGGAAAGCAAGAAACAACAAGTCAGTTGTTGTTGGGCTTAGAGAGAACAAGAGCCTTTTCATGGGCACATTTCTTTAGGACTGAAGCAGAGATACAAAGGACAGGAAATTGTGGAGAGCCATGATCGCCTACGTCCTTAGAGGACACGGTATATAAGGAAAAATACTTTATCATTACTTATAGGTAATTTGCAAGAGATCACTAACATTACATCTGTAAATAGTCTCCTATGTGCCTCATACATTCAAATGGATGTGAAAACTTAGAAATTGATAACATCTGGTAATTCTGAAATTTTCGAAATATGACCAAGAAAAAGATTTCCAGTAACCGTACAAGACTCCTGTTTTTCTTGAGATTTCAACTCTCTCGCTAGAAATGTCATAATTTTGCTAAGTGGCGGCTGGCCACTCGTATCAGAGTATGCCTGTCTAATAGGGCGCCTGGCCAATCGCAGACGTCTGCTCAGGCACATTTGTGTTTGTTTAACAGTCCACCTGTCGTTTATACTGTAACTATGCTTAGAGGGACTTAGCTACAATTTCTGAGAGAGGGCGCATTATCTGGTGTAATCAATAGTCTAAACAAGGCCTGTACGCTCAAACCGTCGACCACGATGACTTATAACTTCAACGGCTCGCAAATAGTTCCGTCCACCCAATTTTACTTCCAATGTATGGTTTTCAGGCAAAGGAATCGCCTCCCCAGGGCGATAACTTCAACATGTCCCCCCTTCCTGATAAACCGACCATGATGAGATTCGAACTCAAATCTTATGGTCGGAAAGCGAGCGTTCCAGCCACACTAAGTACGAATTGACATAAAGCAGTGGAATTCAAATGTTTTGCTAACGATATTCTGTAAATGAAAATAAAAATAAAAGTGTGAACAAAGTTAAAATCACGAAGCTTAGATTACAGAGGATAGAATCCGGGCAGTTATTCAACGTCAGATTCAAAAATAATATACAAAACAAACTGTTTGTCGACACGTTATGTTGGAAAAAAATTCAATATGGCCGACACCCCCTTTCAAACTCATTTAAATTCCACGACTTAATCAATGGCAGAATAACTCCTATCTTTCTGTCTCGAGTATGTATCCACTACCGCCTAGGAGTGTTGCTAAGCTCCGCCTTTCTTTCCAGATACTGAGTAATCAAGCCGTCTCTCTGTCTTTGTGAACTAAATTCTTCCTCTCCGCTAGATTCATGACGTCACACCTTTCTTGACCAATGAGCTTACACTTCATGCGGGGCAACAAATTTGGCCGTGTGTGTAAGGTTTTCTTAAAATTTTTGTGGTTCAGATTTTATTTACTACTCGATGTTTGTGTTGCATCAATCTATTTTCTTACTTTATAGCAAACTGACTAATTAAAAGTATAAACATTTTTTTCCTTTTACGCTAGAAGTCCTCGTTCAACACTCTTATTTTGACACTATTATGGCCTCTGAAAATAAAGCTATTTTGTCTCTCTGTGAGAAGAGACAATATTTTTGAAAGTTTACTCTGCTTTGTTCTTCACGTAAGTGGAAGCAAATTGAGAAGTTAGGGAGATTCTTTATGTACCGTGTCTCTTCGGGACGTTGGCGATCATGACTCTCCACAATTTCCTCTCCTTTGCAGCACTTAATAAATTTTATTTTTTTGTTGTCTCTCCTAAACCCTGTTCTGCCATTTATTTACACAAGTTAGTTAGGTAGATTATGAGCTGTTTTCCTCTGTCTCGCTTGCATTCAATGTCATGTGGGTATCAAATTTACCAAGCTTTCTTTCCTCATTATGTGCCCGAGAAATTTTCAACTGTCTTTTTCTGATGTTAGCTATAAGTGTCCTTTTTTCTGTATAAGTGTCCTTTTTTCTGTAAAACTTCATCGTTGCTCACATGTTCAGTCCATAGTATTCTCAGTATCCATCTGTAGAATGACATTTGTATCGTCTCACGTTCTTTCCAATGGGAAGAGTTGGTCCAGTATGTCTTTTCTTTGTTGCTAACGAAATTTTCTGTTTCTTTATACTTTGCCTAATTTCTGGTAGGCATATTTCGCTGTTCCAATGCGCCCTCGGACTGTTTAAACACTTCCCAGATATTTAAATTATTGTAATTGCTTGATTTTGCCATGCCCAATATGTAATTTGCATGTTGGGTTGTCCCTTTTTCTGACAACCATGCATTGTTTTCTTTCCTTTACTACCTTCTGTAGGAGTTCTTGTAGCTTCTCTTCTGTTTTTGATTCGCAAAATAAGTTGTTTGCCTTTACCGTTTGTGTAATACCAACCGAGGTGGCCCACGAAGTTCGGGGGTATCAATATAAATTCCTCCAGCAGGAATCCTTTTAAGGTCTAGCGGTATGAGATAGCAGCGAGGATATTTACCTTACAAAGGAAAAAATATTGCAGCTTTTTTTCTGAAGAAATCATGGATAATTAGTATTAACAAATTCTAAGCAGGTTACACCATTGAGCTTGTGACAGGGATGAACGTTTGTCTGTCACTTATCTCTGCAGTGACTCACACTGGAGTTTCAATCGGTCACAGCGGCCCCAGGGAAGGAGACGCAAATTAAGAAGTTGGCCATAAAGGCTGATAATGCGGCTGACTTAATATGCACTGAGACGTTATGATTACTCAGAGTTCCGAACGCCAAGCGAAACACAACTGACAAACTGCTGGACAAAGGTTACTGGCGAGATTGGACGAATTGATAAAAAGAATAGATAAGTTCATTTTTAGACGTTCCGACAGGGACAAAATCCTCTCCTCCAGTAGGAAAAGAGAGAGAGAGAGAGAGATTCTTTCTTTTTTTCTTTCTTCCACTGAGATGTCTTTTTCCCTCTTTCCACGCGATCAAAGTAGAATAATCCATTACTTAAGCGGTATTGACATGAGAAATTAAACACTTTCAACTTCCCTTCTTTCTTTCTTTCTTTCTTTCTTTCTTTCTTTCTTTCTTTCTTTCTAGCCAATCTCCGTCTTACGAATACTTGTTTTAATAATAATTTAAAAAATAATTCGTCAGACGATTTTATTTAATTTACTGGAATTGGATTTTTGACGATTACTGTACAAAGTAATCGTCAAAAATCGTCATTAGATACTGTCCTTCTAAAAAATGATGTTTTTATCGCGGTGGAACTACCTCTTAATTGCTATTGTTCCCAAGGCCATACTGACTCGACGTGGTAGCCCCTGTTAGGGTCTCAGTTATGGGTAGATAGTTAAGCCACAATCTGGGGTCAAAATACTAAGAAAGTGTAAAAATAAGTTTTAATTCCAGCAATACATTTTTGAAAAAAAATACCACCAATAAAAGTTTTGTTTGCATTAAATAACCCATTGAAGTTGATATGTCTTAAAACAAATAAATTTTATTCACTCCTTAATAATGTTTTAAATTTTTTTTTTATTATTTCATCACACTCAGTCATTTCTTGTATCTTAGTGGTCTTACAGTTTTTCTTGGGGTGAAATGATAAAAACAAAACAAAAAAAAACAGGTTGATGTTTAATCCTTATTTTCTTGCTTTTCTTTACTACCTTCTGTAAGATTTCCCGCATTTTTCTTTCCGCGGCTGCCATCAACGCGTTGTCACCTGCATATTTTATATTGTTAAGATTATATCGACCAATAATAAATCCTGATAGGATATCTAGCTGTCTTGGTACCATTTCGCAGTGAAAGTTAAATAAATCCAATGAGAAAGCGTATCCTTGTCTTATAGCTTTTTCTATTTTTGTATACATTTTTTAATTAATTTTCTATCCACATGCAGGCGGTTTGTTCATTGTGAATGTTTCGGATTGTTCAAATGTCTTTCCCAGATAAATACCGTATGTATTCGCGCATACCTTGAAGACATAATTCTGAAGCTAATTTGACTACAGTAAAAGGATATATAATTTGGTCAACGGCCTAGCCAACAGTAGTACATAGTACTAATTAGTAGTACTAATTAGTAGCTAATTTTATATCTTGTGTATCATATGACCCCCTTCAAATTAGCTTCAAAATTAGCTCTTCAAAAGTCGCATGATATGCGAGTATATACAGTCATTTTTTCTAGCAGTTCAAATAGATCTTTGTACCGTACTTTATCAAATGCTTTTACGACGTCTATGAAACATAGGTATAGATGTTTTCCGCGTCTTTATTATTCTTTTTGATACCATCATGGTTATAATTATTTTATTTCTTGTTCCAGTCTATTGCTGTGCCAAAGTATCCTTCACGCATGCGTAGTTCCATATTTCCAAAGTTTCATTTGTCAGGAATGGCGAGTATTTACTGTTATTGGTTCTGGAATTGAGAAGCATCGACGCTGTTCGCGTCCAAACAGATCCGAGTTCTCATTTCCTTAACACTTTATTCAATGATATGTTCACGTACTTCCTGAATGCGACTAAACGGACATACTCAACACTGACCATCCCTTAGGCTGGTGGCGCGAAGATTAGTTCTAATCTGACGTCATTCCATGGACAACTTCCTGTTAAATATGGAAGCCTTCTTTGATGAATGCACGAAATTTAGAACGGGACAAGTGAAAATAGAGACTGCTTTGCAAATAGATTACTAATTCTGTCAGTCGGGAAATGAAAATAGGTGTGTAACAATGTAAAAAATTGTTTTGGACTGAATTTACAACAAAGGGAAAAGAAAACTACGAAGAGCTTCTCAAGAGATTAAAAACACTTTCTTTGTTTTTTCTCTTCTTCCTTTCTTTATATTTCTACATTTTTTTTCTTTCTTTTTTCGGTTATTATTCTTGCCATTTTTTCATTCGGTTTATCTTTATCTATTTATTTACTATACCGGTTTTTCTTTTACATCTTTCTGTTCTGTTCTGTTCTGTTCTTTCTTTCGTTCTTTCTTTCTTTCTTTCTTTCTTTCATTCGTTTACCGTTAATTATTTTGCTTTACTGTACTTTCTTTCTTCTGTTAAGCAATTTTTCTTTGCTTTACCGTTATTTACTTATTTGCTTTACCGTTATTTCTTTCTTTCTTTCTTTCTTTCTTTCTTTCTTTCTTTCTTTCTTTCTTTCTTTCTTTCTTTCCATTACTTCTTTCTTTCTTTTTGGAAATGGCGTATATAATCGACTTTCCATGGTCGTAAACATCAGAATTTTTTGGGAAGAGTTAAAAAATAAGAAACAAGGCAACAAATGTACGAAATGACATCGTGAATATATGGAAAATATTTCCAAACATTAAATTAAAATTTTTCTTTTATTCAGAACTTTTCACGAATCATAAAGACGAAAGATTTGAAGAAATTAATTACTAAAACAAGATTTTCCAGATGTCAATGGAAAAAACCTTTGCAATTTTAAAAAACTTAAACAGGACGAGATGATCAATGCAAAATATATTTGCTGCTTAAATCTATTGCCAATTCGTCCTATATTGTTCAAATATTTTAAATCAAAAACTGACGAAGGAATACAAGAAGAAGACAAAAAAAAATTAATACCATTTCAAGTTCAATTTGGGACTAATCAAAGTCATTTTGGGACTAAGCAAGTTTATAATGAAATAGTTCAGAATGGGACGTAGCAAATTCTTAATGAAATAGCCAAGTTCAGAATGGGACGTCGCCAATTCATTGTGAAATAGTCAAGTTCAGAATGGGACGTAGCAAATTCAAAATGAAATGGCCAAAATCAGAATCGGACGTATCAATTTCATAATTAAATAGCCAAGTACAGAATGGAAGGTAGCAAATTCAAAATGAAATAGCCAAGTTCAGAATGGGACGTAGAAAATTCATAATGAAATAGGAAAGAACAGAATGGGACGTAGCAAATTCAAAAAGAAATTACCAAGTTCAGAAAGGGACGTAGCACATTCATAATGAAATAGCCAAGTTCATAATGGGACGTAGCAAATTCATAAGGAAATAGCCAAGTTCAGAATGGGTCGTATCACATTCTTAATGAAATAGCCAAGTTCAAAATGGGACGTAGTAAATTAAAAAAGAAATAGCCAAGTTCATAATGGGACGTAGGAAATTCATAATGAAATAGCCAAGTTCATAATGGGACGTAGCAAATTCATAAGGAAATAGCCAAGTTCAGAATGGGACGTAGAAAATTCTAAAAGATAGTGCCATGTTCAGAATGCAACGTGGGAAATTCATAATGAAATAGCCAAGTTTAGAATGGGACGTACCAATTCAAAATGAAATAGCCAAGTTCAGAATGGGACATAGGAAATTCATAATTAAATGGCCAAGTTCAGAATGTTACGTTGCAAAGTCATAATGAAATAACCATGTTCAGAATGGGAAGTAGAAAATTCAAAAAGAAATTGCCAAGTTCAGAATGAAACGTAACAAATTCAAAGTGAAATATATAAATTCAGAATGGGACGTAACAAATTCTAAAAGAATGTGCCTAGTTCAGTATGGGGCGTAGAAAATTCAAAATGAAATACACAAGTTCAGAATACGACGTTGCAAATTCATAATGAAATAGCCAATTTCAGAATGGGACATCGCAAATTCAAAATGAAATTGCCAAGTTCAGAATGGGACGTACCAAATTCATATTGAAATAGCCAAGTTCATAATTGGACGTCGCAAATTAATAATGAAATTTCCAAAATCAGAATCGGACGTAGGAAATTCATAATCAAACAGCCAAGTTCAGAATGGGTCGTAACAAATTCAAAAAGAAATAGCCAAGTTCAGAATGCGACTTAGCAAATTCATAATGAAATAGTCAACTTCAGAATGGGACGTCGCAAATTCAAAAAGAAATTGCTACGTTCAAATGGTACGTAGGAAATTCAAAATGAAATGAACAAGTTCAGAATGGGACGTAGCAAATTCATAATGAAATAGCCAAGATTAAAATGGGACGTAGCAAATTCATAATTAAATAGCCAAGTTCAGAATGGGACGTAGCAAGTTCAAAAAGAAATAGCCAAATTCAGAATCGGACGTAGCAAATTCAAAATGAAATAGCCAAGTTCAGAATGGGACGTAGCAAATTCATAATTAAATAGCCAAGTTCAGAATGGGACGTAGGAAATTCAAAATGAAATTGCCAAGTTCAGAATGGGACGTAACAAATTCAAAATGAAATTGCCATGTTCCGAATGGGACGGCGCAAATTCATAATGAAATAGCCAAATTCAGAATCGGACGTAGCAAATTCATAATTAAATAGCCATGTTCAGAATGGGACGTAGCAAATTCAAGAAGAAATAGGCAAGTTCAAAATGGGACGTAGGAAATTCTAAATGAAATCCCCAAGTTCAGAATGGGACGTCGCAAAATCAAAATGAAATTGCCAAGTTCAGATTGGGACGTCGCAAATTCATAATGAAATAGACAACTTTAAAATGCGATGTAGCAAATTCATAATGAAATAGCCAAAATCAGAATCGGACGTGGCAACTTCATAATTAAATAGCCAAGTTCAGAATGGGACTTAGCAAATTCAAAAAGAAATTGCCAAGTTCAGAATGGGACGTAGCAAATTCAAAATGAAAATGCCAAGTTCAAAATGGGACGTAGCAAATTCAAAATGAAATTGCCAAGTTCAGAATGGGACGTAACAAATTCAAATAGAAATAGCCAAGTCAGAATAAATTCGTATCAAATTTAGAGTATCTGACACTGTCATTCGTAAGACAGTCAGGGAAAAGTGAAGAAAGAAAGACATGGATAATGTTAAAAAAGTGAGAATAAGAGAGAGTTATTGAAAATGAAATGATTTGGGAGCCAATAGGGCAAATCTCGGAAGTCCTAAGAAAAAGCAGCACGGAAATACTGAATGCATATATCAAGACAGAATTTGAAAATAGTTTGGTATATATAGAGATTTTAAGTGCTGAAAGTTGCATTCAAAAAACACACCTTTCATGAATTTTCTTGATTTATTTATTGCTCCTCGAAGATAAAATATTTCAATATTAAAGTTTAGTTGATCTTTAAATATCTAATTTGAATGTCGTTTTTAGCAAAATAATTGCTCAATCCCAAATTGAATTTGCCTAGTCTCAAATCAAATTTGCTTATTCCATTTTGAATTTGACTCTTTCATTTTGAATTTGCTTAGTCCTATTTTGAATTTGACTACCCTATTTGGAATTCGCTACCTCCCATTTAGAATTTGAATGTCCCATTTTGAATTTTCTACGTCCCATTTTGAATTTGACTGTCGCATTTGGAATTTGCTACGTTCCATTTTGAATTTGACTGTCCCATTTGCAATTTGCTACGTTCCATTTTGAATTTGACTGTCCCATTTGCAATTTGCTACGTCCCATTTTGAATATGACTATTCCATTTTGAACTTAGCTATTTCATTATGAACTTGCTTAGTCCCAAAATGACTTTGATTAGTCCCAAATTGAACTTAAAATGGTACAGTTAAAGATTTGCCGATAACGGCTTTAAAGTTGAAACTCAAAGAGAGCAAGATAATATTAGTCATTGCTTTATTGTGTCTCTTAATCTTATGTTAATTTTGCACTCTTAACTATTAACACGAGTCATTTTTATATTGACCCTTTATTGAAGTCACATTACGTTGGGACAAAAGAAAGGAGAGTGACCCATTGTGACTTCTCGGATTAACGTTTTCTGCTTATATGAACTGGAAAGATTATATTGAATCAATTACTAAATCTGCTGCTAGGAAAGTTGGTTCACTGTGTCGTGCTAAAGAATTTTTTTCCCAGAATCTATCTTAGATATTTATAAGTCTACCATTCGTCCTTGCTTTGAATATTGCTGCTACATATGGCTGGTGCTTCGGCTATATATAGATTCTTGATAAAAGCCAAAGAAGAATCTGCAATGTTATTGGTCCTGACCTGACATCTCGCTTTCAGTCACTTTCCCGCCGCCGTAAGGGATCTTCCATGTACCTGTTTTATAAACACTGTCGGCATGTAAGTATCTCAGACACACATAAAGAACGTTGTTCTGAACTCTTTCCAATTTTAACTTCATTTCTCGCTTTCCTTTTTTTGTTGCACGTCCGTTTTATATATTTTGTAATTAAATTTTATATTTATATTTATTAAATTTGAATTTGTTTAAATTGTACGGTTCTGGTGAAATTTCCGCGATGGTAGCTAGACTTTATAAATTTAAGCGCAGTACTCGATGGGCGGTAAGTTCTCATAATTTACAGTTGAAAAGGCTAGATGTTACCGTAAGTTCTATGCTAACAATGTCTTCTCTCACACTTCTCGCTCACAGAACTCTCTTCCTAGTCAAGTTTGATCTTCAGAAATTTAAATGCAATATCAATCGTTATCATTTGTCTCTTTAATACTTGTTCTTTTATTATTCTCTCTCCTTAATAGTGTTTTGTTTTTGTTCGCATATTCTCTCACACTCAGTTACCGCTTGCGTCTTAGTGGCTTTATTGCCTTGCTTGGGGTGAAATCATTAAAAAGAAGAATAAAGGAATTTCCATTTTGGAGAACCAATGTGTCATCGTAATTACTAACTGTACGTAGCAGTTAAGAATAATTTTCGGATATACTATCATATCTTAGTTTGTGGCAGCGTACACAATGGATTAAATGATAACTGCTATTCTCCTCTATGACAACGCAAGGCTACACGCGACACGGATAACACAGTACAATAGTTTGGAATTTGGTTGGTCTGTTCTACCTCACTCGCTATACTGACTTGACCTTGCACTAACTGATTATTAACATTTCCATCGCTGCAAAACCCGTTCATGGGGCAATGATTGTTACCCCCCCACTCGTAGAAGTTCAGTAGGATTAGATACCTATTAGGCGTTCATAATTAATTATACGTAGCAGTTAAGAATAAAGTTAAACTTCATGAACATATCTTAGATACTGGCAGCGTACAACGTGGATTAAAGTATAACCGTCGTTCTGTGGCAACGCAAAGCCACATACGGCAGGAATAAAAGAGGAAAGAATTTGGGAATTAGGTTTTTCTGTGTCGTCCATTACTTCAAGCCAAATCATGGTGCAACTTAGAGATCAGAACGATTTTTAGTTTCGATTTGGGTTGGCGATAGTTCGCTGCTGTAGTCGTCTAAAAAATGTTTGATTTTAGACTTGGAATAACTGTAATTTATTTAATTGAAGTGAATATATAAGATTTATTTCAGTTCGGCTTGTTACATTATTTTATGTTTATCGCAAAAATATTCTTTTTTTGAGTGAAATTCACTAAAAAACAGTAATTGAAGATTTATTAAGAATGTTTTTACCTAACGTTAATTTCATATAATTAAATTCAATAAATCTAATTAGATATTTTTAGATATAGTAAATGAAGTGTGCAAACTATTAATCCTAATTTTGCTGCTAAAACACGCCTATTTAAGAGTCAATTGCTTTCTAGGTACTTTTCTAATCACAAAAAAGTATATTTATAACAGAATAGGTCAATATAACAATAGTTACTTAATGTTGATTTTATATCGTGTGTTAGACTATTACCCACCCCGTGACAATAATCACAGGCGGCAAGATATTGAATTACCGCCTTATGACGATAATCACAGACGCTGTGAGATTTGAAAGCCTCTAACCTTTTTGACTTTGGCAGCGACAAGACGTTCTCTTCTCGTTTTGCCGGCATGTAAGTATCTCAGATACGCATACAGAACGTTGCTCTGAATTCTTTACTACTTTAACTTCATTTCTCATTTTCTTTTTTTGTAACATGTCTGCTTTATATATTTTGTAATTATATTTTATATTTATTAATTTTTTTTTGTTTAAATTTCACGGTTGTATGTCTTGTTTTTGTCCGGAGACACGTGAGTCCGACGATATTGTTTGCGGGACAAATTCCCGCAACACATTCCAGAATTCATACTTCCGATCTCGTTTTAGTTTCATTAACGCAGGTTCAAGGTAGATAATTATTTAAAGATTAAAATGCAGAAACCATTCCTTACGGAGCGGGGACGATGGATTCGAAGCCCTGCCAAATTGTATAATAATTATATTAAGTCCTTAGAAAAGGATAAATATGCCATGTTGAAGAGGAGTAGCGTTTCGAGCTAAGTTAATGATGCATTTAATCTACATTTGCTTTGGGTTTCTTAAGCCGACTACGGCAGAGAATTACCGCAAATCCAAACCGAAAATAAAAATCATTGCTTCGTTTGGAACGACGAGATTTGAAATAGGCCTCCAGTTATGACATTCAGTTGCACCATGAGTTGGCCTGAAGTAAAGAACGCCATGGTTCTAACCAATAATGGCATCCCAAATTTCCAAGAACTGGCTCTATAAAGGTAATCTTTACGGACCTATTCTGCTTATTTTCTTTACAATCTGAGAATGCAACCAAATCACTTTATATGGTATCAAAAAGAACTAAACCATTTTGATAATCTAATAGAAACCATTTATTTATTAAAATATTTCCAGATTGAAATTCTGTTCTCATCATATTTCTGTTCAGAAGTATGATGCTTTTTGATTCTAGTATTATTGGCCGTGTTAAGGTTTCTTAGCCACATTCGGACCGAATCGCTGCAGTCCCAAAAATCCAATGGAAGACTTATAAAATTTCTGACTAGAATATTTGCCACATTATATGGCCATTATATATCGGCTATTAATTTATAAGATTATGTTCGGATAATCCAACAAGTGGTTCGCTAAGCTTTTTTAATGTTAAGAATCGGTTCAAGCGAACCGGTAGGATGCCGCCATTGGTTCTAGCCCATCAACCGTATTCACCTGGCCTTGCACAAACTGATTATTACATGTTTTGATCGCTGTAAAACACTTTGATGGGAAAAACTTGTAGAAATTTGACTCCAAAGAGCTGCCTGACAAGTAGCAAAACATCATTGCAAATAAAGGTGAACACAAAACCGAATAGTCATTTTACTTTATTTTTTGAACAATAAAGTTGATAAAGAAAAAAAGTAAATTATTTATGACTCAACCTAATAGTTGTCTACTGATTTACTTACTGTAAGTAAACATCTGAAGCTAAAATAAAAACAATGCCTCAATAAAACAACCCGAATGTGTTGTCCTCCGCTATCTCATAGGCTGTTTGACACATAAGCGTAAATTTATGGCTGACTCCCTTTCTCTCTGTAGAGAAATCTGTAAATCAATGCCCATTGTCCTAAGGCAAGCCTCTTCTTTGTTTCCACTGACCGCAGCTAAATGTGGCTTGCCGTCCACGCGAAATCATTTCTACAGGGAAAAAAATAACAAGATACGGATTGTTAACGGCATATTTATGTCCTCTTGTTGTAAAGTAATATATCATCTTATTGATTTTTGCATTATTAACGGAGAATTTCGCAAGTGGCACAGTCCCCCAGTATCTCGTTTTTGTCTCTTTTTCAATGTCATGTTCAATCAGAACGTAGGCGTACCTGGCTTTCTACAGGTTCCTTTTCTTTATCATCTGGGAATTGCCTTGAATTCTCGGGTAAGGTGATGGGATAATTCACCGTTGCCTTTCCCGGATTATTTTTTAATACCATGTTCATGACTCTCCACTGCTTCTTCTTCTTTTATTGTGCCGTGTCCCTTCCAGACGTAGCGGTTCATGGCTCTCCACCGCTTCTTCTTTTTCTTCTGTTATTGTGCCGTACCCTTTTATGGCGTAGAAGATCATGCCTCTCCACAGCTTCTTTTTCTTCATCTTTCATCGTGCCGTACTCCTTCAAGGCGTAGGAGTTCATGGTTCTCCACGGCTTCTTTTTCCTTCTTTTATAGTTCCGTGCCCCTTCAGGACATAGGCATTCATGGCTCTCCACAGCTTTGCTTCTTCTTTTATCGTGCCGTGCCACTTCAGGTGGTAGGAGTTCATGTCTTTCCACAGCTTCATTTTTCCTTCGTTTATCATGCCGTGCTCCTTCAGAAGTTAGGAATTCATGGCTCTCTACAGCTTCTTCTTTCTTCTTTTATCGTTTCATGTCCTTTCAGGTCGTAGGTGGTCATGGCTCTCTACAGCTTCTTGTTTTTGTCATGTCCCTTCAGTATTTAGACGGTCATAGTTCTTTTTAACTTCTTATTAAATGTACCATATCACTTCAGGACGTAGTCAATCTTGACCCTCTAGAAATTCCATTTATTTTATTATTTTTAAATTGCCATACCCTCTTGAAAAGGATATTGGAGTGGTTTAATTTTGCCTTCTCCTTAATATTGTAATACACTGTCCATTCAGGACGTAGGCATTCATGGTACTTCACAGCATTCTTTCTTCTTTTTATCGTGCTGTGTCACATGAGGGCTTAGGAGATCCTAAATATCTACAGATCTATTGTCTTTATTATCTGCGAATTGCCATGAATTCTTTGGAAAGGTAGTGAAGTGGTTTCTAGTTGTCCTCCCTGGAATATTTTTAATTCCACATCCCTTCATTACGTAGGCGATCACAGTTCTTTCCATTTATTATTTATGAATTGTCATGTTTCTTGGAAATCATAGTGCTGATTTCTGTCTTTTGTATAATAATAACTTGTAGTAATGTAGTAATATATATATATATATATATATATATATATATATATATATATATATATATATATATATATATATATATATATATATATATTATGAAATGGACAAAGTCCGACAATTATTTTAAGACATTTTTATGTTTATACATTCTTTTTATAGATACAAACATTTAAGTAAATGCTCTGTTTTATAATAAACAATTTCTTGGACATTCAGGCCGGTAAATATTGTTTAATACTGTTTAATATAAAACAGAGCATTTACTTAAATATTTGCATCTATAAAAAAATGTATAAACATAAAAATGTCTTAAAATAATTGTCCGACTTTGTCCATTTCATAATATGTGACGTCATTTGTTTACATTTGGATAAGCTTTGAGCAGATATGAATGTACGTGAGAGATTCATGGAAGATTGAATTTTAAAAGCAGTAAAATCAAGCTTGCTAATCGAACGATCCTCCGTGGCACGATCGGTTAAGGGACGTCAGGCTAATTGACACTTCCGTATAGGATACAGGTTCGATTCCTGTCGGAGGACGAATTTTTTCTATGAAAATTTCTCGGACATTCAGACCGGTAAATGTTATTAATACTGTTTATTATAAAACGGAGCATTTACTTAAATATTTGTATCTATAAAAAGAATCTATAAACATAGAAATGTCTTTATATATATATGTATATATATATACATATATATATATATATATATATATATATATTATAATAAAAAGAAAGGACCGTAAGATATATAATCCGGTGTTTTGATCGATATTTTTATTTTTACATAACAGTGCTCAATGTAAATTTACAGAGCATAAATATAAATTTACTGATTTAAAATATGGTTTCTTCGCTACACAAGAATTAACGTTTAAAACTCAGTATATTTAAAAATAAGTTATTCTAAAATTTGCTTGAAGAGGAAACAGAACTAATGCTTTTAATTTAATTATATAATTAAATTTGATGTTTTAGCTCCGGTTTTTAAAACATGGTAATCCCTGTGTAGCGAAGAAACAATATTTTAATTCAGTTAATTTATATATGTCTATCAGGTCATCCCATAAGTTCTGTCCGAATTTTGAATAAAGAAAACAAGTGATCAAATGTTACATTTAATTACAGATTCAATCAACAATGTATTTTCCTTGATTATCTATGATTCCTTCCATCTATTAACAAGCTTACTAATTCCATTACTGTAAAATTCTTTTGGCTTTGATTCGAAGAACTCACAAATGTCAGTTTTAACTTCTTCCTGTGTTACAGAAGCTGTTTCTTCCAAATGATTCTGTAAGCTACGAAACAAATGGTAGTCTGAAGGAGCATGATCGGGAGAATAAGGTGGATGAAGAATTTTCTCCCAACCAAGTTCTTCGATCTTTTGTGATGTGATTCTTGCTGTGTGCGCATTGTCCTGATGAAACATCACCCGTTTTCGATTCACTAGCGCAGGTCTTTTTTTCCTCATAGCTTGGTTCAAACGCTCTAATTGCTGACAGTATATTAATTGTTGCATTAGGTATTAAGAATTCAAAGTGGATTATTCCTTGGCAATCCCACCAGATTGAAAGAAGAACCTTTTGCCCATGAAGTTCCCTTCTCGGTTGTGGCTGGGGTCCTTCCCCTTTACCAAGCCACTGTCTACGACGCTTAACATTTCGATAAAAGATCCATTTTTCGTCGCCAGTCAAAAGTCTATCGAAAAAAGGTGAAACAAGTTGGCGAGAATGGAGAGAAGAGCAGATGTAAACTCGGGATTTGAGGTTGTTTTCAGACAATTCATGAGGCACCCATTTTCCAAGTTTAGGAACTTTTCCAACTTGTTGAAGATGACGATGAACAGTTGTATGGTTTGAACTGAGAACCACTGCCAATTCCTCAACTGATAAAGCAGGATTTTCTTCAAGGGCTTCTTCAAGAAGCTTTTCGTCAAACTCAACTGGACGTCCGGTTCGATCTTAATCTTCAAGGGTGAAATCTCCACCTCTGAATTTTGCAAACTATCTTCTGCAAGTTCTTTCATACACACATTCCTCTCCATAAACTGAGTGAATGTTTCTAGCCGCTTCGGCTGCTGAGTTTCCTTTCTTGAACTCATAAAGCATTATGTGCCTCAAATGATTCTTGGGTACTTCCATGTTAGCAGGGTTTTAATCAAACAAAATTTAATTTTATTGTTCTCTGAAATAAAATTTGATCAGTTTAAATGCATCTAAACATAAAAATAATGTTCAGCTCCATTAGACATTATAAAATACTCTTTAAATTTCGTTCATTTTAACAAAAAGTTAAAATTCGGACAGAACTTATGGGATGACCTAATAGGATGGTACTTGCTGTTAATCAAATATCTCTTGCTTTTTAAAAATAGATATGACGGTGGTGGAATGGGTAGCAGCTTTGAATAAGAAATCGAAGAGCCGAGTTCGAATTGCAGTCGAGTTCGTCACATTCACTTACGTGCAAGTATCCTAGGAATAGATATGAAATCACCATCTCCTCAGCTGTGGGTCAAATATACGGATTGTATCTCGCAAAACGTATTGTTATTCTCAAACAATTTATTTTTTCCAGTAGGAAAAATACTCTGGTGTATTTCAAACAGAAGTTATATTGATTGGAATCGACTTAAAAAAAATATTCTAAAATATCTGATAAGCGCCATTTTTTGTCGTCTTTCATTGCAATGTAATTCTCGGTATTAAAAATCTCCCAAAAATAAAATATACTTTTTCTGTAACATTATTTGAGGAATATTATCTGATTTAAAGTATAATTAATCTAATTTGAAGAAAAAAAAATTACCTTAAGTTCAAAATAATACAAAAATTTATTTTTAAAACAAAACAGTAGCTGTGTTTTTAACCCACATCGCCATCAATAATTTTTACAGATTATTTCTATCGCAAATACAAATAAAGTTACAAATTTTTTAAAGTGCACACGAACTTTATGGACACCCTGTATATATATATATATATATATATATATATATATATATATATATATATATATATATATATATATATATATATATATATTTTAAATATCTCGGTGCAAAATGATTTTATTAACCTCTTCAATTTCTGATTAGTAAATATAGTTTTCACTTAATAACAATATACCCTAATCGGATGAAAGTAATGTAGAATTTTAAAAGATTTATATATTATAAATTATTACAATTAAAATTTAAATAAAGAATGAAAACAATTCTTACAAAAATTCATTATTCATCGAAAACAAAAATTTTAAGACAATATTGTCCTTAATAAATCTTATTTATAAAAGCAATTAAAAGCTTTTATAATTAAATAATGTCATAGTTTTATTGCAATTTTTATTTTACGATTCGGAGCAGATTTTCAGGAAATGAGTAGTAGTACATTCTCCAAGGACTCCTGCTTTTAACTAATAAAAAACGTTTCCGGATGAAAATTTAATTTTTCGAAACTTCATGAAACTAAGTTGGTCTCAGGTAACATATAAAAAAATAATATTTTTACCAAGATTTTCTAAAAAAAATTAATTAAAAATAAATTAATTTATTTGTGAATAAGCTCTGAAATTTTCATTAAGATCCGACAATTATTTGATTTTTGCAAGAGTTTCCAAATCAATGTGTTTTTTACAGGAAAAAAGGCTCTAAAACACTAAACTTAAATATTACGTCGACCGCTGATGCAAAGAAAAACAAGATTTTTAACCAAAATTTTGAACGTGCTAGAAAGGATTAAAAAAATTTAATAAAATAATAAAAAGATACGTTGGTCTTTCCTCTCAGTAATAAAATAAATATTTTGACGATAAAAATTTTGTTTTTATTAAGTTTGGGGCCTTTTTTTTCATCATGATATGCTGTTTTTCTGCGAAAAAGTGGAGGTATCTACATAAACATGTTTCTCGGAGTTACTTTTATAATTTACATCTTACTAAGCATTCGTGTCTTATTTAATTTTTTTCCAAACGATACTAGGCTGAGTATTCAATTGCCTTCGTGGCACTCGCTTGAACAAATCCAGGTTAAAAAAGTTACAGCTAAAAAAATTCAGAAAAAAAAGTCACGGCAAAAAGTCACAGGAAAAAAGTCACAGAAAAAAAAGTCACAGGAAAAAAAAGTCACAGGAAAAAAAAAGAAACTTAACAAGGTTAGCACACAAAGGACAAAATCCCAGCATTGAAAAGTGGACAAATTTCCACTCTCATAAATGAATTGAAAATCCAAGTAACTTTTAAATTCAAATTTTAATACCAAATTGAGACTTTGTTCACATAAAGTCGAGTCTAATGGGTACTAGGGCTTCCTAACTATGAAAATGAAAATTGTCGAATATCTGACCGTAGCATTGTTAGAAAACCTTTTTATGGCATATCTGTCTTTGTATAGGATCTCCGTGGTTTGTTTATGTCTTGGCGCAAACTTAAAAAAACAACACCTTTCTTAAAGCTTTCCTCAAATAAAGTGGCTTTTATGGGTTACTAGGACTTTTTAACTATGAAATATATCGAATATATAACCATATCGTTGTTAGAATACATTATTTAGATGTTGGATCGATTTATTATGAATTTCTGTTACAAACAGAGTAGACCCATAAACTCGTAGATTACCCGACAGAAATGGATGACTATTAATTGTGATGTTTTTCCTAGTCAAAATCGTGACTTTCAGCTCCTCCCCTGTGACCGAACAGCAATCGTCTCTTCAAAAATGTTTATTTGTGTAAGGGAAAAGTTGTAAGAAGATCTCTTAGCGTTCTCCTTCTGGTAGCAGTTCATCAAAACAAGGAAAACGTAGGTTGTTGAAAAAGCAACACACTTCTTTGTATCAACCAACAACGAAGATATATCATTATACTCGGGGGTCTGTAATAATCTTACCCACCCTGCTTATTAATTCTTTAAACAAATTCCACCTCCCTGCTCTTATTTCAATCCCAACTTATTTTCGTGGAAACCTCCTAAAAGAAAAATAACACTTTTAATGAAATGATCATTTACAATTGTGAAACTGATTCAATACAAAATTCAAAACCTTCATTCAAATTACAATTCCGGGAATTCTAAAAATTATCATATTTGATGGCATATAAGACGCACGGGAGTATAAAACGCACCCCAATTCCAGCAAGGAAAATCAAGAAAAATTAGCAATTAGTAAAATTATTAGTAAATGGTACGGCTTAGGCTATATTTATGAGGTATTATTTTGGTTACAATTAACCGAAAAATAATAGTTAAAAAGAACACGAGCTTATAAAATCTTTATTATATCCAAAGGTATGATAAAAAAATAAAAATCAAGCAATTATTACAAGTGAGCAAAACAGTTACAATTAAAATTTTATTCATTTTCAAATCCATAAAATTCACCATCTTCGTTATCAAAACGCTGATAATCATTTTCAATACTACTATCATCATCGTTAAATAATGCGTCATCTTCCGTTCCATTGAGAGCATTGCTAAGGCCACACTTTCTAAAAGATTTCGCAACAATTTCTAGTCTAATATTATCCCAAGCTTGCTTCATCCATTCACAGACTTGTGCAATGCTGTTTTTTTTTTTATTCTTCCTGTAAGTGTAAGGTCGTGATCAGGCATTGCCATTCACGTGTTCCATTGCTCCTTCATGTTTAAGTCTAAGCTGATAGGAATTGCCAGGTAGCTAATTTCGGGCGACAACCGCCAATTTTAAACCTACATACGGCATATAAGACGTAGGTAAATTTTAAAAGATATTTTTATTAAAAAAAAGTGCGCCTTATATGCCGTCAAATACGGTAATTCAAATTAAAAAAATATTCACAATCATATACTAGTCGCGTATTATGTCATCTTTTCTTGAAAAGAACATTTGGAAATGATTTCTTTCTGGCTTATCGATACTTTATGTGTCATTTAAAGCTGAAACATATTTTTGGGCTGTAAGAATAATTCCTTTTTAGATTAATATTTTTGAATGAATATTTGAGTGAATATTGCATTTACATACATACATACATACATATATATATATATATATATATATATATATATATATATATATATATATATATATATATATATATATATATGTGTGTGTGTGTGTTGGGAGTATAAAATAATTTTTCCATATACAAGTCCTGTTTTTAATCTATAGCTGAGGAAGATACAGTTATAGGAAAGAAACAATTACATAACCATACACATGCCAAACTTTATTTTCTACCTAATAACAGACAATATTTACAGTCAAGATTCCACAATACAATATACAACGTTTAAATCAAAGTGCATATTGGTTAGAAATTAACATCACTATGTGAAATATTTGACCAATCAGGAAAACTAAAACCCTATCGAAAGTCTAATTTATTTTCATAAACCCATAGAGCAGAAATGCGGGTGTCTCCATGCCGATCACAAGGGAAGAGCTAGCTACATAGCTATTTCATCACCTTCCTTCGGTGTATGCTGAAAGACACATGTATCGGCTACTTTAATCGAATCAGCTACAACAACTACAACAACAACAACAACAGCTTGGACAGTCAGTGAATCTTTGCTGACGATCATATATCGGCGACATCAAACGAATCTTCTGAAGCAACAACAAAGACGGTCAGTGAATCTTTGCTGACAATCATGTGTCGCCGACTTCAAACGAATCATCTGAAGCAACAACAAAAACGGTCAGTGAATCTTTGCTGACGATCATGCGTCGGCGAGTTCCTATAAATCATCTCAAACAACAGCAACAAAGACGGTCAGTGGACCAAATACCCAAAGACTTTAACTTTTTTTTTACCTCTTTTTTGATTTAAAAAAAAAATTCATGTACATATGTTTGTAAATACAAATGTTTTATTTAAGAGGCAAACTCATATTTTCTTTATTTTTCTTTTTATTGTTGTTTGCATTTCAGACGTTTAGATTTTTAATATAAAAAACCTGGACGAGAGAGTTTCATGCACAGTACATTATAAAGCGGGTCGCACTACTAAAAAAAAGGTAATATTTCATTAAAGATATCACAGTTATTTTCTCAACAAAAGACCATGGGCATAAACATCTGCCTTAGATTTTTTTCCTTTGGAGAAAAGATTCCTTCCCTCATTACAAAAAACTAAAATCTTCATATAATATTATCACCGATGACAGTGATTAACGCACGAAGCTGTCTCTGATTTGTTTCTAATTTATTCATTTGACGATGCAAAAACATTTTAAAAGATATGTCTAGAGAAATATAATCATCATTCACGTTTCCTGATTCTGAAGGTGTTTACACTTATGATCTTCCTTAGTGAAAATCGCTAATGGTCTAAAATGCTGACAACGTTACCTTCAATGAAATGTCACAAAATTCAAGAAACATTGTACTTGATCGTTGTTTATGTATGTGGTTATGCATGAAAATGTATGAGTAAACAAATGATAACGAAAGGAAACAAACATTTTAATAACGTTATTTTCCTTATGAAATTATTATGTATCATTGGGCTGCATGTGGCCTGAGGGTCGCAGTTTTCCCATTACAGAATAGTCTATGCATTAGCTATGCTAATTAGGTAGTCATTTACATATCACTAAAATATCTGTTAAATAACATATCGACAAATAAGTGGGTATTTGGAGTCAGCCCAGGTACATTTGTCATAGAAATAGGTTAATGTTATTTTTGTTTTCCTTTGGAGAAAAGATTCCTTCTATAATTAAAAAAAAACCCTGAAGACTTCGTCTAATATAATCACAGATGACAGAGTGATTAATTCGCGCTGTTCTGTGTGATTTCTTTTTAATTTATTCATTTGACTATACAAAGATATTTCTAAAAGAAGAAATACATTTATTATCTTGAGAAAAAACAATTATCCTTTCTGAAGCAAAATACGTTTGCACGTATGATCTTCCTTAGAGAAATTAATCAATGGTTTTAAAATGATGACAGAAGTTACCTTCAGCGGAAAGTTACAAACTTCAAGAAACACTGTACTTAATCGTTGTTTATGTATGTGGTTATGCATGAGAATGTGCGAGTGAACAAGTGAGAGCGAAAGAAAACAAACTGTTTAATAAACATTATTTTCCTCATTAAATTTGGCGTGCTATTCAGAAGGTTAATCAGACCGTATGTGGCTCGTGGGCCGCAGTTTACCCCTGACCGTTCTAAAATAATCCTACCCAAAGATGTTCTCCAGTTATTCCACCTTCCCATCTCGATTTTGAAAAAAAAATTCACCCCTCCGCTTATTCCAAACTCTACTTTTATTCAAGACCCAAGAGTATCAACAACAAACGATAAACATTTTTAACTTCATATAAAAGTTACACAATAATACCAGAAGAAATATAAATGTTCTGAGATGCCAACGAACATTCGTTTGACACTTTTGTAATGTCAATGAATACCCATTGTCACTTTCGTAATGCTCGTTGTACGAGAGACTTTGTAATCGCAGATACGACTATATTAACGCCGTTGAACAATACTGGTGTCAGACGCCTTTGAATAGCTCTCGCACTAATAGTACTTGCTCGATAATACTCGCTCGAATAGTAACCACCGTATAATGATCTGAATAGAGAAATAGTATGGTGAATAGAGTAGAAAATAGCGTTCTGAATAGTAATAGAGGATAGAGTAGGAATAGTGATCTGAGTAGTAATAGAGGTGAGATTAGGAATGCAGATCAATTAGAGAAACGCTACATCCCATATATGCGTTTCCTCTATGGTCACGTGGTCTACTTAATTCAATAATAGGATCGCCTGTGTTTGCTCACTGACGATCTATGTTCAAACTCAACTGTCGAAGAAGAAGACCCGCTTATACATTTAACATGTTTCGCTTTTATTTAATCTTCATCAGAATTTTTCTGGAAAGGAATTCCAGAAAAAAAAATTCCGCCACTTCTAGTTTTGTGTTGTTTATCTTTCATTGATAAGGTAGACGTCACGTGTCTCTCTGTCTTGTGGCGTTAATGTGTATGTGCGCGCGTGTTTACGTTTGGATTATAGTCGGCATTTTTTGTCGGTTTGGTAGCGTCGGAGTGTATAAATCCTGAAGATGATAGTGGGATATGCATTTTTATATATCAGAACAATTTAAAATAAAAAAATAAAATTCACATTTAAAATTCCAGCGTCCCCTCTCCTTCATGCGTATGTGTAATCACATCAACGCAAACATCACTTTAGTCCGATAACGTACTGAAGAACGAAACGCATCACACGAAAAAATGTTTTCAACTTTGTCTTAGAGAGAATAATATATATATATATATATATATATATATATCATAATTAAGTAATTCATCAAGTCTAGAAGAAACCTCAACAGAATGCACTGGACGGCCATTTCTTCCTAAATTCGGTACTCATCAGCATTGCGCATCCATTAACATTAATTGAAACACGGACAGTTACGTTATCAGGTAAACGTCATATCAACTGTACCAACGGACCTCGTTGACAAAGGCGCAGCTAATTTATATATATATATATATATATATATATATATATATATATATATATATATATATATATATATATATATATATATATATATATATATATATATATATAATAATTTTAATTCAAAGCACAAAAATGGCTAAAAATAATGGAAGCCTTATTAATAAAAACAAAAAAAAAACAACACGCAAGAATATTAACTATGGACATGGGCATAATATCTTGACCGCCATTTTGAAAAATGAAAACATTATATAAATACATATATGCAACAAACTATTTCTTATTTAACAGTTAAAATATTTAATCCTTGAAAATGGCTAAATGTATAGCCGAAAGCGCTCGGATAAAAAGAACACTCGGACAGCTTTTATATAATTTATCATCTGAAAAGATAAAAATATTAGATCGCATGAGAAATATATATATATATATATATATATATATATATATATATATATATTTGTGAACTTCGACATTAGCCGTGAAAATAATGGACGAAACAAAAAGATTCATTTAACTGCTTTTTGAATTTTTTTTTGTGTGCACGCAAGAATCGCCAAAGACGTAAAATAATGTGAAAAGATGAAAATAAATGTGTTCAAGGAAAAGCATTCATTTACAGAACGTCATTTTTGCTTTAAAAGTAACCAAAATGGAACTTTAAAAAAATTCTTTTTAATCGAGTTCACGCCATGCAAGTCAGTAAAGCCACTAAGACACTAGGAGAAGAATTAGAAACCGAAATATTATTAATGACCGACAACAAAAAGTGTAATCAACAAAGATGGAGCACTGCTGTCATACTTGGGCGGGAGTTGCCCAGACCTTACTCGCCAGCCTTGATAGAGTCCAAAAGGCGTCTCCGATCCCGCGTCGGTGACGAATTATTCTCCACCCTCCAACCCCTCTCCCACAGGCAGGATGGTGCATGCCTCTCGCTGTTCTCTTGCTACTTCCACGCCAATTCAAACCTTCACGGATAGGACCGGCCATGCCACTTACATAGTATCAAACCACCCAAATTCCCTCCGTATTCAATCGGTGAGAAGTAAGTTCCGCTCTAACAGCTTCTTCCCGCGAGCCACTGCTCTGTCGAACCGATTCCCAAGAAGATATTTCCATGATCGCTACAATCTTAACCTGTTCAAAGCTAAGGTTAAGCGTTATCTGTCACTCTTATACACACAAATGGCCTCCTAACGTAGCCCGGGCCTTGTACAGGGTAAACCTTACTGTAGAAAAAAAAAAGAGGAAAGTAGGTAGCGATTGACATTGCATTTAAATTTTTGAAAATTAAAGTTGGCTGGAAAGCATGGAGCCGGAATGGAGTTCCACAAGCGAGAAGTGAGAGAAATGTAACTGTTAGCATAAAACTTACGGTTACATCTAACCAGCTTAACTGCCTAGTACCGCGCTTACATTAAAAAAGTCTAGGTACCATAGCGAAGAGCTCATTCGAACGATTACCATGAAAGTACTTACAGAAAAGGCATAGAGAGGCAACCTTACGGCGGTGGGAAAGTGACTGAAACCGAGCCTCCAGATCAGCACCAATAATATTGCCGATTCTTCTTTGGCTCTCATCAAGGAACACTAGATAAATAGCAGGCGCACTGGGCTATATATGGCAGCAATATTCTAAGTATGGACGAACGGTAAACTTATAGATATATATGATAGATTCTGGAGAGAAAAATTGTCTCACACGACACAGAGAATCAACTTTCTTAGCAACTGACTTAACAATGGATTCTGCTGATGACCTTTTATCGTAGCTCTGTGCAGAGTGTACAACCGTACTGTATAACAGTTTGGTATGCCAGCTGCTCGGTAGCGGACAAGAGAGCCCACCAATGGGTTATATATGATGCCCATAAAATAATCGGTTTCCCTCTGCCCTACTTGGAGGACATTTCTAATTCTCATTGACGCAGCAGAGTGGAAAACATAGCGAAAGACAGCACTCATCCCGGTTACTACTTGTTTGAACTGTGACTCACAGGACGACGTTTTAGTTGTATGAGTTCTAGGACCACGAGCTTGAGGGACAGCTTTTATCCTCGGGCTCTGATTAAAATGAACACTGCCGTACGGTGACAATTTTCAATGTGTTTTAAACGTATTACAGGTTGAGTATCTTTCATCTGAAATTCCCAAATCCGAAAAACCTCCAAAATATGTTTTTCAGGTATTGACATGACTTGCCACAAATGGAAAATTTCAGAAAGCACTGCGAAGATACCTAGGTGATGTGCAGCTGCTGTAAGTGACTTCATTTACCCTAGGTGGGGGGGGGGGTATCCGGCCCACCTACGGAGCCTACGGAGCGATCGTCACAGAAATATCTTCATTCGTTGATTACTTACCAGGTGTTTCGTGCTCAGCAAAGATATTATTCAAAATGTGACAAAGTCCTTCATTTATAAATTTTCTGTAAGTAGCGATCATGTTTTTTGCACACGTACAGAAACTACAAAACATTATTTTTACGTGTAATCTTAATTTCGCCACTTGAAAATCCGTGCGATCATTACATGGCTAGCGTCATCACCTGTATTTATATGTGCATAATATTCATTAAGTTTGATATAAAACTACTTTCACGGTATATATATATATATATATATATATATATATATATATATATATATATATATATATATATATATACAGGGTGTCCATAAAGTTCGTGTGCACTTTAAAAAATTTATAACTTTATTTGTATTTGTGATAGAAATAACTTGTAAAAAGGATTAGAAAGAAGTAAATCTAGATTTTTTAAGGTTTTATTGAAATTTTATTTAAGTTTCCACATGTCCTCCATCATTAGCAATACAAAGGTTAATACGATTTTGCAGTTCACGGAAAACATTTGCCAACTGATTTACAGTAATGCCTGAAATCACATTAATTATTTTAGCTATACTTAAAACTAGGGACATTGAACTTTATAACATTTTTTACATATTATATCTATCGCAAATACAAATAAAGTTATAATTTTTTTAAAGTGCCCACGAACTTTATGGACACCGTGTATAAAACTACCTTCAGGTTATATGCATAAACTGTGTTATGAAATGTAAAGGGAAATCATGTTTATGCAGGGGTACTAATTGAAAACTTCCCCATTTTATACAAATTAAATAGCTTGTATTCCAAAATAAGAAAAAAAAAACAACTGAAAACCGAAGCACTTCCGGTACGAAGAATTTCGGATGAAGGATTCTCAAATGGTTTTTTTCTTCATTTTATGCTGCACGTGTATTTATCTGCGTCTGTGTGTTTGTTGGTGCATGTGGGGTCTGCTCTCCAATTGCCATTTTGCATTGTAAATGACAAGAAGAATGAATCAAAATAATCATTGTTACAGATGAACCAATGAACTTGTTTTTTTAATTCGTTATATTTATAAAGTTTTAATTCGGTTAAGAAAAAGTTTGAGGCTAAATTTCTATTTTCAAATATGAAAGTTTATGATTGGCCATGTTGGGTTACAGGCGGCGCGAATTTTGAAAGACTTGGTCTCTATTCGCTTTGACGACAAGACATGCTTCTTTCTTCCATTCGCAAAAGACTCGTTATGTAAGTTCTTCAGAGACATCAACGGAATATGGTGTTGAACTATCAACAATTTCATTTCTTTCTTAATATACCGTAGACGTGTTTCTTGTTGTTGTTGTTGTTGTTGTTGTTGTTGTTGTTCTTCTTCTTCTTCTTCTTCTTCTTCTTCTTCTTCTTGTTGTTGTTGTTGTTGTTGTTGTAGTTGTTGTTGTTGTTGTTGTTGTTGTTGTTGTTGTGTCGTGTCGTGTCCATTCAGGACGTTGGCGATAAATCTTTCCGATCCGCGGCAGTCCATTAAATATAGTTTCTTATAATTGATCAATAAAATATTCTTGCTTTTATTTGGTGAACTTACAAATGTTGTAGCAAGGACAATGTAATGTTATAGTCGATTGGATGAATCATGAGACATTTTTTTTTTAGCAAATGTTAATCAACAGTGAAGAGCCGGAAGTGATTCCAGCTGTAGTGAATTTTACTAAAAGCCGTATCTTTTGGCGTATACGTTTGACGCTAAAGTGACAACTTCCGGTTCTTTTAGAATTGTTTAGTGGTTCCCACAATAACTTATGACTGTGTGACAGATAAGGTTTATAATTTATAAACGCGCGCGCACACACACACACACACACACACACACACACACACACACACACACACACACACACACACACACACATATATATATATGTGTGTGTGAAAAATAAACTGACAAAGTGGAAAAAATTTTCGTCTTTCGCGTTTCATCCTTTTGGACTCCATCAGACTAAAGTGATGTTTACGTTGTTGCAACTACACATTCACATGAAGGAGATGGGACACTGATAATTAAATATGATTTATTCATACATTGTGGGTATTTAAGAACCTGGGCGTCAATTTAATATGGACAATTTAAAGATTTAATCAATCCCTATACACTTTCATCTTAGTAAATTGCTTTCTCTTTTAATTAAAGCAGTATTTTTTAACCAAAATTATAGTCAGACTGATTGCAGTGAGCAACTAATGCATTTAGTGAGTTGTTTTGTAAAAGATCCCTTTTGCGTTCATATAATCTTTTATTTCAATTCCTTGAGGTTTCTCCTTTATATTCTTTGTGGCAGTTATTACAGGTGATAGAGTATAAATTACTGCTTCAAGTTTTAGCTTATTATTTTGTTTTGTATTAAGTTTTTTACTGTTTTAGAAGTAGTTGTATTTTATTTATGTTGAGCTTAGATAAATTCTTTTCAATTATAGTTGTGCTTGAGTTCGTGAGTACAACATATTTTTTGATTTGTTGTTTTTGTTAGGAAGGCTAACTTTTCTATATTGAAATATTTTACGAGCCTTTTGTGGTTGGTCGCGCTTAGTGTGGGTCCTCGTCTTTGAAATGTTTTTGGTACTAGTCAGCTGTAGTCCGTTGCAGTTTCATAATTAGATCCAGCATGAATGTGATTCAGAGACGTGATTCGAAAACGTGATTTGAAAACGTGATCTGAAAACGTGACTCACGTGTAGTTGCTGCACGCTTATTTTTTACTTTAAATATATCGTTATATGTACCTATGATGGTCACTCCTTGTCGCGGTGAAAGGGCTTGCGTGACTTTGAGAGCGATGCAGTCGGGAGTTCTAAACTACTGGTAGAGCCACTTTCGGAGAATTAGGTCGAAGACGAGGACCCAGACTAAGCGCGACCAGCCTCAAAAACCCGAACAGTGGAAAAAACGGATGATGATTACAACAGATCTCAACGGCTGAACCAGTGGACGAAGAGGGCTACACATTACGGACATGCTACAGAAGGCGCCATTCGAAATTTTAACAGAGTCAGCGACAGTCAGTTGCAGTTTCCTAACTGGATTCTGAATGTCTCATTCCATATGTGCCACAGAGAAAGGTCACGAATTCAAGTGTCTGGGTCACTTCCTGACAAGTTGATGTCCACCTTAAATACTCGCCATCAGCACTTTCTCCTACTCTGATTTTCTTTCACCTCTAGCCAACACTTGCAAAGCCAAACAGCTATCGGGAATGGATGACAGGAGTAGGCTTTGGTAAAACTGGAATCTTCTCGTCTTGAACCTGCACGTTGGCGGCGAATTTAGTCATCAACGCCATCATCATAAAGGAAGCGATCAGCAAAGAAGAAATTAAATTCTTAGACACGAGATAAAGACGACGACGACATAGATTATTGTATTTTCAGTGCATTTCACTTGAGTAAAATAATATTCTTTTTAAATTTATGAATACTGAATTTTCCAGATCAAAACTATGATGACAAATGTTGCGGTAGTGTGCAAGTGTATTAAATGTTTTGATTTCGTGCATAAACCGAACTTAAAATTTAACAGATACACCCAATGCACTTTTATGCTGCAGAAACAGTCGTGGCCAAGATTCTCACCTGGAAAATGCCATTTTAATAAAAGATGAATATAATTCACTCAGACGAAAGAAAATATATATGAGATTTTTTATGTTTTTGTAGGTTCCCTGTGAATATGAGGTATTGTGTTATATGTAGGAGTGAATGGTGAAGGATGACTTCTTGTGGTGAATGAGTAAATTGTAATGTATGGATAGGTTGTGAATCTGATTAACTAGGTATGGGATAGTTAATCTTGACCAGCTTCACCCCCATTTCCCACTTTTGGCCTTGTGCCACATCTATTGCATTTTTAACAATAATAAATAATGTATCTCCCCCTCCCCTTTCTGGAGAGTTCGCCAACTTACTTTGTAGCATTTTGTTTTCATGTACTTGTCCTTACAGCTTCCTCGATTTGTTTTGAGGCTGACACATCAAAAATGTAACCGCTTTCATCAGTGAATGTTTTTCTTCTCCTTCTTTCGGTGTCTTTTATCTCGAACTTTTTTTTTTCTGCTGTTCAACTTCGAAAAAAATTCCTCTGGACTTTGTAATGAGTAATTTTGTTTTTCAAGACAACCATTTAATCCAGTCGAGAAATCCGCGCAAGCACGAATATTCTCATTTTTTTTTTCTTTGCGTACATCACTGGTGCAACCCATTTCGAATCGTTTACTTTCTGCAATACGCCAGTTCTTTCGAGTCTGTCCAAGTCTTCATTTACTTGTTCTAATGCTGCAAATGGTACGGTCCGTTTCAGTTTAAATACTGGCGTCGAACCATTTTTTACTTGAAAATTCGCCTTGAAGTTTCTACACCTGCCCAGTTCATTAGATCGAACATCAGGAAAGCATATTTTTAAATTCTTCCTTAAGATTTTTCACTTCTGCCTACCTGTGGTTTATACTGCGACTATGCTGAGCTGACCTTAGTTACAATTTCTCGGAAGGAGAACATTATCTGGTGTGATCAACAATCTGAACAATACCAGTACCTTCAAACCCCCAGTCACGATGACTTCTAACTTCGTGCTAACACAATTATCGACTGGTCCTAAATAGATTCCTCTACTCATTTTTACTCAGAAGGCTTGGATGAACAAGTGGTATGGTTTTTCAGGTACGTTGCAAAGGTGCAGCACGTTTACTATTGTCGTTATAATTAATATATATCTTAGCTATTTCACTTTATCGACCTTTTGTGTTGAAGGCAATTGTGGTGTCTCCCCTCGAGTTACTGTATTATGAAAAGTGGTGACCCAACCGCACATATGTGCAGTGTCTGAATTGCTTTGAACAACGCTTCATTACAAGTTTAAACGTTCGTCTTTTTTCTTTGCACCTTAATTTAATTAGAACAATTAAATTAATATGGAAACAATGTCGGATGCGGAAACCATGTTAAAAAGTAAATCAATTAAAATGAAAAGTATATAAATACAAATAAAATTAAAAATGGCTTCAGATTAGACACAAATTTTATTTTCACAGCAATACAGTTATAAATTCATCTATCTACACACACACGCGTACAAACGTACAGAAACACACATGTACACACACACACACACGCAAACACACACACACACACACACACACATATATATATATATGTATATATATATATATATACCGGATGTAACAGCAAAATTGTCCATTCCACAAAATGTTTGATATCTAAAAAAAAAAAATACTAAACTAATTGAGTTTTTTCCAGGTTTTCAGATAAGACGTTTAGCCATCTTGATACACCAGATCGCAAGAAACACTGAAAAACACTTTCAGTTTTTTTAGCTAGAAAGAGAACAGGTTAAAATCGTTTTATGTCAGACCAACTATGTCTTCCCAAATAAGCAATGGTGAGAGGAAGCCTTCAGTAATGGTACCAACATTCATACTCTGGCTTCCATCTTCTAAGTTTACTCAAGAACCAACAAGAGAACGGAGAATAAGTTTTAAAAAGAGGGAACGGTAGAGAGGAAAACTGGATCGGGAGGACACAACAGGAAGAGAGTTCAGCATTTCATCTTAGAGCTAAAGAAATCAATTAGAAAAGATCCAACTCAATCAATAAGACGTTTGGCACGTGAGAGAGGAGTTTCAGCAATGACAGTCCAAAAAGAAGTGAAAAAATGAAATCGTACGTGAAACCTGTGAGACTCCAGGACAGAAAGGAAGTTACAGAGGGTGGAGATCACCTTGAATAAGTTGTAAAAGGAGCCTGGAATATTATATATATATATATATATATATATATATATATATATATATATATATATATATATATATATATTTAAACGTAATTCCAATCCTTCATCTGCTTCCGATCCTTAGCTATGATTAATTAATGATGAACATGTCATTTTCGTTTAGGATCGATTTCACCACGATTCTTCTGTTAAGCATATAGAGCAATTATACATTCTTATTAATCAAAGTAGAGTCCAATAGAAAAAAGAAAAAAACTCTCGGAGAATTCCAGTAAGATATCTTTATTCATTTCTAAGATACAAAGGTTCAAAGCTTAATCTAACAAATGGACAATTTTGCTTTAACACAATTTGGACAATTTTGTTATAACATCCGGTATATATATATATATATATATATATATATATATATATATATATATATATATGTATAGAGAGAGAGAGAGAGAGAGAGAGAGAGAGAGAGAGAGAGAGAGAGCAGGCATCTCGACTTCAGCTACTTCCTCATTGCTGTGACATGTCTTCTCTCTGTCTTTTCTACAAAAATTTTCATGGTAATTGTATTGATGAACTTTTCTCGTTGGTCTCTCGACTGCATGCACTCTCTTGTGGAACTCCCTTTCGAGTCTTTGCTTTCCTGCCACCTACAATCTTCAAAAAACCTAAATGCAACGTCAATCGTTATGTTCTGTTCTTTATTTATTTTTGACCCTCCGACTGAAATCTTCTCATTCTCTTTCACTCCTAGTAACCCCTTGAATCCTGATGGCATTATCGACTTGCTTGGGGGTGAAATGATTATATATATATATATATATATATATATATATATATATATATACATATATATACACACACATACACACACAGAGACACACACACACACACACACACACACACACACACACATATATATATATATATATATGTGTGTGTGTGTATTAATAAATATACATATACATACGTTTTGGTATGTGAATTAAGTTTCGCTGGTTTTCCAGCTCATCGGGCACAAGGTATGTGTATACACAACAACATGCGCGTATACGTTTGCTTATAGCTGATCATTTGATTTGTGTAACTCTCTCTCTCTCTCTCTCTCTATATATATATATATATATGTGCGTGTGTGTGTGTGTGTGTGTGTGTGTATAAATGAATTTTTCATTTATTAATCCGACATATTTTGAATTTATTTGTGTAAATGTTATTTTAAATAGTTACCCATATTTGAGTAGATGGTCTGTTTGTATTTATTTCTTAAACAGTATATTATTTCCATCAACCGGCCTGTATATTCGAAAAATCTTGTCAGAAAAATATGCTTCCTGTTGAAGGGCACATATTTTTCTAACAAGATTTCTCAAATATTCAGAGAAACAGAGCACCTACTCAAATATGGATATTCATTAAAAATAACCTTTAAACAAATAAATTAATATATATATATATATATATATATATATATATATATATATATATGTAGCCTGACGTTTTATACCATTTAGCTACAGAGCAAGGTCGAATTACTGCACTGCTTTTAAACTACAATTTAGCCATGATTTCTCTCGAATGCTCATATCTGCTCGAAGTGTACTTAGCGTTAACAAATGACGTCATATATTATGAAGGATTAATCCTGACATTTATTTATTTACTTAAATATTTGTATTTATTAAAATAACATATAATATAATCCATTTCATAATATATGACGTCATTTGTTAACATTAAGATACGCTTCGAGCAGATATGAGCATTCCAGATAAATCATGGGAAATTTGTAGTTTAAAAGCAGCAATCTATCTATCTATCTATCTATCTATCTATCTATCTATCTATCTATCTATCTATCTATCTTATGGTTATGATTTTTTTTAACCCTATGTTCCTGTGTCATAAATCGATGAAGTTTTGTTCAAAAGTAATGAAGATGGCCTTAATTTATTTTAGTTCTTGAAGAAGGTAACCCACAAAATAAAAATTAGATTTTACCATATCTGCAATAAAGGTAAAAAATCAAAATATTTCTTTAGCTCAGTATCTGTCTATATTTATGAGATGAGGTATTATGTACACTATTTAAATTATTCAGACTATTGTGTTCATCTTTGTTGTCATATTTATCACAACGTTTCGGCTGTTGTACGCTCCGGCCTTCTTCAGGTGGTTGGAATGTCGAACTGAATCCTTTATTTCGCTTGCTGGGGTAGACTGTTCTAGTTCCACGTGCCATATCTAATGGATGTCAGTTATCAGTTATCTCCTGTTAATTCACCTATCCAAGTTCTCCACTGCCTTAACCAGGTATTGAACTCACAAAGGCGTTGGTTAGATCCAGTGATAGGACCCAAAGAGTTGTGAGTTCAGTACCTTGTTAAGAGAGACTTACGACGTTTCGGCTGCAGGGTTGTCATCATTAATAGGGAGTGATAAAAGTTTCCTTCCCAAAACTTGAGCGTCATTTTTTACTGTAGCATTTTTTTTTACTGCAGCTAGCAAGAGCGTTTTTTTTTCTTGATATCGTAAAGTTCCATTTTGCGTGTTCCTTGTGATTTTGTTTTAACCTGTTTCAAATCTTTCAGTCAACGGAAAGTCGGAGAATTTCAACTTGTTGGACTCCGGCCAATCATGAAGTTCCTCTTCTTGCAAAAAGAAGCTCCAAAGAAAAGCCATGAATGGACACCTACACTGGGTGACAGTCCAACTGTGAATAAGTGGTGGGCCAACTGACAGCGTGGAGATTTTGCGGCCCAAGATGTAGCACGTATTGACATGTTTCAATGATCGCAAAAGCTGAAGGTTTTTATCGTTTTGGTTTTGTAATCCAGGAGTAGTTTGGTATGCAGAACCTGCCAACCATGTGGGCACCAAAATATTTGATTAATAATGCTGAATGTTTCCTTATAAGGAAATATTCAGCATTCATTGACCAAGCAGCCAGTGTTATCATCGATTGTAATTTATAAAATTGTTCTATTAAAATAATTTTTTTAAAGTCCACCCTTATCCCACTGTTGATGGGTTTGCGGGCTTCGTAACCTTTTGTTTGAAGTAGTAACCTTTTTGTTTGCTGAGCGTGAAGATTTTGTGACCCAAGTTGTGTTACGTTTTGGGCGGCCTTCAACCGTGTGAACTCCTGAAATTGGTGATCAGTAAATATTATGGCCACGTATTTTGGGACTGAGGAAGGTATTTTGAGGACTGAGTCCCTTTAGAAGAGTCAAACAGTTCATGCAGAATTAGTCAATTAAGTGCCATGTACGATACAAGATTTGGCGATCATGTCTCTCCACAACTTTCTCAGCTAAATCACTGTTGATTCTTTCAGTTAATTGCCATACGTGATACACGATTGGGCGATCATATCTCATTCGATCCCTGACAGACTAGGCAGAAGATTTTCCCGCACTAAGCTATCGTTGCTTTCTGTGGTAGACTGGTTGCCAACCAAGGCTATATGAGCCAGTTTGTCCTGCCATTTAATTCATATCTTTGGCGCGGGGGGTGGGGGTAAGACGGGTTCATACATTTGCAAGTAAGGGAATGTAAAGAGTACGACTGGAATTCGAACTTGGCCCTCCGATTTTTTCTTCCGAGCCGGTATTCCCCAACGGACAAATGCAGAATACCAGTGTAAAAAGAGTGAAATCTTGAAATTGTCGATAATGTTCATAAGGGAATTTTTTACGCTGTTAACTCAATATAAGGCTCAAGAGCCGCTTAAGGTAGATGCTAACTGAATGAGTTTTGTGATATGAATATAAGAGTATGGAATGAAAACTATAAGGATATGCAGTATAGATAATGATTGACCAATAACTTAATGCCGTTAAAATTGTAGTTTTCGGGAGGGTATATACTCCGGTGTTTGTTACATAAGACAGTAATACTTGAGGAAAAGTTGTCTAAATGGAATTGAGGAAATGGAATCTTTTCTGAATGTGGAAAGAACTTTGATGATATCTATTTGATTCAAAGGAAACAGATCCAACATTGTTTCGGAATTAATTTAGTAAGAGCCGCCGGAGGAAGTACGGTGGAGTGTTGGATAGCAGCTCGGATTGAGGAATCTGATAACCGAGTTCGAATTCCAATCGAATCCATTACATTCACTTACATGCTAATACCCTTGGGAAAAGTATGAATCCTCATCTTCTCTACCCAGCTATGGGTAAATAGCAGCGCAGACTGGGTTCTATAGCCTTGGATGGCAACTGGACTACCAAAGAAAGAAATGGCAACCTACTGCGGGAAATAATCTGCCTCGTTAGACATGTATCGTAAGATACATGATCGCCTAAGCGTGTATCACGCATGGCACATAACTGACTGAAAGCCAGTCTAATGAATGATTGTTTTCTTTATTACCTCGGGATCCATTGAAGCCATTTTTAATCATTGATCTGAGAAATAATAATAATAAGAAGAATTCAGTAATTAACACTCCAGTCCAATCCATTACATTCACTTAGGTGTTAATACCCTTGCGAAAGATATGAATCCTTTTCTTCTTCCCCCACCAGGACAGACCGGGTTCTATAGCCTTGGATGGCAACTGCTCTTCCGCAGAAAGTAATGGCAACCTACTACGGGAAAAAAACTCTGCCTCGTTAGTCATGTATCGAAAGATACATGATCGCATAAGCGTGTATCACGTATGGCACATAACTGACTGAGGGCCAGTCTAATGAAGGATTGTTTTCTTTATTACCTGGGGATTCATTCGCTTGAAGCCATTTTTAATCATTGATCTGAGAAATAATAATAATAAGATGAATTCAGTAATTAACACTCCAGTCCAATCCATTACATTCACTTAGGTGTTAATACCCTTGCGAAAGATATGAATCCATTTCTTCTTCTCCCAGCAGGACAGACCGGGTTCTATAGCCTTGGATGGCAACTGCTCTACCGCAGAAAGTAATGGCAACCTACTGCGGGAGAAAATCTGCCTCGTCAGTCATGTATCGAAAGTAATGGCAACCTACTGCGGGAGTCAGTCATGTATCGAAAGATATATGATCGTCTAAGCATGTAACACGCATGGCACATAAGTGAAGAACCGCTGATGAATAGAAATAGTCCGGCCGTATATTAATATTGAGGAAGAATGCATATTCGTCTGAATCTTCATCTTTCTTCTTCTTTGTTCCTCCAGGACGTTGGCGATCATGGCTCTCCACAATTTTCTGTCTTTTGTAGCTCTTAGTAAATTGTGACTTTTTGTTATCTATGAAAAAACATTTTCTGCCATCCATTTCGTCGTGAAATGCATGGATATTTCACAAGAAATCGATCCCCCATTTCCTAAGGACCATTTTTTTTTGTCTTGAAAAATTCAATGAAATTACAAAAGCTATGAATATTAAAAAATATTCCTTTTTACTCATTCAAAAAATATAATATGAAATATTTATTGAATTCCCGGTAATGCTCTTATAAACAACTAGCAGGCTTCGCCCGCTCGCTACCGCTTCGCAACGTAAGATATATTCACTCCTTGAAATATTTGAAACAAAAATTTTAAATGAACATTTCATACATAAATTGAAGCAAAGTTTTACAAATAGATGCCAACTTGTTGAAGGCCAAGTAAAATGCAAATACTTGTAAAATGTAAAATGCAAATTTCAAACACTTTTCTACACTATATATGACAATATTCCTAAACAGAAGTATTTTTTATATGAAAATCGTAAAAAATCCTTGAATAAAAGAACACTAATGAAGGACAGTTAATTAATGAAATATACTTTTTTTTAAAAATCAATATGCAAATTAGTTAAACCTGAAGAGTGTTATCAACTAGAAAAGTCTTCGAGGTTTTAATCAACGCCGAAGTAGTTAAGCACCTTATATCCCATGATCTGCTCTCAGACAAGTAATATGATTTCCGCTTTGCCCGGTCTACCGTTGACGCGCTCACGACCAAAAAAAAAAAAAATGATATACCAAGCACTTGGCAATAACGTAGAAGCTCGAGCCATAGCTTTAGGTAACTCAAAAATGTTTGATAGGGTCTGGCACCCTGGCCTTTTTCGTAATCTTCAGGGATACGGCATTACAGGACGATTATTTGACTTAATAAAATCATTCCTGTCAAACCGTGAAATGAAAGTCATTCTAAACGGGTTCTCCTCCAGTTCCTTTCACACGAACGCAGGTGTTCCCCAAGGTTCTATCCTGGGTCCTATACTGTTTCTGATCTTCATCAACGATCTTCCTGATGTCATCAACTCCAAGCTGCCCCAATAGTAAATACGGCATCGTTGACCAAATGACCTCCAATTTGTGGTTCGCAGGAAATGGCTTGTAAACTTTAATGCCTCTAAAACGAAATTGCTTTCATTTACCCACCATAGAGAACTCTCCCTGCCTCCCAACGGTATGGCTGATGCCCAACTCCACGAAAGCGTCTCTCTGCGCCTGCTTGGTCTCACGCCGTCCTGAAGTGGAGCAACTACATTGAATCAATAGCTTCATCTACCGCAAGGAAAGTTGGTTCTCTGTGTCGCGCCAGAAGGATTTCATCGCCCGAGTCCATCCTTCAAATGTACAAATCAACCATTCGTCCTTGCATGGAATACTGCTGCCATATATAGTCTGGTGCGCCCGCTGTTCATCTCAAGGACCTCGACAAACTCCAGAGACGGATATGCAACCTGATTGGTTCTGATCTGGCATCTACTGTCACTTTCTCACAGACGTACTGTGGTTTCCCTCTGTCTTTACAAGTATTTTCATGGCAACTGCTCTGACGAGCTACTTTCACTGGTTGGGAACTGCATGGATTTAAGCTTGCTACTAGGTTGGTATCTCGATGCCACCCTTTCACTGTCGAAACGGCTAAATGTAGCCACCGCTTCTAATCCAACAGCTTCTTTTCTCGCACTTCCCCTCAGTGGAACTCTCTTCTTATCACTTGCTTCCCTGATAGTTATAATCTTCAAATATTCAAATGTAATGTCAATCAACATCTTCTGATGCCTTGACCTTGATCCCTGTCCTCCTCTTTATCCTTACTTTCTGTAACCCCTTGCATGCTAGTGGCACCCCCGCCTTGCTTGGAGTGATTTGCTTAAAAAGGTAGATATATGATACAGATATTGAGCTTTTGACGTATAAATTACTATAGAGTTGGGTTTTTTTAACCCCAGAATTGTTTGGATAATTGTGCTTCGATTTCATATTTATTCATATAGATTCCCTAATATAGGTATTACTTAATTAGCTATTATGTTTCTCTAACTCTTCAAACGTTGAATGTATAACTAATTCTAATTTCTATTTTCCCATCTTTATACTATATTAATTTTATCTTATAATTTGTCCCCTGTTCTGTCACTCATGAAATAAAAAAAAATAATTGTTTGTACGGAAAATAAGGATCTATGTACATCTAATCATCTTTAAATTAAGTGGCAGCAGAAGAATTATCATTGAACTTTTAAAAGGTAAGCTTAAACATTAATGCAATACTTAAATGCAGCAATCAATTTTAAATTCTTCTGTAGTTTATTGATGCCTATCGCATCTACTCCTCCCTAGTTATTGTGATGATGGCTAAACCAAGAGTCCGCCACAGGAGCTAACTTAAATGCCACTCCCTTTGAACCATGAATGCGACGATAATGGCTAGTATAATATATTAATATATATTTTTAACATCGCATAATCTGGCAACCCTGAATCTGAGGTCAACGAAAATCGTTGTCTGCGCCTAACTTTTCTAGGGCTTTTGAATGAGCTATGAATCGTCGAAATCGGACCAGTGAGAGCGGAGGAGTTGCTTGGACAGACACAGGCACAAACAAACACGCATACACTGTACTTTATATATAAGATTATTAAAGTATTTTCTTGTCTGGTCGGTGTCAGTTTCTTATTGGCTTCTACCACCACCCTGTATATGTATATGTATATATATTTCAATTTTCTTTAGGGGCATGGGCACAAGTACCACTGTTGTTTTATTGATTTGTTTTTGATGTGTTTAACTGTTCTGTTTTATGTTTTTTGTAATTTTCTTCTTTTTTTTACTTCCTCTTATTGTCATGAAAAAAATAAATTGGAGAATTGGGCCGAAGAGTACCTAATAGGTAAGTCCCCGCTCCCATTTGAAGTCTGTATATATATATTAATATATATATATATTAATATATATATATATTAATATATATATATATATATATATATATATATATATATATATATATATATATATATATATATATATATATATTTAAATCTGATATTAAATAAAGACGGTTTATTATTATTATTTACAAAAAAAACTCGTTAGGTAGGTCATGCGAAGTTTTACTTTGTGACTCTTCCCATCAATATGTCTTGTGAGTGTCAAATTTTCCAAGCCCTCTTTCCTCATTATGTTCCTTAGAAATTTTAACTCTTTCTTTCTGATGTTAAGTATAAGTATGCTTTTAGTTTCCATTTTCTCAAAAATTTAGTCGTTGTCCAGATGTTCAGTGTATGGTATTCTCAGTATCCTTCTGTAGAACCATATTTCTATCGCCTCGAGTTTCTTCTTCATCTGTGCGGAGATCGTCCAACATTCACTGTCATAAAGAAGGACTGATGTTACATGGTAGTTCAGTATTTTTTTCTTTGTCTCTAACAAAATCATTCTGTTTCTTAGGCGATCATGTATATTTCGATACATGACTGACGTGGCAGATTTTTTCCGCAGTAGGTTGCCATTTCTTTCTGCGGTAGACTAATTACCACCCTGCTATTTACTCATAGCTGGGGTGGGGTGAGGAGAAGAAGAGGATTCATACCTTTCCCAAGGTTATTAGCACGTAATTAAATGTATGGAATCCGGCTGGAATTCAAACTCGGCTCTATCCTGCTGTTTGCTTCTCCCATAGGTATGAAAGGTATGAATCCTCTGCATCTCCCCCGCCCCATGGCTGGGGTGGGGTGAGAAGTAGAGGATTCATACTTTTCCCAAGGGTATTAGCACGTAAGTAAATGTAATGGATTCGACTGGAATTCGAACTCCGCTCTGCGATTCCTCAATCCGAGCCGCTCCATTACTCAACCATACCTCCTAAAATAATACTTAATACTTTGCTTAGTTTTTGGAAGGCATCTTTCGTTAGCCCAATGTATCTTCGGATTTCGGTATAGCACTTTCCGTCCTCTTTTAAAACACTTCCCAAAAATTTAAATTATTGCACCTGCTTGATTTTAGCATTTCCAAGTTGTAATTTACATGTTGGGCTTCCCCTTTTGCTAACAACCATGAATTCTGTTTTCTTGCAATTGATGTTCAGTGTTTTTATCCTTTCCTTATGGAAACGATATTTTTCAAGTTAAAGTCATGATTAATACAACAGATTTCAACGGCTGAACCAGTGGATGAAGAGGGCTACGCATGATGGATATGCTACAGAAGGCGCCACTCGAAATGAGTTTCCGGCAGCATAAAAATACATTGAGTGCGTTGTTAAATTTTAAGTGCCATTCACGTTCAATATATTTGTGTTCTACCGGAACTTTCGTCATCAAAGTTTTTACTTGGAAAGTGTAGTTTTAATAAAATGAATAAAAAATAATCTGTTTTACTCAGACCTTTAATCTAATTTACTCAAACGAAGAGTCATTGAACGTACCATAATCTATGAATACCCTACAATGAATATACGGCCGGGATATTTCAGTTTATCGCCTGTTCTTTATGAATTAGGACCGACACAATGTCGAGTGCGTAAATCTTGGAAATACATTATTTTAATAATATATAAAAAAATACTTTAATTTATTTAAAATCTAATTTCTATAACGATGTCGTCATCTTCGGCTTTATCTCGTATCCAAGAATTTAATTTCTTTATTCATCGATTCCTTTATGATGATGGCTTGGTTGATTTTGTTTAGCGGCTTCTCAACACCTCTATGGATTATTTAATGCCGAAATCTAAATATTTTTTAACATAATTTTATGGCTTAAATAAAATATATTTTGAAAGCAATTGTATGCCTTCAACTACAGATAAAATGTAGAGGATTTTACTATAAATAGGTATTGTAGGTAATTTTACGATAAATAGTTGGTATTGGTAATTTTTTATATAATAATGTATTGCTGGTATTTTTCCTATAAAAATGTATGTTTATATATTTATTATGTTTTGATTTTATTTGGGAGTTTTTGCCCATAGCTGGGACCCTAAAAGGTGCTACCACCATAGGTCAGTGTGGACCTGGGAACAGCAATTAAGAGGTGATTCCACAATCACAACCGCCAATCTTCTGATCAGTGGCCTTTCAGACTGATGTAGTTCATCGTCATATGATGATGGCGCTGATGACTAAATTCGCCGCCAATGTGCGGTTTTAGGACTATAAGTTTCCTGTTTCACCATAACCTGCTCCAGTCATCCATCCCCTATCGCCGTTTGGCTTTGCAAGAGTTGACTGGAGGTGAAAGAAAATCAGAATAGAAGAATGTGCTGATGGCGTGAATTTGTTTAAGGTGGACCTCAACTTTCCCGGAAGTGACCCACACACTTGATTTCGTCACCTTTCTCTGCGGCACACATAGAATGAAACATGCAGAATCCAGTTATAATTTCGAGTGGCGCCTTCTGTAGCATGTCCATCATGCGTAACCCTCTTCATCCACTGGTTCAGCCGTTGAAATCAGTTGTATTAATCATCCGCTTGTTCCACTGTTGGGGTCTTTGGGGCAGGTCGCGCTTCGTGTGGGTCCGAGTCCTCGATCTTGCCGACAAAGGTGGCCATACCAGGAGTTTAAGACTTCCGACAGACCACGCAAACCCCTCCATCATGACAAGGAGCGACCATCAGTGGTACGTACAGCGAAATAGTTGAAGTAAAAAGTAAGCGTGCAGCAGATACACGTGAATCACGTTTCGAATCACGTTTTTGAATCACGTTTTCGAATCACGTTTTCTTTTGCTGAAGTCGATTTTGCTCCCGTGAAATAAAATTATTTTTCTGTTGACGGAAAAAAAAAAAACGAATATAATTGACTCAGACGAAGATGTCGTGAATTTTTCATTTTTTTAAAATTAGTTTATCCTAAGCAAAGGGATAACGCCAATAAAACGAAAGGGGCTATAATGGAAGTGAAAGAGAAGGAAAATACTTTAGAAGGAATTGGAAATCATTTTTTTCAAAATTTTTAATTCCAATTACTCCTCGTTATATGTCAGCGGTGGCCAGCTCGTGAGCCACATGCGACTCTTTAACCTTTAATATACGGCTCGTGGAAATATGTTAGTTGAGCACCTTTTTTTTCATCACAGGTAATATAAAAAGGTAAATAAGAAAAAAAATTCAAGCTTTATAATTATTTATTGTGTATGAATTGAGATCCCATTGGATTAAAGTAAGTAATTTTAGTGTTAATGTCTATGTATGTGTACTTTTTCTTCTATTCTTTGCTGTACAGAAATAAACCAAAAATCTTTTTCATGCATCTCTGAGTAAATGAGCTGACACGGAAATCGTCTCATCTTTACTCCCATAGCATCCTTCTGGAATTGTCTTCTCACAAAAACTGACTTTCCTATAGCTCGGGACTCAGGGTTGGACATTGGGAATCTGGGGAGAGCAATGCAGAACTGAACAGTGTGAAAAAAGGATTGTTCCTACCAACCATAGGGAAGTCAATGTGATGATGATAAATTGGATAACGAGAGGTGTTTAATGAGTAGTCAGGTGAGGGAGTAGGTGCTCAAGAGAACAGGCATTCAACAGTTAGTAGACAATTGAGAAAACAAGTGCTTAGTGGAGCAGATACTCAGTAGTGAGTAGAGAAGTGAGAAATCAAGTACTCACTGCATAGTCAGATGACTGTATAGGTCAGGGCAGGCCAAACCGCAGTTTGCAAGCCATATGTGGCCCTTTGACCTTTAATATATGGCTCGTGGAAATATGTTGGCTGATCTCCTTTTTTTCATCACAGTTAATATAAAAGGTAAATAAGAAAAATTTCAAGATTTATAATTAATTACTGGGTATTAATTGGGACCCCATTGGATTAAAACATAAGTTTAATATTCATGCTGACTAAAAATGTTTAAGAATTTAACTCCTAATTTTAATGTTAGATCTGTGTGAGGAATTGTCATTTAGTACTGAGGGAAGGAATGGTGGGAGGCAGGGGCATTAAAGAAATTTCCGGTCAGCAAGAGTTAGAGAGTAATGTCAGAAGACTGAACTCATGGGTAAGGAGATTAAAGTTTTGGGTGCACCGGAGGGGGAGAGTGGTCACGTGTGTATGCATACAAAAATGTATATGTAAATTTTGTTCACGTCTTGCGTCTCTCAAACATCTGAACTTTATCGTATATGGTTCTTACATTAAGCAGGTTTGGCCAGCCCTGTTATAAACTTATCTAAATTTTCTTGTTCTGAGGTATATATTTTTACAAATTTATTATGCTGATGTCAATGATAAATCATCGTCGACACAGTTTAAACTGAAATAGGGATCTAGGTGCCTGTGTGTAGGATGTCATATCTGTGCTTCGCTATAAATGTCTCGCGAGATTTATGAAGAATTTCTTTGTATTGTAGAATATTTTATCTCAAATGTACAAATCTCGTTAATAATAGCGAATGTATTAAATATTGGACAAATTTCTCATACATTTGTGCAATCTGTGGAGAACATCGATGTGGTGCAATGGTTAGCAAGCTGGTCCCGCTACATAAATTACGACTGAACAGTGAGTTAGATCCTTACTCGGTGCCTCATGCTTTCGGCCTTGTGCCATATCTAAAGTTCGCTTAGAAAATTATCATTTGTGCGATTTGTTCACAAAATGTGTCCAATAAGCAAACACACCTACAAAGAGCATGCGTAAACAGGATTGTCATTTGCTGTGATACGGTCTATTTTACACAGGGCCAGCGCCGGTGCAAGAGTCTTGTGCTTCTCCCAGATCTATGATACGCCGTCCAATCCACTACATTTAAATTTTCATAAGGTAGTTTTCATATAAAATACAAAATTTAGTGTAACATAATTGCCTAAACTGTGGTCCGAAAGTTTTGTCACCCTATACATAATATAATTTTCTATTTCAGATGGCTGACACGAGCTCCAACACGAAAATAAAGGTATTCATACAGACCTTCTCGATGTCTGACAGCGTCAATGAAAATGAATAAACAGAATCCAGTACATGTGCTTTGTATTACTGCATTAATTGTTCTATTATTCTCATTACATTTTTTGTATAGGGTGACAAGACTTTCGGACCACCCTGTGCAATAATCGATCATATGCAATCTAGGTGAATAATTTAGCTTAAAAAAATATTAGACATGTCATAATACAGGATGGTCCGAAAGTCTTGTCGCCCCATACGTAATATTTTCTATTTCAGATGGCTGACACGAGGTTTGGAAGAGAGGTAGCGGGTGACAACACTTTCTGATCACCCTGTAGATCATAAATTTTTTAACATCAACTTGAAATTTGTCTTGTTAAAATGTTGACTAATTCTAACAGCTTCAACGAGAAGGATAAAAAATAGTGAATTTTATATCGTATTTTTTGACTTAGCATGAGCAAAACAAATTCACGGATTTGGACGATAAAAAACAAATCGCGAAAATTTGTCCTTCCTTAATAGTTGTGCTTAGTTTAATTTGTAACGTATATAAATGTAGCTAGAAAAAACGTTGATAAGATAGCGAGGGTCACAAAGCACATTCCGGGGCCCAAATCGGTCTTGACTCCCCGACCACCACGAGGGGGGGATGTGGTCGGAAAGAGTAGTACGCTGCATATGTGCATATACAAGTAACATTTAAATTGAAAGCATTTTTGCACACCCCCTTGAAAATTCACCTATACATATATACAGAAAAAGGACACACACGCACATACACATATACACACACACATACATACATACACACACACACACACACATATATATATATATATATATATATATAAAATTAAATTTATACATACATACATAGACATTCATGTGTCAGTATCCTTCTGGACATAGAAACGGAACCTCCATATTATGATCTATCTATCTATCTATCTATCTATCTATCTATCTATCTATCTATCTATCTATCTATCTATCTATCTATCTAAATATAGGTAACTATACTCGTGTCGAAAAACCTTCGAATTCTTGATTTAACAATAGGCAAATCAATTAGGAAGGGAAAAAAAGGTTTTAAAAAAGAAAGAACCAGGAACATGAAAGTCTATCGAAAATAATCGCACAGATACAGGTTCAAGGCCCAAAGAAAAAAACCCGATAGGAGTAAACAACTAACTAACTAAAGAGCTCGATACAAACGTAGAGCAAACCTAGTCAAACCTAATGAGCCAGACAAACCTAGTAGGTTTGTCTGGCTCATTAGGTTTGACTATATATATATATAAATATATATATATATATATATATATATATATATGTATATATCATGATTTCTTCTCTGGGCATAAAAACTGTTCAAATGATCTGTGGTTCCGAGCGTTTTCGGCTCATCTTTTAGACATCATCAGGGATATTTTTTTCCTGTTGAAATGAATATGTAGATTTGCATCATATATCTATATCTATATCTATATCTATATCTATCTATCTATATATATATATATATATATATATATATATAGGTACATTTCTAAGAAAGGGACGCCTAATTTTTAAAATGTATTTTAAAAATGAAAATTATTTCTTGATGTTTTTATTCTAATTTTAATTCCAAGCTAATGAATTAAATTTAATATTTCCAATAAGGAAAAATAATTTGCTGTAATTCAAACCGAATTTAAATTGATTGGGATGTTTTTATTTTTGCAATCGCTAAAATCGGACATATTGACAAATTTGTCAACACAGCCTAATTCTCTATTAAAATCTTTCAAAATAAAATATACTTTTCTGAAACTTTATTTGAGTAAGATTAACCTCTGAAATCTGAATTTAAACAAACTTACTTCCAGTTAAAAATATCGCAGAAAACCTTTTTTTAAACACGAGGCTGGGTGCTTTTATGAGGTGTTGATATATTTATGGATAACCTGACAACTGCAAGATTTAGGCCACTGAGAAATACTTGGAAAATTACACGAAGAATACAACGACAAATAGACGACGAATACAACGTAAACGCTTTTTTTAGATAATTTTTTAACTCTTCAGTAATCTTAAAAATTTTTAAATATTTTAAAAATTCCAATATTTTATTGAATTTTAGGTATTTTGGTTTGATAGACTTTATTACGAAGATGTTTATTGAGGAAATGTTAAAAAATTACTAATAAATTTTAAATTTATTATAGTTACTGCTCTTATTTTCTGAAAATGTCGTCTATGAACATCCGTATTTACAAAAATCTGCTCGTTTATACCAACACAAAAATATTTTTTAAATATTGGGGTCGCTGAATTGTAGTAAACTTGTCCATTTATGATAGTAAATATAGTTTTTATTTAATAACAATATCAGTTGACGTATACAGAATTTTAAAAGTTTATAAATTATTATAATTAATAAATCAAAATTATTTGTTCTGTTAAGAAAATTGTGTCCATAATATATTATAGTCATGAAAGCAATTAAAATAATTTCTAATGAAATAATGTTTTAGCTTTATTGCATTTTTTATTTTATGATTCAGAGCAGCTTTTCTCTAAGTAGGGGACCAGTTTGACAAAAAAAAAAATGATGAATTAAATTTTCCATGAACTTGTACTTATAATTAATAAGATTAATAACATTATGCCGAAGCGCTACCAAAAAGAGTTTCTTGAAATTTCATAAAATTAAGTAAGTTGTGGTATATATGTAAAAACATATTTTACTGAGAATTTCTAAAATGGAAATATTTAAGAATTCATTCATTTGTAAAATATTCATTTGTAAATAACAAATTAATTTATTTGTAAATAAGTCTTGAAAATTTCATTAAAATCCCACAATTACCTGATTTTTGCAAGAATTTCCAAATCAGTGTGTTTTGCACCTAAAAAAAAACAACAAAAAAAACACGCTAAAATTCCCCATGTTAATTTATAATCCCCCTTTGACGCCAGAAAAAGCAACATTTTTAAGCAAAATTTCGAAGTTTCTAAAAAGGATAAAAAAATAAATTAAAAATCATTTGGCCGTTCCGCTTAATAATGACAAAGATTTTGACGATAAAACTTTGTTTTTTTATATATTTTTTTTAGCCTTTTGTCCATCATGAATGCTCATTTTTAGCGAATCTTTGAAGTTGTGTCTGTGTATGGGTGTAGAAGTGTATAAGGTCGTTTTTGTTAAGTGAATTTTCTTAATCTACCGACATACAACTAAAGGTCTACCCCAAATCCACACACACACACACACACACACACACACACACACACACACACACACACACACACACACACACACACACACACACACAGAGGTATTAATGGGGATAGATCAAATAACTAGATATTAGCAAGCGTATATACGTGCGTAAGCGTGCATACACAGGTAAGCGAATAAATATTTACTCAATTTAATTTAAGGTGGATACAAAACAGTGCTCACTGTGGTTAGGCAGAGCCAAGAAGTATATATATATATATATATATATATATATATATATATATATATATATATATATATATATATATATATATACCTACGTTCGAAGTGCAACAAAGTTTCGTTGTTCCACCTACTCATCAGTAATGAGTTGGTAGAACAACGAATCTTTAATTTGCACTTCGAACGTAGGTATATATATATATGTATATATATATATATATATATATATATATATATATATATATATATATATATATATATATATATATATATATATATATATATATATATATATATAAGATGTCTGGTGTAATCGGACAAAAAGATTTGCTAACGCTCCTTTTCCGTAGGCTATCTCCATACTTTACTTTTCTCTTACCCCACCCTCTGTTCACTATTGCCCCACCCTCCCTACCTCTGCTGGTGCGATCATCCGATGTGTGTTTTGTCTTGTGTAACTTCCCCGCCACCATCATCTTTGCCATCACCTCGATGCAATCCCCCCCCCCCGCCAAAAAAAAACAACTTTTTTTTCCGGCTGTCTATCGAGTGTCTGTCAAAAGCCCCACACCTCATCACCCAATCTTACCCAATTTCTCACTATCCCTTATTCTTTTATATTTGATTTATTTTTATATTATTTTTTTTTTATCTTTTTTTAATTTTCCACTACCAACCTATTTCCTTCTTTGGGCCCCGTTTCTCGGATCTCACCTCTGACTTTGCGCCTGGCCCCATCTTTTCCCCTTCTCCACTTCATGCCGACTCCTTTATCCCGACAAGTTCCCTTTCCTCTTGGCTTTCAGCGCTCTCGGTTCCCTGTTGAATCCGTTACCAAAAATTAATGAACGAGGAAGACTAGACTTCAGACAAGAGAAGACTGACAGAGGGCGCGACTGGGGGTCGGGGGGGGGGTAAATAGCTAAGGAAATAGGTAGCTTGCTTGTTGGTAAGGATTCTGGGTGGACCATCGTCAGACGTCGGAAAATCATTCTCAGAGAGAGAGAGAGAGAGAGAGAGAGAGAGAGAGAGAGAGTTCCAGATGCTCACCTTTTTACTCGATTACTGATCACGTATGTCTGCCTATCATAGACCAAATAAATTTGTTGTCAATAGGGTGGAGATGAAAAACATTAAATATTTTCACGCATTCTTACCTACAGAAATTGATAGTTATGTCCTCACATTTCTTTCTATTCACTATCAGATTGACGGCTCAATGAATCCATTATAAAATGTATATAAAAACTATTTAGGCCATATTTTATTTTTTAAACTCGATAAAAAGTGGTTAGATTGCAAAAAGGATTATACAGGGCTAAGGAAAACAGAATATAAAGTTTTAGTTAGAAAAACAATGAAGTCAGAATGAAAACAGAATAATAGAATAAAAAACGATTCGAAGAAAGTGTAATAACGAATGAGGATTTTAAAATAAGATTAAGAATAAGACAAACCTATAATGCGAAGATGATTAGAAAGATTTAGATTCTAGAATAATAAAGAATGAGGATTTTTCCAGAAAAACAATATTCAAAATAGGAATCTTTTAAAGCAGACTATATTATGAAAAACACTAAGTATAAGAATAAAAGAATATGAATAAAAGAATAAGATTACGGAAACCCGAAATATGAATAAGAATAAGTGTAATAAGGTTAAACAATACTAAGCATAATAAGAATGTGAATGTAGCAGAATAAAACCAAATCACTAAGAATAAGATTATGTGATACCAAGAATACGAATAAAAAATCAAAGTATAAGAAAAAGTAATTCTATGAATCCGGTTAATAATAATAATAATAATAATAATAATAATAAGGAAAAGAAAAAATACTTTTTCAAATCAATTCACATCAGACAAAGCGATAATGAAAAGAATGAAAAGGCTTTCCAATCCTAAACAGAAAAACAAGAGATAAACATCTACCCGTGTTCAAAAAATCGGGGAGGAGCGCGAACCGGGTGATAGGCGAATGTGAAAATGCTCAGACTAATAACATGCAATATTAAAAATGCGAAAAAGAAATACTCAGGATACGAATAGAAATCTAGAAATTACGAAAAAATTTCTTAAGATAGGAAAATGCTGAAAATACGAATAAATATTCTAAGAAAGAGAATAAAACTACGAAGAATGAAAAATGTAATAGTAAGAAAAGGAAAAAGAAACAATGAGACTACGAATAGATATACTAAGAATGAGGATAAAAATACTAAGAAAACGAAATACTAAGAGTGAGAATACAAATACTAAGAAAAATAAATACTATGAATAAGAATGGAAAAATAAAAAAAATTGAATACTACTAAAAATAAGATATTTAATGCGAAATAATAATAAAAAGAATATGCAGTACTAATAAAACGTAGTACTAATAAGAATATATGAAAACATACTAATGAAACTAAATACTAATAAGAAGAATAAAAATACTAAGAAAACTAAATACTAATAAAAAGAAAAATACTAAGAAAACGAAATACTAAAAAATAGAATAAAAATACTAAGAAAACAAAATACTTATAAAAGAAAAAATATCAAGGAAACGAAATATTAAGAAAAAGAATAAAATATTAAGAAAACTAAATACTAGTAAAAAATACCCACAAAACAAAATACTATGAAAAAGGAAAAATACTAAGAAAACAAAATACTAAGAAAAAGAATAAAAATACTAAGAAAACGAAATACTAATAAAAGGAAAAATACCAAGAAAACGAAATACTAAGAAAAAGGAAAAATACTAAGAAAAAGGAAAAATACTAAGAAAACGAAATACTAAGAAAAAGAATAAAATATTAAGAAAACGAAATATTGATAAGAAAAAAAATACTTAGAAAAGGAAAATCTAAGAATAGTAACCAATCCCCCAAAATAAAAATGAATGAATTTTTATTCATCCAAACAAATAAATTAAAAAACAAAACAAAAAAAAACAACTAATTTTTGCATGTGATAAAAATATCCCGTTAAGTCTTTGTAAATGATAACGATTTTAGCAAAAGAAAAAAAAATTGATATGTTAAACGAAAATAAAGTATAATTTCACTCTAAAATCTGTATATTTTTCTGAAAACTAAATTTGAAAGTAATTCTACCAAGAAAGCATACTAAAATATCCACTATCATTCATTTCATTCAACTGTTAAAATCTCAGATTACCAACAACAACAATTTGGTATACCAGCAGGGCGCCACAAAATAAATAAAAAAAAGGTACGGGCTTAAATCAGATATTAAAAGTGGCGGGGGTAGGATAGGACAGCAGTGCTAAGTCAGATATTAAGGATTCCAAATTCTATGTTTTTTCTTTTATAACATAAAGAATTTTTGATTTATTATCTTTTACTCTAAATATTTTTATTGTTTGGATTTTAAATACATTTTTAAAAAAAATTTCACATGTATTTATTTTATGGACATTCTCCACGTAAGAGACCTATTATTTCGGGTAAAAATACGCAAAAATAAAATTTTTTGGATTTAATATGAAAATTAATGGCAGCAATAATTTGAGACAAAAGACGTCGCATTATCGCTAATCGGATCCTGAACTATCATAAACCACGATGAATGGATGCTTTCTCGGGGAGGCCCTATGCCTTGTGTGCCTGTTGGGATTTAAACTCAACCCAAACCTTAAATGGGACTCATACATACGATCCATTCCCAAAGACGCTGGAAAAATGGTCGGTTCCCTATGCCGCTTCTCCTGCTATTCCCTACCTTTACAAGAAACAGATCAGGTCAGAAATGGAGTACTGCTGCCTTATATGGGCAGGAACTGCGCAGTCTTCACTTTCCTTAGAGTTCAAAAGCGTCTACGCGTCCTTGTGGGTGACAAATTCTTTCCTACCCTACAACCTCTTTCCTCACAACCGAAACGTCGCAAGCTTCTCGTTACTCTATCGCTATTTCCATGGAAAGTGCTCAGACGAACGACATTCTTTAGTTCCACCAGTTATAACCTCTTCACGGTTAAGATCCGCCCGTTGTAGCGAACCACTCTCATTCTCCTCGTATTCTTTTCGGGAAATGTAAGTTCCACCGGAACAGCTTCTACCCTCAACACGCTGCTTTGTGGAACCGACTCCCTAGAACAGGGTTCGGTAATTTACGGCACGTGTGCCACACGCGGCGGCCAAGCAATTCCCAATGGCACGCAGCCGCAAATGACATCACGAAGTTCGAACCAATAACTACTACAGCGCAAAGAAAATATTTAGCTGTTTCAATTTTAATATATACTAAAGTATATATAATATATATTACTATATAAAATATATTGTAGAACAGGTAATTGACCTTGACTTGTATAAAAATACGTATGCTGGTGGCACACTGAATGATTTTAAAGCCCTAAGTTGGCATAGAGTTAGCAAAAGGTTGCCGACCTTCTGCCCATGAAGATGCTTCCTCTATCACTGCAGTCTTAACCTGTTCAAGTCTAAGGTTAACCGTTAACTTATCCACATATGCGCATAAACTGTATCTCTTACTCTGTAAACATCTACCTGGAGTGGCTCCAGGAACTTATGCAAGGTGTACATTGTAAATTGTAATATATATATATATATATATATATATATATATATATATATATATATATATATATATACACCACTAATATATACATATATATATATATATATATATATATATATATATATATATATACACCACTAATATATACATATATATATATATTAGTGGTGTATATATATATATATATATATATATATATATAATATTAGTGGTGTATATATATATATATATATATATATATATATATATATATATATATATATATATATATATATATTATGAAATGGACAAAGTCCGACAATTATTTTATGACGAATATTTTCTATGAAAAAATTCTCGGACATTCAGGCTGGTAAATGTTATGAATACTGTTTATTATAAAAACAGAGCATTTACTTAAATATTTGTATCTATAAAAAGATTGTATAGACATAAAATTGTCTTAATATATATATATATATATATATATATATATATATATATATATATATATATATATAAATTCCCAAGAGGATAGAATCCAGGTAGAACTCAATGTCCAGGACAGAGTAAGAATATAATAAAAAAGGCTCAAACACTAACATTGCATGGTTATAATTTTTTACATTGGAATCGTAATCAAGTTCCAAATCATCAGACCTACAAATTTTTAAACTCACCTCAATCGCATTGTCATTGATTGAGTTCAAGAGGTAATTTTTTTTTAGTTCTTTATTTCAGAATAACGGGCGGTTAGGTTGGGGATTGGGTGCTTCACACTCTCCAAAAGAATGTGGAAGTTAAATTAGTGAAAAATGCGTAATCATTAAAACTGCTGGCCAAAAAAATAAAATAATATAAAAAATAAATAAATAATAATAAAAAATGATTTTCAAATTTCACTGCCAACGATCTGTCATCTACTAGAAGGAAGTCTAATTGTATATAGTAATATAGTTGCGTATTCAGAAACTGCGCCCAAGTTACACCTTTTCTTCGAACTTTGCCTCTTTTCGAAGTTGCCATGGTTACAGCCACTCTGCCTTGGCTACCTTTATTTTCCTTCATCCAGCGAGCGGCTCACCCCCCACCACTCACCTACATCTTCCTTCGCGTTCCTCTTTTATTCTGCCAACCCGTTTCCTGTTTTTCTTCCCTTCCCCCTACTTTTATGCCCCACTCTTGAAATTCACCTGAAACCTTCTCTTCACCCTTAGAATCCCGTATGTTGACTCTCCATCCAGTAGAGCCCTCTCCATTCCATAAACCCCTTACGCGCAGAGGTGCAGACGCACAATACACGTAAGGACGACACACACACACACACATACATAGACTTTCCAGTATATATATATATCCCAAATATTTGCTGAGTTTAGCTTAGTATGACATAAGGCCACAATAATGGAGCACGATTTTTTGAGAATCCAGCTGGCTGCAGTAGCGACGTTCGTCTGTTCGGCGAGTTTATTGTCGGTTACGCTACGGTAGGCACACATGGTAAGTCTGTTGTCGACGAGGCAGGCTTTGGGAACATCCTTCAGCGGGCACGAGTCACACAGAAGGCAGATAGCTTGGCACATGTATTTTATGAAGGCAAAAATAATAGACGAGAATAGAAGGCATCCATTTTCGGTCCGTCAAAAACAGGGCTTGACGCATGAATAGAAGTATGCACACACACACACACACACACACACACACACACACACACACACATATATATATATATATATATATATATATATATATATATATATATACCCACATTCACATACAAACCTGCGCATACACGCATATATTTACATACATATAAACATCGGTCGTATTTTAAATAACGTTTATACTATAGTCATAAGAAATAATATCGGAAAAAAAATTCATTACTGTTGTTTATATTTCCGGTACGAAACTAAAGCTAGCAGAAATCGCTTCGTAGATGTCCCAACAAGAAATGTGCTTTCCTTAACTAGGTAATTCAAATTTTGCTATGCCAGGCTGTTTTCAGTGGTCAATTTGGTAACGGCACACTTTGGTTAATAAAGCGATATTCCTGATGGAAAAAGGGGTATATTCCATTCGATTCCTGTCGGAGAAATAATCTTTTCTATAACAGGACTTCAAAATCTAGGCCGGTTGTTATTTCAGTTTAAGACAATAAATAAAACAAAACAAAAAAAACATGGGTAGCAACTCACTAAAAATAATGTTTATCGTAATAATGTAATAATTTTGGATATAAAATCCTTTCAAATATATATATATATATATATATATATATATATATGACTCTCCTATCGTTTTTCGACGTATGAGTGTCAAGTAGCTCAATTCTTAGAGCCAACAGCCAGACTACAATATAATTTGTATATAGTGGTGAAAAGTTTTTGCAGAACCAACCATACGTTTTGGAAGAGCCGAATATAGAGGACTGGTGCGCAGTATGTCCCCAAACCACCGTCCGCATGTTTTGAAATCCGTTCGCCACTCAAGGCTATAGGCTCCAGTCTGTCCTGGGGAAGAGGTGGATTCATACCTTTCGCAAGGGTATTAGAACATAATGTAATGACGAGTTGCTGAAATTCGACTTTCCGATTTCTCAATCCGAGCCGATATCCATTACTGCAATATATATATATATATATATATATATATATATATATATATATATATATATATATATATATATATATATGTGTGTATATATGTGTGTGCGTGCGTGTGTGTGTGTTTGTGTGTGTGTGTGTGTGTCTGTGATGAAATATATTACAAACCTTATGTCTGCTTATTTTTATCATAATCCGTTCATATTCAAGGATCTTTTTTCCGTGTATTACAATCAAATGATGCAAGAAATGCACTCTAACAGTGAAAATTACAGTGCATTTCTTGCATCATTTGATTGTAACACACGGAAAAATATCCGTGAATATGATCGGATTATGCTAAAAATAAGCAGACATAATGTTTGTAATTTATTTAATCAGACATGCCTAAAAGAGAATTTGCTGCTTAAATACACACACACGCACACACACACACACACACACACACACACACACACACACACACACACATACACATATATATATATTTTGCGTAGTATATTTTAGTACATGACAAGGTACTTTCGTTAATTTTTTTATTATATTTTTCTTGTAGTCAAATAAGTATTTTCTGGATTTAGTGAATGCAAAAATTCATTGAAATTGATTTAAATCGCTTTCAGCTAATCTGTTAGGGATTTTAAAGGATTTATAATAGAATAATTAAAAATTTTGATAGAGTTTAATCAATTCAAAGTTTCCAAATTGAGGATTTCTCCCCAGACATCTGTTTACATTTGTAGCTATTAGAAGTGTCTACCATAAAGCGATGGTTAGTAGGCAATTTTTGCGTGTACTGTTATCACTGTATTTAAGCATGCAATGTTGGAAGCAAACTATGAGTACATTAAAAAATCACTTAAAACATTACTGTATATAAAAAGCAAGTTTTGCTTTTTATATACAGTAATGTTTTAAGTGATTTGAAAACAAGAAATTACAATATAAACATAGTTAACTCTTTAATCTTCATTGGTTGCTTCGTATAACGGACATAATTCTCTGTGGAATTGATATTATTCTTCCAAGGTTTACCGGTCTGGTTGATCAAGGATTGGAGTGAGCTGAAGCATATTTAAGTTTTTATTTTATTTCATTTATTTTTAAATTCGCACTAATATTTACCCAATACAAGGCACAAAAGCCGCTCAAGCTAGAGGGTTACTGTGTGGAGTTGTATTAGCGGAAGAAAGAGTTATAGTTAAAGTTCTTCGAGCTATGCAGGAAAGATAACAGCTAATTCGAAACTTGGTTCGGTCGGAGACGTTAGCCGTATAGATTTGAAGTAAATTTTAGAAAGAATCGGAGACCCAATTCTAAACAGAAAATGCGCGATAAACCTCTAATCCTGTTCAAAAGACCGAAGAGGAGTGTGAACCGGACGATAGACAAACCTATCTACTCCTATTGAGAGAGAAGAGAAAAAAAATTAGTGAATAAGCTTTCCAAGATCAGTCGGAGACTTTAAGAGTATAGAGTCGAAGTAGACTTTAGAAGGAACCGGAAACACAATCCCAAACAGGAAACAGGGCATAAAACTTCCCGTTCATAAGAAATGCAAAGTATGATGTATCAACTCGTACAGATGAACGACCAGTACTTTGACACGATAATTCCTTTTACATTATTATTGTTGTTGTTGTTATTATCATTATTATTATTATTATAAAAAAAAACAACTTTTTGATTAAATAAAAAATAGTATTAATAATCCGGGCGAGATAGAAGTGACCATCTGGTGCAAAATTATAACCTGCGGTATACAATGCAAACTTTAAAAAAAATGGATGAACAAATCGGCCTGCGTCTTATATGAGAAGGTGAGAAAGTGATGGCTGATTTTATTTAAATTCTCATATAGGACGCAGGACGATTTTTTTCATCCATTTAAAAAAAAAAGGTTCGTCTCGCAAATCATTATTAGGGAGTTAAATCCGATATGGATTTCCCCACTATTTTGGCACTGTGTCAGAGTTACGATCACGAGCCCCGTAAAAAAATTAATATCGTAGGAGCACCACATATCCTGTAACCGTAGCAGCGGCGTGTGTGTGTGTGTCTAGGGGAAAATAGGACAATCATTTTCAGGCTGAGTGTGGTCGGCATAATTAATTAAATATTATTTTTATTAATTTATTTGCTGTTGTTCGATTAACACAAGTCTAAAGAGACACTCAAGGTAGAGGGTTACTGAATGAGAAGTAAGATTGTAATAATCCCGGAATCATCATCTCGGGAGTCTGCTTCCCAAAGTAGCGGTTTTTGGGATGAAGATGTTAGAATGGAACTTCCTCCTTACCAACGGAATATGAAAAGAATGAGGGTGGTTTCATCCTGTCTACAAAGCGGGTCTCAGCCGTAAATATCTGATCTGGTGGAACTAAGGAATATAGCATGTCTGAACATTTTCCATATAAATGACAACGGATCAGCAAGAGACTTGCGACATTTTATCATTTATTAGTTAGTCATAGGGTTCAAAATAATTCATCACTCACAAGACCTCGTAGACGCTTTTGAACACCATCAAGCCTGGGAAGTAAGGGTCGTGTATGTAGGTATGTAAGTGATCTCGCAAGTTGTGGCTTTCCATTAGAATAGCAAACTCTAGGAGAGTGACGCCTTGCGCCTCCTCGAGCTAACGTTACAGGCTGACATGAAGTGGAAAGTTTATATTGAATCAATTGCTAGGTCTGCTGCTAGGAAAGTTGGTTCACTGTTATGCGCTAGACAATCTTTTCTGCCGGAATCCATATTGACTATTTATAAATCTATCATTCGGTCACGCATTGAATATTGTTGTCAAATCTAGTCTGGTACTTCTGCTAGGTATTTAGAGATTCTTGGTAAAATCTAAAGAAGGATCTGCAATGTTATCAGTCCTAATCTAGCATCTCGGCATCTCTCATTTTCTCATCATCTTAATGTAGCCTCTCTATGCGTTTTTTTTTCATAAATATTTTCATGGTAATTTTTCTGATGAGCTTTCCTCTGTGGTACCTAGACTCTATAAATTTAAGCGCAGTACTAGACTGGCAACTAGGTCTCATCCTGTAACTGTTGAAATAGCTAAATGTAACGGTAAAATTTTCTTTTCTCGCACTTCTCGCTTGTGGAACTCTCTTCCAGCTGCTTACTTTCCAGTTAACTTTGGTTTTCCAAAATTTAAATGCAATGCCAATCGTTATCTTCTGTCTTCTTAATTCCTGCGCTTTTAATGTTCTCTCTTCTTACAAACCCTTTTCCCGATTCTTTCCCACTTAGTAACTCCCCTTGTGACTTAGGGGCTTCATCGCTTGCTTGGGGTGAAATGAGTTTAAAAAAGTAAGTTTAAATTAACTGTCATGGCCTTGTGCCAGGCTAGATTAGAAATTAACGATTTTTAGGCAACTGTTGTCTAGACACCATTTTTTACCCGGGGCATAATTACGACCGTGCTGTAGACCTACCGGAAACTGCTACAGTATTTTTTTCTAGAAAACTGTTCATCCCATCCTAAAGTTTAACTAAGATTGATGTGTACACATTATATATATATGTATATATATATATGTATATATATATATATATATATATATATATATATATATATATATATATATATATATATATACACACAACTAAGATTAATTTTCATTGTTTATCCACCTCAACTGAATGTATGTTTGTAAGTAAGACAGTAAATCTAAGATGTGAAATACGAATTGGAGATATCATAATCAAACAAGTATAACAATTTAAATATCTGGGAAGTGTTTTAACAAATGCGGCACCGAAATATGAACGCGTATTGGAATAACAAAAGATGCCTTCCAAAAGCTAAGCTAAATACTAAGAAACATGGAAATTTCGTTAGAAACAAAGAAAAGAGTGTGGAGCTGTTATCTAACACCACTCAAAAAGCTAAGCAAAGTATTAAGAAACAGGAAAAATTCGTTAGAAACAAAGAAAAGAATGTTGAACTGTTATGTAACACCACTCAAAAAGCTAAGCAAAGTATTAAGAAACAAGAAAACTTCGTTAGAAACAAACAAAAGAATGCTGAACTATTATGTTGTTACACTCCAAAAGCTAAGTAAAGTATTAAGAAACAAGAAAACTTCGTTAGAAACAAAGAAAAGAACGCTGAACTGATATTTTATATCAATGCTCTTATATGTCAGTATCCAGTCAAGTTCATTACATTCACTTACGTTCAAACACCCTCGGGAAATGGTATGAATTTTAAACGCAATTGTATAACTACTGATAAAATGGATTGTTGGCAATTCTACTATAAATAGATACTGTTGGTAATTTTTTTTTATATACAATTGTATTGCTTCATTGTGTTTTGTTTTTGTTTGGGAGCGGGGAGTCACTATTTTTCCTAGAGTTGGGACCCTAACAGGTACTACCACCCAGAGTCAGGGTGGTCCTGCGAACACCAGCAATTAAGACACAGTTCCACGCTCCTCAAAACCTCCAATCTCCCGATCAGAAGTTTTACTGTTGGGTGTAGTTTATCGTCATACCCAGGACGTTTGAGGCAGCAGAAATGTGGTTCTACAGAAGGATGCTGAGAATATCATGGACAGAGCATAAAAGCAATGAAAATGTCTTAAGGAAAATGGAAACCAAAAGGACACATATTCAGAATCATAAAAAGACAGCTGGAATTTCTCGAACGCATAATGAGGAAGGAAGGTTTGGAGAATTTGACACTCACAGAACATATCGAAAGTTAAAAGGACAGGGAGAGGCAGTATGCTACCTAACTGGGCATTGTGTGGATGGATGAATGCCGGGACAAGGAGTTGGAGGGCTGGCAAACAGACAAACGTTACTAAGAGCTACAAAGGATAGGAAATTGTGGAGAGTCATGATCGCCTATGTCGTAAGGAGACACGGCACGTAGAAAAAGAACCTAGGAAGGTATTGCTCGCTTTTCATGACGCGTAGGTTTTAGACGCGTTGAATTCTAGTAAGCCTTTTGAGGCATTTATCTATAGCATTTAATAGGAGAAATATTTAAGCCCCTGCCAGCTTTAAATATTTAAGTATTTACCAGCTTGAAATAAACGAGATACGCGTAATTACAGGGGCAGGGCTGTATTTATTTATTTATTACTAGCAGCATGGCCCGGCGTTGCCCGTGCTTGATTCAAAAATCGTACGACTCATACAGCAATCGCTATCACTTGACTTAAAATATTTTTGCCCTTCCTTGGCTTTAAAGGAGTTCCCTTTGTCGTGCTGATGTTGCTACATGCCTTACTTCTTGCCTATCACACACTGCGAATTTTTTCTAAGCTCTATACTAAATATTAAATCTGTTACGGTAAAAGAACTAAACAAAATGAACACAAAACGATCAGCTTTAAAAAAGGACTCGTAACTGGAAAAACCGAATGAAAAAAGAAAGTTAACAAGAAATACTTTTTCACACATCCAACCCAGTTCTGCGGAATCAGAATCAAGCGAATGAGCCAATTGGAGTAAAGTGCCATGCAGATTTAAATTTTTCCCACATGTGACGAATGCAGCTATCGATTTTTTTTACATGCTATCAGTCAGGTGTTGGCTCTCACGATGGCCAATAGAATCTTCCTGCCTATTCGTGGCAGCCAGCCATAGGCTCTCACTCTGGCCAGTAGAAAATGGCCGCAAACTACATGAAAACTGCCGTAGAAGCATGAAAAAAATCGATTCTTTCCACTATCGATGGGAGTTGGGAAATGCAAAGTCGGTCTTGGCCTTCTTGATAACTTGGAGCATGTGCATGTAAATTTTGGTGCAAATCCATCGAAAATTGCGGCCGTGCATTCGTTACACACACATACACACACACACACACACACACACACATACACACACACACACATACACATACACACACACACACATCCTGCCTTTTATAGATAGAGATCACGTGACCACTCCGAGTTCGGAAAAACGAATAATCCGACACACCTCAGACAAAAGTCAGCTCCGAATGTAGAAGTGAAACAAGTATTCTGCCTAATCTTTATATATTTTAAGTAGCGGATTGAATGCAAGCCAGTGATGGGCAAACTATGCAGCACGGGTGCGAGGTCTACCCCTGAAACCCCGCGATCATCTGAGGGACCTGGACAAAGTTTTGTGACCCTCGCTATCTTACCAACATTTGCTTTTTTTCTACCTAGATTTATAAACGCTACGAATTAAACCAAACACAACTATTAAAGGATGAAAAATTTTCGCGGTTTTTTGACGTCATTCTGGGGTCTTTTTTGTTCGTCCAAATTCGAGAATTTGTATTGCTCATGCTAAGTCTCTAAAAACAAAAAACAAAAATACTATTTACTACTTTAACTATAATGTTGAATGAGTTAAAATTCTTCAACTTTTTATTCTTCAACTTTTATTAACAAGATAAGTCTCAAGTTGATGTTAAAAAATGCAGTAAAACATTATTTGATTTACAGGGTGATTGAAAAGTAACTCCCTATTTTACGTATGATAGATTCTGGGAGGGGGGTTGTATAATAAATTCATAGAATCGGTGCGAGAGGAAACCGTTGCATCGGCCTTGAAACTACGGCTTTCTGAATGGCACGGCTAATTTGGAAATAAGGAAAGTGTCGTTTTTTAATATTTTCTTTGTTTCGTTTCGTTCCCCTTTGCATACATAAACAATTTTTAGTATTTTTAATCATTTCTCCCCAATCAAGGCAATAAAGCGACTAAGACACAAGGGGTTACTGAGTCTGAAAGATTAAGAAAAAGAAAACATTATTAAGGAGAGAGAACAATTAAAATAACAATAATTAAGAAGACAGTAGATAACGATTGACATTGCATTTAAATTTTTGAAAAAACAAAATTGACTGGGAAGCAAGAAACCGGATGAGAGTTCCTCAGGCAAGAAGTGCGAGAGAAGAAACATAGAGCTTACGGTTTATCTAGCCATTTCAACTGTAAAATGTTGAAACGTTGTTACCAATCTAGGACTGCGCTTAAATTCATAATGTCTTGGTACCTAAGAGAAAAATAATATTTATTTAAAAAAATTCAAAAATGTAACACAAGGCCATCAAGGGAGGGAGGCTGGTCTTCAATCTGTCTCATTTGAAACTCAGCTACTCACGGCTAATGATCCAAACATACCACACTATTCTTTACACCAAAACAACGCATTCTTACTTACCATTCTTACTATAGCCACTATAAGACCTCAAGTCTCTTTGAGATCCTAATTAGTGCCCATATGTACAATTCTTTTTGTCTGTGGGGTGAAGTGACTAAAAAAACTATTTAAAAATTTAGCCCCAAAGAAGAAAGTTCATCAGGACAATTACCATGAATGTATTTATAGAAAAAGCGCAGTGAAGCTGTAATTACAGCATTGGGAAAAGGACTGAAGGCGAGATGCCAGATCAAGATTCTCTTTTGCTTTTTTTTTTAAGATTATAATAAAAAATCTCTAAATATATAGCAGATAATGTTCCTTGAAATTTGCCATCTTCCTATTTTAAAACATTGACGATTTTCCCTGTAGAAAATCATACGTGTAGACATGTTTTGCTTTAGAAACAGGAAACGTTCGTAATAATTCTTTTCTCTGCAGAATAAATGTCTTTTATTTGAAAAATGTATTTTATATTTAATATATATATATATATACTCTTCGACAGAATTGAGTCACTCTCAGTCACTGTGTGTTTATCCGAATCTAAAAATAAACACGCTAAAATTCACCTTCGTCCCGTACCGTACAATACGCTGACGGCTTAGTGGGAGAAGTTCGGATGACGAAAATTCAGTCGGGTTTCGATCCTAGCTAGAGGCAACCGGACGTCTAGCCACACTGATGAGCTGCGAAACAGTCTGTCTGTGGATGACAAATATATATATATATATATTCAAATGAATAAATTAGAATCAAATCAGTGATAATATATAATTTCATCTATATTTTAATTAATCATAGAAAAATCTTTTCCCCAAAGAAAAAAAAAATCGCCCATTTCTACAGCAGACACTTACACGTATTGTCTTCTGTAGTGAAAAACGACTGACACAACATCAAGGAAAAATTACCTTGAATTTTTTGTAGCCGTGCAGCCCAGCTCATGATGAGCCATATCTCATGCGGTCCACTAGTCGTGAAAGATTCCCCATGCCTCGTGTAAACTGTTGAAACATTTCACATGAAGTTTAGTAAAGAAGAAAAGAAAAAAAATACCCACATTCGTTCTCTCAATTCGTTATAAATACAAAGCAACATATATACTGTCTCTCTTTCTTACACACACACACACACACACACATATATATATATATATACACACGTGCGCAGGAGAGAGTCAAAAGGGAGAGGTTGAGGAGAGAATAGTATGGCTTATGGCATCAGGCTAATCGCACACAACATGGTATCAGACCACGTAACTAATCATTTTGGGAATGAGGCGAGAGGGAAGGAGGTTTTCAAAGATTAGAGAGAAAATTCTGTTGGGCGTGCGCCGACCTCTCACCTACCAGTTCCCTGGCCTTCAGGTTGTAGCACACGTCCGCCAGCCGGTCTCTCTCTCTCACTCTTCACCATTTCATAACGTCTGAGCCTACATTTTTAAACCCCATACAAAACCAACTCCTTCCTCAACCCCGCAACGAATCTCAAACAGGCACGAGCTTCTGTAGTGCCTATTTTGTTTTACTTTTCTTTTTCTAACTTTTTTTTGTGTGGGTGGGGGCTACTCTGTAGCGTAGGTTTTGTTTTTTTTTTTATATTGCTACTTTTTTTTTTATTTTTTAGAATTTATCCTTAGCTTCCATTATTTATTCTCACTCAAATTTTCTTTTTAAAGAATTACGTCCTAATGTTTGGGTTCGGGACCTAGTTATTTTTATTTCCGTTATTTTATTTTATTTTTTGAGGTGTGTGGGGATTCCATTCGCAATAATAATAATAATAATAATAATTTTTGGATTTCAGGAAATTACATTGTCTCTCTCTTTCTGTAATGTGTCCCCTCAGAACGTAGGCGATCATGCCTCTCCCTAATTTCCTGTCCCTTGCAGCTCTAAATATTTTTTTTTCGTTATTTCTAAACCGTGTTCCATCGTGCATTTATTACTCAAGCTCATGTTGTTTTATTTTACTCTGAGTCTCTTGCGTTAAATAATTCTACCCTATGAGTATCAAAATTTCCAAACCTTCTTTCTTCATTATGTGCCCCAGAAATTTCAGCTGTTTCTTCCTGATGTTAAATATAAGTTTCCTGTTTGTTTCCATTTTCGCTAAAACCTCATCATGTTTGGAGCATGGTATCCTCTTGCAATAGCCATTCTTTTAAAAATATATTCCTGAGATAGATTTCTTAAGTGCTGTTAGCCAAACCATAATTTTAAATCTATATCATAAAAGAATAACGGATTGCCTGTCCGTCACACATCGCTTACGTCTGCCGTGCCACGCGCCTGTGTACTGTAATATATAGGTCTGTGGGGGACTTACATGTATTCGTGAAATTTTAATATACACGCAAGTACCAGCCTACGCAGACAATTTGATTGAGCTCGAAATAAAACATTGGTATAATACATTGCCTTTCAAACAGTCTGGACGACTCCTAACCTGAGCTGCGTAATAAAATCATAAAGTTGGAGAAAAGAAAAAGAAAGTTAAATTTTTAAACCCTAAAATAATAAGATAATTAAAAGATTTTATTGATTTTTTTTTCTTCCAATTATTCGTTAATAAATAAATTCATTTTTTAAAGTTTTTAATTGTGGAGAAATATTTTGTTAGGTCTGTCATTTAATTAGAATGTCCGTGCGCACACTTGTCCTGGGTATGACGATAAACTACATCCAACAGCAAGGCCTCTGATAAAGAGGTTTTGAGGAGCGTGGAATCATCTCTTAATTGCTGGTATTGCTGTTAGGCTCCCAGCTATGGGTAAATATTTAACCCCAAAAGGGGTCAAAACGCTATGAAAGTATAAAATAGGTTTTAATACCAGCAATAATTTTTGGGAAAAAACATCAGCAATACATATGGAAGGGAAAAATTATTACCAGCAATATATTATTACCGGTAATACATTATTACCAGTAATATATTATCACCGATAATACATTATTACCAGTAATATATTATTACCGGTAATACATTATTACCAGTAATATATTATTACCGGTAATACATTATTACCTGTAATATTATTATTACTGGTAATACATTATTACCAGCAATATATTATTACCGGTAATACATTATTACCAGCAATATATTATTACCGGTAATTCATTATTACCAGTAATATATTATCACCGGTAATACATTATTACCAGTAATATATTATTACCGGTAATACATTATTACCAGTAATATATTATCACCGGTAATACATTATTACCAGCAATATATTATTACCGGTAATACATTATTACCAGTAATATATTATTACCGGTAATACATTATTACCAGTAATATATTACCGGTAATACATTATTACCAGTAATATATTATCACCGGTAATACATTATTACCAGCAATATATTATTACCGGTAATACATTATTACTAGTAATACATTTTTGAAAAAAAAATACCGGCAATAAAAATCTTGTCGGTATTAAATAACCCATAGAGGTGTTGATATACCGTAAAACAGAACAAACCAAACTGTGCGCACACACAAAGGTTACGTACACGCGCAATTCGAAGTAAACTAAAATTGTCACCTGTGTTTTCTTTCTGTGTGCCGTGTCCTTTCAGGACGTAGGCGATCATAGATCTCTATCTCTTCAACAAGTTCCTTCCCTCTGCTCCCCCCCCAGACCACGTTCTGTCATCCACTTGCTTAAGCTCGCTAGGTATGTCATGCGTTGTTTTCCTTTGTCTCTCTTTCCCTCTGAGTATCAGATACTCCAAGCTCTCCTTCCTCATTATGTATCCCAGGAACTTCAGCTGCCTCCTTCTGATGCTAAGTATAAGCCTACTCCTTGTTTGCATCCTCTCCAAGACCTCATCGTTGCTCGCACGCTCGATCCTTAGCATCCGTCTGTAGAACCACATCTCCGTCGCCTCGAGTCTCTTTTTCATCTTTGAAGAAATCGTCCAACGTTCGCTGCCATAAAGAAGGACAGATGTCGCGTAACAGCTCAGTATTCTTTTCTTCGTTACCAAAGAAATCCTCCTGCCTAGCAATGCTCTGCCGAGGTAGGCAACAGCGAAGGGGCATCAGTTTAAAATAGCGGTCTTTTCTAATGTAATATATTTTCTAATAAATGTAGTATTTCAAATAGACAAACAATTTAGATTTCTAACCTGATCACCTTTATGCCAGCGAAGTGCCGGGTACCAAATTAGTATATAAGGGGTGAACCAAAAGTTGGTGGACTGTACGTCGAATAGGGTTTGTGTTTTATATCTATATCTATAATTCTCAAAATGTGTGTGTATGTATGTGCGTGTGATCGGATGTTGGTTATGCGTTTCCACAGTTTTCATCAGATTTCGATGAAATTTTTTTTTTTTTAGATAATACTTCAGTGCCGTTTTTGAGTTCAAAGTGGCTGGAAAAAATTACAACCTTGAAGGTGAAAAATCGAAAAAAAATGTTTTTTTACACATTGCGCAAAAACCAAGGACTAAATTTAATGTCTGTAAAAAACAGCGTACAATCAATTCAGAAAGTTGATATCTAACGCAAAAGATTTTTAAAATTACAAAAAAAAAATATTATAAATTAAAATTATCGTATATTATTATTATGGGGGTTCATGGAAGGGGTTTCTTCCTTGCAAGATTGAGAACGCAAAAACGGCCCTTTCCAGAGCCACCCCCATTCACATTCCTCATACCGAAAAATTCAACTTATTTATTGAATGACCCTCGTATATATATATATATATATATATATATATATATATATATATATATATATATATATATATATATATATAATTATTTATTCGAAAATTATAGCATACATATGACATATTTATGTTATAATTTTCGAATAAATAATTATATTTGCTCTACTCTGTATTGAGCACTCTTTTAAGAATAGTATTTTTTGGTTATTGGAATTTATTCGTATATACCAATCCTATAATTGTATATATATATATATATATATATATATATATATATATATATATGTCGGTTATAAGACGGGTTAGACTAGTAGTTATAACTATGGTGTTTGAATTTTATAACTAAATCTATTTAAATTTAGTCTTTTTTCTTTTCAGATAGCTCCAGGGAACCCATAATGACAATTAATTTAAATACTGATGCAAGAAAATGGCTGTTCAAAGAGAATTGAAAGTTTCAAAATTCTGAAACATTTAGTACAAAATGGCTAGAAACATTTGATACCCAAACCTCAAAGAGACCATTTACAACATCTAATTTGATGGCACTGGCTCAATTCTCAATGTCCCCATAAGTGGTCGACCCAAAACAGTCTGCACAGAAGACCATAAGCAAGTTGTTGTCGAAGCATTTTTTCACAGTCACAAAATGTCCACCAACAGATCCTCAGCGGTAATGGACATTTCACAAACCTCTATTGGATTGAAAACCTATCTTCCAACGGCTAATCCATGACTGATTGACGGATGACCCAGACAGACGGCTGCAATTTAGTGAGATCATGCTGAACGATATTAAAGAAAATCCAATGATTCCAGATAACAATAATATTTAATTGTATATGTAATAATTGTTTATCAAAATTTAATTGTATTAGTATGTATTCGCAAGGCACGGAGGGACGGTGGAGCAATGGATAGCGGCTCGGATTGAGGAATCGGAGAGCCGCGTTCGAGTTCCAGTGGAATCCGTTGTATTCACCTACGTGCTAAGAAAGGTATGAATACCCCACCATTTATTGGTAAATAGCACGACAGACTGTGTTCTATAGACTTGGATGGCAACTAGTCTACCGCAGAAGGAAATGGCAACCTACTGTGGAAAAAAATCTACTTCGTCAGTGATGTATCGAAGGATACATGATCGCCTAAGCGTGTATCACGCATGCCACTGTACTGACTGATGCAATCTCAAAATCTATGTTATCATTTACTGTCCACCTACTTTTTTTGTGGGTGAATATTATATTATCTGTTTTTGAGAATAACAATGATATTTCCAAATACAAGTACTACTCTTTAACCCATAGTTGGGGGGATGGATTTATACCTTACGCATGGGGATTTGTGCGTAAGTGAATGCCACGAAGGCGACTATAATTCGAAATCGGTACTCCAGTTACTTATTCCGAGCTGCTATCCATTACACATCCAGTAACTAACAAAAGAACCGGTAATTAATCACACCGTCGTGTCACGACACACCAGTTTGGAATGCTCTGGTATAAGCGTATAGTGTGTGTGTGTGTGTGTGTGTGTGTGTGTGTGTGTGTGTGTGTGTGTGCGCTTGCTATGTGTATGCTTGGTGTGTGTGTGCTTGGTGTGTGTGCGCGTGTGTGCTTGGTATATGTGTGCTTGGTGTGTGTGTGTGTTTGCGCGTGTGTGCTTGGTGTGTGTGTGTGCTTGGTATGTGTGTGCTTGGTGTGTGTGCGTGCGTGTGTGTTTGGTGTGTGTGTGCTTGGTATGTGTATGCTTGGTGTGCGTGTGCGTGTGTGCTTGGTGTCTGTGTGAGTGTGTGTTTGGTGTGTGTGTGTGTGTGTGTGTGTGTGTGTGTGTGTTTGGTGACGTGAACAGTCAGGTAGAGAATTAGATGATTACAATATAGATTCATTAAATTTAACACTCGCAGGACATGTTCAAGGCAAGAGAGAGAGAGAGAGAGAGAGAGAGAGAGAGAGAGAGAGAGGGGGGGGCTTGAAGTCGCGAGTAATCTACATAACCAGCTTGTGTAAATGGCTGGCAAAACAGGGAGGAGGAGAGAGAGCAAAAAGACTAAGGGATACAAAGGACAGGGAGATGTGGCGAGCCATGATCGCCGACGTTGCTTAACTACGGTGATCGTACTAGAACCGGGGTTTCAAAGTGATATGGCCCTATGCCTACTCTATCACTCGCGCATCCAACCTTACACCACTTGGAATTCCCAAGTAGTCACCCATCTAGGTACTGAGAAGACTCGACGTTGCTTAGCTTCGGTGATCATACAGGGACCGTTGTTTTAACGTGATATGACCGTAAGCTCTAGTCAAGAAGGAGAGAGGAAAATAGTGAGAAATCTACATAACGACCTTGTGTAAATGGTTGGCAGAACAGGGATGAGGAGATACAAAGGACAGGAAATTATGGAGAGCCATGATCATCTACGTCCTTAATGGAGACAACACATAGAAGAAGAAAAAGCAAACGTGTATGAGATGCTTGTGCATGTACACACATTTCTGATCCGCCAAGAAAGAAAGAAAAAAGTAATGTCAATTCTAAGAAAGAAAACCCCAAACTCTTCTTCTTCGTCTTCTTGGTCCGTGTCTCTCCAAGACGTAGGCGATCATGGCACTCCACAATTTCCTGTCCTTTGAAGCTCTTAATAAATTTTGTGATTTTGTTATTTCTCCTAAACCCTGTTCCACCATCCATTTATTCAAGCACTCTAAGTATGTTATCTCTTGATTTCCTATGCCCCTCTTGCTCTTTATCTATCTTGTGAGTATCAGATTTTCCAAGCCCTCTTTCCTCATTATGTGCCTTAGAAATTTTAACTGTCTTTTCCTGATGTTAAGTATAAATGTCCTTTTTGCTTCAATTTCCTCTAAAACTTTGCCGTTGCTCACATATTCGATCCATGGTATTCTCAGCATCTTTCTGTAGGACTACATTTCTGTTGCTTCAAGTCTCTTCTTAATCTTTGATAAGATTGTACAGCATTCACTCCCATATAGGAGGACGGATATCACTAACAGTTCAGTATTGCTTTCTTTGTTTCTAGCGAAGTTTTTTTTCTTCTGTTTCTTAATACTCAGCTTAGCTTTTGGAATGCATCTTTGGTTATCCCAACGCACCTCCGGATTTCCATGTCGAACTTACCGTGCTCTGTTAAAAGACCTCCCAGATGCTGTTGAATGTGTTCGTAAAGACAGGGACCGTCTAAGGATGTATACGTATTGTCTGTGTACGTAGACATACTTCACAAGCATTTCGTTTTTCAACTTTTTACGACCTCATTAAAATTTATGTCAGTAAAAAATAAATAACGAAATAAATAATAATAATAATAATAATAATAATAATAATAATAATAACAATAATAAAGCTGTCAAAATACAAGGACCTTGAAATAGAAATCTCAAAAATGTGACACATGGTAACATCAACAATCCCTGTTGTAGTTGGAGCATTTAGGATTTGGTCGGAAAAGATTCCAGTAGACTCATTGAAGGGATTCCTGGAAGCCCATGCCTCAAAGAGATACAAAAAATTATTCTGAAAAGTACAGCCCACACTTTACGAAGGGCTTTATCTATGTAATAATATTTTTTTTTTGCAGTGGAAAGTGTCATGATACCATTTCTAACCTTAGGTCCCTGAGCGGGACCCGGAAAGAAATGTGTAAACGGCAGATATCAAAGGAAATAAATAATAATAATAATAATAATAACAATAATAATAGTAATAATAATAATAATAACAATAATGACAATAATAACAATAATAATAATAATAATAATAATCAGCGAAGAAGATGGAATATAGAACACACAAATGAGGGAGAAAGTAAGAAAAGAATACCATAGTCGTGTGCGTCTGGTGCTAAATACCGAGTTGAATTCACAAATCAGAATATCAGCCATAAACACTTTTGTTGTCCCTGTAATGCAATATAGTTTCAACATCCTTAATTGCACCATAGCTGACATAATCCAAATGGATGTCAAAACGAGAAAGCTTCTCACTTGCTAGCGCATCTATCATCCAAAGGCTGATGTTGATCCTCTGTATGTGTCCAGATCTGAAGCAGGCAGAGGATTAGTTCAACTAGAACTGTCTTACAAAACTACAACAATCGGTCTTCAAAGGTACCCGGAAACTACACAAGACTGGGTGATGATCTGTGTCAAAGAAGATGAAAGAAGAAACTCTATTCAGTAATTAATTGAAGCCAACCCATTCAAAAGGGAATTTCGTGTGGGTGAAGAAATGCAAATAAACCATAATACACCCAGTTCAACGGCAAAGAACAAAAAAAAAAAAGAAAGTAAAAGCAAATACAATGTATCAAATGCAAAAACGATAGAAAGATAAGCTTCTTCAAGGTCAATACTCAGCCCGTACCAAACAAGCTGATGTAGACAAACCCCGTACCCATCAGTGTTTACGTAGTGCAAGGTTGAAAGCTGAAACCAAAGGTTTTATTCTTGCTGCACGTGACCAATGCTTGCTAACTAGAAATTACCAAGTACACACACACACAGAAAAATTGTGTTAACCCCAAATGAAGATTATGTGATAAATATCCAGAAACATGCCGTATCAGGTTGCACGGTGTTAGCGCTCACTGAATATAAAACACGGCATGACACAGTTGGCCAATATCTGCAACTTTTACGAGAAGGAATCTGTAAGAAACTGGTATGAACATCACCCAGACCCAGTCACAGAGATAGGACCTGTAGCAATTTTAATGGACTTTACGACACGCACAGACATCAAAGACCAAAGACTTCAATAACAGAATGTGATTTCTTATTTCGACAGGTTGTAATGAATCTTTGAAAATCTTCAAAATATAATTACCTTGAAGTGGAAATCTAAATAATGTGGTACATGAGGACATCAATAATTCAAGTTATAGTTGGAGCACTCGGAATGATTGGAAATGTTCCGATATACTCATTTAATGGATTCCTGGAAGCCCACGCCTTAAAGAAATACAAAAAAATGTACACACAAGTACAGATCTCACATTACGAAGAGCTTTATCTAAGCAAAATGTGTGTGATGTTAGATTTTTTAGGTTTTTTATTTTACAAAATGATCAGTAGAGAATATCATGAAGCAATTTCTGACCTTAGGTCTCTGGTTGGGACTCCGAAGGAAATGTGTATACAGCAGAAATCAGAGGAAATAATAATAGCACAACACTTAAAGAAGAGTGCGCAATTTAAGAATAGATAAAAAAAGAAAGAAAAGAGTGTTTAACAATGTTTCGTCTAACAAGATGTCTAATAACATATCTAATAACATGTCTAAAAACATGTCTAATAACATGCCAAACAACATGTCTAAAAACATGTCTAATAACATGTCTAACAACATGACTAATAACATGCCCGTCTTCAAATTATGTTTAAAAATAGCACACAAAAGCAAAAAAGAGTTTAACAATATTTCGATGGTATGTCTGTCTTCAAATTATGTTTGAAAATTGCGAACAAGTTACGAAAAGAAAAAAGACAGTGTTTAACAATGTTCAACATTTCTACAGTATTCCTTTCTTCAAATTATGTTAAAAATTGCAAAGTAAAAGACAAAGAAAAAAACTTTAACAATATTTCAACAGTACGTCTGTCTTCTCCAAATTACGTTTAAAAATTGCATAGAAGTTGTATGCAATTTTTAAACAATCTGAAGAAGACAGATATACTGTCGAAACATTGTTAAACACAGTGCCATCTTTCTTTTTCTTTTCTTAAATCGCGCTCTTCTCTAAATGTTGCAAAATATTTGTCAATCATTTTTTGTTAATAATAATAATAATAATAATAATAATAATAATAATAATACATTCTTCAATCTGCAAGCGTTCATTGGTGAGAGGAGGTTGAAATGAAAATCTTATGTTATTCTTGTAGTCATACATTAAATGCAATTGTAAGCATATTAGACATCCAAGAAAATGGTTTAAAAAGAAAAAATAGCCGAAGAATCCATTGTCTTAGCAGAAGTCTTCCAGTAGGTTTCCTTATCTCAATGGAAGACTCCAGAAAGCATACAAGTCTTCGCAATGATAGCATCTACTCTGAAATCATGATAACAACTCAGAATGTTTAATTCTAAGCACTTTAAATACCTCGGTGCATGGATCAGTTATAGTAAATTTAGCCGACTAGATAAAGAAGTTGAACAGAGGACGAGGGCAGAGGCTTGGGGGTCTGGAGTTGTGCTACTTTTGTCCAGCACCGTAAGACGCGACAAAACCCAAGTATTAGAACAACTAGAGTCGTGGACTTAGATAGCCTCAGCACATTTAGACTTTCTTGCAGATCTTAGGCATGGCGTCCAATTCATTTGTGGAAGCGTCTTCTTGGATCGATGGTTAAATATGGCTTTAAACGAATGAATGAATTCTGTAAACTCTTCACCGGAACCTATAGATTGGCGCTACATAATCACAGACAGAGATCTTTACCAAATAACAAAACCTTCGACGGTGCGTACTACTCCCGAACCCACCGATAGGGAGGTGGGTGAAAGCCTGATTGGGGGACTCGGGCAGTGCTTTGTGACACTCGCTATCTTATCAACATTTTCCTTCCATTTTTATCTACATTTATACGTCATTCTTGGGACCTTTTATTTGGGTTCAAATACGTGAATTTTTTTGCTCATGACAAGTCTCGAAAAAAAATCACTATATAAACTTTAATATTTTTTTAGCGATAATGTTGAATTTGTTAAAAAAAAATTCTGCCTATATTTCTGAGATGAAGTATTATGTACATTATTCGGACTATTGCTCCCATCTTTGACGCCATATTTATTACAACGTTTCGGCCGTTGTACGCTCAGGCCTTCTTCAGGTGGTTGGAATGTGGAACTGAACCCTTTATTTTGCTCACTGGGGTAGACTGTTCTAGTTCCACGTGCCATGTTTAATGGATGTCAGTTATCAGTTATCTCCTGTTAATTTACCTTCTGAAAGTTCTGCACTGCCTTAACCGGGTATTGAACTCACACTCTTTGGGTCATGTCACTGGATCTTACTAACGTCTTTATCCACTCTGCCATGTGTCCTCAACGAACTAGAACAGTCTACCCCAGTGAGCAAAATAAAGGTTTCAGTTCCACATTCCAACCACCTGAAGAAGGCCTGAGCGTACAACGGCCGAAACGTTGTAATAAGTATGGAGACAAAGATGAGGACAATAGTCCGAATAATGTAAATAATGTAAAAAAAAATCATTTAACTTTTTAACCTTTTTTACAAGAAAAAACATCAAATTGATGTTAAAAAATGCCTCACACTATTGTTGATTTATTTATGATGGTATGATCTGTTATGACATGTCTCTAGATACAGTGTTTAGATACATTGTATTTATTTTCAATTTTTCTACTTGAATTGTTCAGCTATATTGCTTAGGATCCATTATTGTACATATTAGGTTACAATATAATTTGTATTTTATATGAATACTACTTCATGAAAATTGTGATGTGGGGGCCCTGTATCATAGACGATATGTATTACTGACGATATTAGCTCCTGAAAAAAATATGAAGGAGCAATGGAATACGTGGATGGCAATGCCTGATCACGACCTTACACTTACAGGAAGAATAAAAAGACCTAGCATTGCACAAGTCTGTGAATGGATGAAGCAAGCTTAGGATAATATTAGACCAGAAATTGTGAAATCTTTTAAAAAGTGTGGCCTTAGCAATGTTCTCGGTGGAACGGAAGATGACGCATTATTTAACGACGATGATAGTCGTATTGAAAATGAGTCTCAGAGTTTTGATAACGAAGACGACGAATTTTTTAGATTTGAAGACGAATAAAATTTTAATGGTAACTGTTTTGCTTAATTGTAATAATTGCTTGATTTTTATTTTGTTTTCTTACCTTTCGATATAATAAAGTTTTTATAGGCCCGTGTTCTTTTTTCCTATTATTTTTCGTTTAGTTGTAATCATACCTTGTTTAACCAAAATAATACCTCATAAATATAGCCTAGGCTTTACAATTTACTACTAATTTTACTAATTACTAATTTTTTCTTGATTTTTCCTGCTGAAATTGGAGTGCGTCTTATACACCCGTGCGTCTTATATGTCGTCAAAACGGTAAGTATAATTGTATGTCAGCGTATATTTGTGAATTCGATTATATTTGGGTGCAAGCGCCTTGTAGTCTTTGGCCAGATTAAAATAAGTAAATGTCTGTACGGGTTTTTGCTTTGTCTACCGTAAACCCCTAAGATTCGAATTTCACAGCTGAAACTCATGTTCACGCATTCATCCCACAAGTTCGAGACATTGAAGCCCTGCGTTCTGGGGCACTCCAGCCTCTGTTAATGACCGTTTAAGGTCATAAAAAGGATATGTTGTTGGTAGGAGTAAAATTTCGGCGAGTTGGACGCTTGGCAGGGAAGGAAAATGGAGCAGATGATGATAAGCAAGAGGGAAGGGGTGGTTATGAGGAAAGGGATACTTTGAGACAAAGAGTAGCGTTAACTGAGAAGATATTACGTCTGCTTGCGTGAAGAAAACAGAAAGAAAGTAAAGAAACAATGAAAGAAAAAAAGGAAAGAAAAAGAGAAAGAAAAAAGGGAACGAAAAAAGGGAAAGAAAAAGGGAAAGGAATGTAAACTTGATCAGTTAAGTAAAGTGAATATTATCTGAAAAAAGATAAAAAAGAAAACATCTTAAGTAAAAAGAAAAAAAGAAAAGAAAGGAAAACCACGAAAATAAATAAATAAAGGCTTATTTGCAAGCGTGAAAGACGGACGAATGTTAAACTTCAAAACCCAAAGCCTTGTGCCATCTATCAATAAAAGTCTGTGATTGCTTGCATGCGTAGTGCGTCTGTCTGCCCGGCGCATAATGATTTAAGCTAATCTGATTTAAGTGTATAAGTTTTTAAAATACGAACTGTTTATACACTAAGTATTTTTATTTTAACTTTATTCAAACAATTTTGTTTAATTAATATACAGTGGAACTTAATTTAATTCATTCCTGAAGCCTGTTCGTAACCCGAAATGTTCGGAAGCCGAAAATATTATTTCAATAGGAATCAATGTAAAATAGATTAATCCGTTCCTGGTCTCAAGATGATTTCGTATTTAAACTTTTACTACGGTACTTTGTGCACAAGTTCACACACAAAACTAATGAAAATAATTAAATCTAAGAAAAAATAAATAAACCCAATACTAAACAGATAAAATATAGACGGACACTTTAAATTTTACCGTACTTGTATGTAGGAGAGTTGATGGCATAAGTGGAAGGAAAGAGATGTTATTGTTTGGAAAAGGGGAAGGAGAGACATGATCGTCTCTTTATTTGTAAGAATCGTATAGATCGTTGATTTTACCATATGAAACTGAGTAGGAAGAGACAATACCATCAACAATTGTTTTTCTCTTAACTTTTCTTTTTCCTTTACCAGTATCACTGCTAGCTTCTTTTGGAGCCATGATTGAGGACTAATAAAGAGAGAGAAAAAAAGGCACAGTACAATAAAATTGGTAAAGAAAAGCACAGCATAACACACGAATGTATACAATATGGCTGTCGACTCTGAAATGTTTCCGTTCGGGTTAACTCGGTTCGGCAATGTTGTTCGAGAACCGAAATTTTGTTCGATAACCGAGGCATTTTCATCTCGAATTTTCTGTTCAAAAGCCGATTTGTTCAACATGTAAGGCGTTCGAGAACCGAGGCTGCTCTGTAGTTTTAAGTTAAAGACAGACACAAAGAGATCCCGCTTTGCTGTTTCGTCCAGTTGTTTGTAAAGGAATTATTTATATTTCAGACTTCTTTAAACAAAAAATATTTTAAATATTTAAAAAATAGTTTGGTATATTTAAAAAATATTTTCAAGTGAATATGATTTTAAGATATTTTGTGGCATATTAAAAATATATTTTTTAAGTTAATCTGAATTAAGAAATATTTTAAGTGAATAAGATAAAAAAAGGAATTTTTTATGCAGTAAGTATTTTTATATCAACTTTCTTCAAACAGACAATCTTTTGAAATCGACTTCAATGTTTTATCACCTGAACCGTCGGTAGTCTAATTAAAATTTTGGAAATACCAATAAATAGGGAGCCTTACGTTTCTTTTGAAGCAATGAAAAAATTACACTAGAATAAGTGAGAGATAAAATTGGCGATAGATAACTCACAAGTGCTCATATTATAGAGCGTCAGTGAATATTGCATTAACAATTTTTTGAGCTAATGATTTTACAACTCTTACTATTTAACCCATAACTGGGGCGGTAGAAGAAATGGATTTATACTTTTCCTAAGGGTAAAAAAAAAAAAAAATTTGCAAGAAATCGAACTCTGCTCTCCTGTTTCATATTCCCAGCAGCTGTCCATTGCACCACCCGCATGGAAGAATTGTCCTTAATTTTATCAGAGGAGGAATCTCATATATTGTAGTGTTGATTTTCCCAATTACTTACTTGGCCATATTTTTTTTTTTTTATTAAAAGCTCACTCAATACAGGTCTCAAGAGCCACTCAAGGTAGAGGGTTACTAAATGACGTGTGTGATATGAATGCTCAAGAGGGAAATAAGTAATGAAGATTATGGACGGAAAGTAATGATTGACCCTTGACTTGAAGAGTTTAAGATTGTAGTGATCACGGAAGCGCGTCCAAAGTAGCAGTTATAAGTGAAAGGACTTTCTTAGTGGAACTTAGTTGTCCTTACACGTCAAATACCGAAGCAATGAGGTTGTTTTGACTCCGCGGATATATCATGATAGATCTTAGCTGTAAATGTCTGAACTTGCGGAGCTAAAGAATGGAGCTCGTCTGAACATTTTCCATGGAAATAGCGATAGAATAGGAATAAACATGCGTTTCTTTAGTAGGAGAGTAGCTTCAGAGTGGAAAATAAATCGCCCCCCCCCCCCGCCATAAGATCGTATAAACGGCTTAAAACCTTATCAATGCTGGAAAGATAGGATTGGGCAGCTCCAGCCCATATATGGTATCAATACTCCTGTTTAGGATTGGGTTTCCGGTTCCTTCTGAATTCTATTTCAACTCCATAATTCTAACGTCTCCGCCTAAACGCAGACATATTTACTATTTATTTATTCATTTATTTTTCCACAATATGAACAGATAGGTTCAACCCATAGCTAGGGAAAAGAGGTTGATTTATATATTCCTCAAGCGTATTTCGGCGTAAGTGATTATTACGAAGCAATCTGGAATAGACACATACCTCCACCTACTGGTGGAGGTATGTGTCACGAAGTCGTTTAGCGTGGGGATCTCGAGTGCTTGCATCCGGGCCAGGACCAAAAATTACCCAGTCCTCTACTGCTGCCCCTCCTTCTTTGATGCAATGTCGTAGGGATCTGCCGTGAGCAAGTGTGCCCGGAGGATGGGCATCTCTCGAATTTCAGTTACGTTCTGCCCGAGGACAGAGATACAATTGAGTCATGATAAGAGTACGTCTTATCGTCAGCTGCTTTTGCTATATATATATATATATATATATATATATATATATATATATAAATTCTTTTCAAAATAAAAAAAAAACACACAAAAAAACTGCATTGTTATCGATCCTGATCTGGCATCTCGGCTTCAGTCACTTTCACACTGCCGTAGCGTATCATCTCAGTGTCTTTTCTACAAATATTTTCACGATACTTGTTTTGATGAGCTTTTCTCTTTGGTACCTCGACTTTACAAATTTAAGCGCAGTACTAGAGTGGCAGCTAGGTCTCATCATCTTACAGTTGAAATTGTTACATTTAATCGTAAGATTTCTGCCAACAGTTCATTCTTTCGCCCATCTCGCTTCTAGAACTCTTTTCAAGCTTCTTGCTTTCCAGTCAATTTTGATTTTTAAAAAGTTAAATGCAATATCAGTCGTTATCTTCTGTTTTCAGAATACTTTTTCTTTCTTTCCTTAATGGTATTTCTCTTTTACTCTTTTCACACTCAGTAACACCCTTGCGTTTTATATATATATATATATATATATATATATATATATATATATATATATATATATATATATATATGTGTGTATGCTGGAGGCACTTTACATCGGGTCCCGCAAGCCATCCATGTGCAAACAGCGTGAGTGTCTGTTGGGGCTCGTTGTGATTTGCCTCTAGCTCCTTTTGCTCATATATATATATATTTCTCCTCCACACACACACACACACACACACACACAAACACACACACACACACACACATATATATATATATATATATATATATATATATATATATATATATATATATATATATATGTATTAATCTTTTCACCCCAAGCAAGGCGGGGGTGCCACTAGCACGCAAGGGGTTACAGAGAGTGGGAGCAAGAGTTAAGAGGCGTGAAAGAAGAAAGGATGAAGAGAAGGACAGGGAACAGATCAAGGCATCTAGAGATGTCGATTGACATTGCATTTGAATAATTGGAGATTATAGCAATCAGGGAAGCAAGTAAGAGGAAGGGAATTCCACAGACCGGAAGTGTGAGACATGATGATAGTGGAGTAGAAGAGACGGCTACATGAAAGGGTGGCATGAGATACCGACCTAGTGGCACGTTTAAATTCATCCAGTCTGGGAACTAGCGAAAATAGCTCGTCGGAGCAGTTACCGTGAAAGTATTTGTAGAAAAGACAGAAGGAGGCGACGGTACGTCTGTGAGAGAGTGACTGTAAATGAAATGCCAGATCAGGACCAACCACATTCGTTGTCTTTATGTGTGAAAATGCAAAAGAACGTATTTTTAAAGATTATGCAAAAGCAATTTGATAAAGTACGACACGAAGAACTATTCGAACTGCCAGGTAAGCTTGATATTTGGGAAGGGTATCAGAATAATCCAGATCTTATATTGGGAGAAAACCGCCTGCATACGGATAGAAAATAAATATACAAAAATATACAGTAAATATACAAAAATAGAACGGGGCGTAAGACAAGGATGGGTCTTCTCACCGGACTTATTCAACATTTATTGTGAAGTGATTCTGAGATAATTATAATTCGTTCCAGGATTCATTATTGGCAGCCACAGTCCATACAACGTTAAATATGTAGATGACATAGGATTGGTAGTAGTCACAGAAAGGAAACTCCAGGAACCTCTGCAGAAGACAAGCTACATGAATGAACTAAACAAAATTGTCAGAAGACAGAACCTACAAAAAGAAACAGCCCAATATGCAATATTACAAATTGGAGATACTAAAATCAAGCTAGTAAAAAAAAAACATTTATAAAGTCTTTTAACGGAGGATGGAATATGTGACGCTGAAGGCTGCCTTCCAAAAGCTAAGCAAAGTATTAAACAACATGAAGTTTTCATTAGAATGAAAAGAGTATTGATTGGACTTTTACGTTATAGCAGCACTCCTAGATGACACCGAATGCTGGACGATCTTCGCACCAATGAAGAAGAGACGTGAGGCAACCGAAATGTAGGTCTACAGAAGGATGCTGAGAATACCATAGACTGAACATGTGAGTAACGAGCAAATTTTTAGAGAAGATAGAAGTAAAAAAGACACTTTTACTTAACATCAAGAAGAAACAGTAGCAATTTTTCATGCACATAATGAGGAAAGAAGGCTTGGAAAATTTAACACTCACAAGACAGATTGAAGGCAAGAGGAACAGAGGAAAGCAGTACGTAACCTACCTAATGAACTTGTGTGAATGGTTCGCAGAACAAGGATTAGGAGTGATAGCAGAAAATATTTTTTATAAACTACAAAGGACAGGAAATGGTGGAGAGCCGTGATCATCCACGGTCTAAAGGGATACGGTACATAGAAGAAGAACGAACTTGTGTAAATGGTCGGCAGAACAGGGATTAGGGGAGATAGTGAAAAGACAAAATTTACTAAAATCTACAAAGGACAGGAAATTGTGGAGAAGTTTGATCGTTCACAAAAGGACACAGCAAGAAGAAGAAGAAGAAGGAGGAGGAAGAGGAGGAGGAGAAGAAGAAGAAGGAGGAGGAGGAGGGAGGAGGAAGAGAAGAAGAAGAAGAAGAAGAAGAAGAAGAAGAAGAAGAAGAAGATGAAGAACCAGTTAACTTTCAGCAGAAGTTATTGAATAGAATTCGACTCTGTTTAACATTTGGGTATTTTAGCCTTCTTAGATTTCAGCCTCTTTTCGACAGGGGGACCTCGATTTCTGTCGGTTAACAAGGCGGCTGTTTGATGTAAGGTACGTAAAAAAGAACGGAAGATTCCACGTGCCCCTAGATGTTCCTTTTTCTTTTTTTTTTTTTTTTGTTAAATTTCTTTTTCCTATGGTCCATTTTTTTTTCTTTTCCCGATTTCCCCCCCACGCCTGTTTTGGATCATCTGTCTTTTATTTTTTCTGAAATCTTACAAACATTCCCTCTTTTCCGAAATCAGTCTTCTTCCACAATTACTCAGACTGTTCCTTCAAATTCCAGCCGGTCGCTCATCGTTCCACATTGCACACTCACCTTATCTCGGGACAAGAGAAAGACATTCCCTTAAATCTTTGCCTGTTATTCTTAACGCATGCGCACACGGCAAAACAAGTTCGTCCTTAAGTCACGCGTATAAATAGTCCAATCAACACAGAGAGACACAAACACAAACACAGGAAGGCGTCCACGTGCCTGGACACACGCATACAGATATACATACAGAGACACGCGCACGTACATACAGAGACGAACATTCATAGATGTTAGGTACGTACGTGCACTCATCTGTACATATACAACACACACACATACTCACAAGTGTCAATACACACAGAGCCACACGATGAACGTTCGCCTATCATGATGGATGGGTCTTCTCTCAAGGAGGCTGCTTGCCATGAACGTCTACGATGTCTCAAGCTCTTCTACGACATCAAGTGGAACTCATATATACGATCTATAGCTGAAGATGCTGGTTGTTTCATTGTACCGCTTCAGTAAGTATCTGACACCTCCCTGCTATTCTCTGTCGTTATAAGAGTCAGATAAGACGAAAAATAGAATACTGCTCTCATATCTGAGTTAGAGTTGCCCAGTCCTAACTTGCCTGACTTGATAGAATTCAAAAGCGTCTAGGCAGACCTGCGGGTGATAAATTATTTTCCACCCTACAACCCATTTCTCACAGACCAAACGTCGCGTATCTCTCGCTGCCCTATCGCTACTTCTATGACATGTGTTCTGGCGATATACATTCCTTAGTCCAGCCAACATAGACTTTTACAAATGGGACCCGTCATGCCATGCACACCAGTGTGAATCATCCCGTATTACAATAGTAAGAAGTAGGTTTCATTCGGACAGCTTCTTTCCAAGTGATTTGTGGAAGAGACTCCCAGGAGGATGCTTTCCCAATCAATACAATGTTGACCTTTTCAAGTCTCGGGTTAATCTTTATCTTTCCTGGATAACCCCATGCCTTGCCTTTTCTTACGCTCATATAACACGACACAATAACCGTCTACCTTGAGTGGCTCTTCGGCCTTCTATTGGGTGAACATTAGTAGAGAAAAAATGTCAGAGTTTCAACTTGGAATTTGTTTATCGCAATCTCGTCCGATTATCGGAATCTCGTTCGATTAGCGTAATTCTCGTCAGATCTTTTTTTTATTTCGAGATCAAGCTCTTTGACAGTCAAAGCAGAATAGATCAACTAACAATAGTTTGATGTGAAGCAAAAAAGAAAAAAAAATTAGGATATTAATGCGAACGAAAAATGAAAAAATATATATGAAAGAATTATTTTGCAATATTTTTCATTTGTTTGTTTTTGTTGTTGAATCGACAGTTTGTTTCAAGGGCATAGAATTAATCTTAATAAAAAGATATTGTAGATATATGATAATATACAAAAATATAATATAAAATATATATCACGATAATAATAAGTAAAGAAATAAAGAAAAGAACTTTTTCATGCAAAATAATGGTTTTATTAATGGAACAAATCTTCTTTTTTATTTTTTACAGTGAAGCCCATCCTGTACAAGGCCATAGGAACGCTCAAGGTAGAGCGTTACAGAGTAAGAGGTATAGTCTATGCGGCTAGGTGAGTAAGATAACGGTTAACACTAGACTTGTACAGGTTAAGATTGTAGTGATCGGGGAAATATCCTCTTGGGAGTCGGTTTGGCAGAGCAGTGGATCGCGCGAAGAAGGTGCTCGAGTGGAGCTTCCTTCTCACCAGTGGAATCCTTCAATGTACGTGTCGAGAAGCAAATGATCTGTCCTGCATAGCCTCATGAGCCTCACAAAAAGTTCCCGTCCTACACGCGTATGCAACATACCCATTCACTAACACACCATGAGCGTATTGAGTGAACGATAGTAAAAAATGCACACACACACACACACACACACACACACACACACACACACATATATATATATGTGTGTGTGTTCTAAAATTATAAGATAAGCATGTTATAACATCACTACAATAATAGCCATTTTGTTTCAAGATTTCTGGTGTCTTATCACTTGATAAGACACCAGAAGTGTTGAAACAAAATAGCTATTTTTGTAGTGATGTTATAACATGCTTATCTTATAATTTTTGAATAATTATTATTTGCTCTACTTTGTATTGAGCACTTTTTTGTAAAAATAGTGTTTTTGGTTATCGGAATTTTATTCCATCTATACCAACCCTGTATTCGTATCTATCTATCAATCTATCTATTTATCTATCTATATGATTAATACAAATAAAAAAAAAATAGCTGATTGCTGTTATATTCAGCATCGCGACTTAAGAGTTTCGCAGAAGAACCTTTTTGTAATCTTTTGGTGTAGTCGTCAGGAGGTATCAGCAACTGTCTGCCGATTTTCTCATTTTCGCTATTTTTATATTTAGTTTAAAAAAATAATTTATGCGCTTTTTATTGGTGTTAGGTTGATTTGTTCTTCTTTGTGTGCCTATGCGTGTGTATATGTTTATGCGTGTATGTGTGTGTCTGTGCCCTTGTGCGTGTGTTTGCACACGCCTGTACGTGTGTGTATGTGCACATATGTAGAATGTCATTGTTATTTATTCTTTTCATACTTTTCCTTATACCCTCTCACTAAATATTAGGTACCTCCACTAAATTTATCGCCAAAATCTTTACGGTATTATTAAGAGGAAAAACTAAATTATCTTTTGATTATTTTATTATACTTTTGAATCCCATTCAGAACTTTCGAAATTTTGCTTAGTAATCTTGTTTTTCTTTTGTCAGCGGGCGGGCTATAAAATAGCATAGCAAATTTAGCGTCTTTTTTGTTGTGAAAAGACAGTGATTTTGAAATATTTGAAAAAATCAAATAATTGTCGGATTTTAATGAAAACTTCAGGATTTATTCACAAATAAAACAAATTATTTTAGAAACGTTTCTTTTAAGAAAATCTTCGCAAAATTATATATATATTTTACATCTGTAATCCCCCACTCATTAATTTTATGAAATTTTGAACAATTTATTCTTGGAGGTCTTAATGTTTATATTAGTTATAAGCACTAGTCCTTGGAGAATTTAAATCATCAATTTCATTTTTGTGTACCAGAAACATCAGTTACCGAAAATCTATTTTGAATCGTAAAAATAAAAAATGCAATAAAACTAAGACATTCAGTATCTGTCTATATTTCTGAGATGAGATATTATGTACACTACTTACATTATTCGGATTATTGTCCTCATCTTCGTCGCCATATTTATTACAACGTTTCGGTCGTTGTACGCTCCGGCCTTCTTCGGGTAGTTTATAATACCCAGAAATTCATACACAGATGTCCTCAAGGACACATGGCACAGTGGATAAAGGCGTTAGTTAGATCCAGTGACAGGACCCAAAGGCGGTGGAGAACTTGGAGAGGGGAATTAACAGGAGATAACTGATAACTGACATCCATTAGACATGGCACGTGGAACTAGAACAGTCTACCCCAGTGAGCGAAATAAAGGGTTCAGTTCGACATTCCAACCACCTGAAGAAAGCCGGACGGTACAACGGCCGAAACGTTGTAATAAATATGGCTACAAAGATGAGGACAATAGTCCGAATAATATAAATAGTGAAAACTAAGACATTATTTAATCAGAAAACCTTTTTTTTTCTGAATACACGAATTGCTTTCATTTGAGCGAGGGAAACCAGAGGTCTTGGCAAAGATCGATCTTTCAACATTGTGGACGGGCGCGACAGAATTACAAACAAAGAACTGTAACAGATAGCAGATTCTATATCACTTGAGGACGAGCAGCAACAACTAAAATGAACAGCACATGTAACTTGAAGATAACATAATCAAAATATTGTTATTCCACACCACTTCAAGGATTATATTTCAAAATGACTAAATGTATAGCCGAAAGCGCTCGGATAAAAAGAACATTCGGACAGTTTTTATATAATTTATCCTCTGAAAAGAAAAACTTTATTAGATCGCACGAGAAATTATATAAAAAACTAAATAAAAGCACCTTGTTAGTCGTTTTTAATGAAATGTGCATGAAAGAAGGATTGCTGCCTAAATACACAAATATATATATATATTAGTATTTTACCGATAGCCACTGGAAAGTGAATGGACAGATCCGCCTACGAAACTCTGGAGTCGGGATGTTGATGGCAACTTCAATCAGCTAAGGGACAAACTTTATTTATATTAATTCTCTCTCTCTCTCTCTCTCTCTCTCTCTCTCTCTCTATATATATATATATATATATATATATATATATATATATATATATATATATATGTATGCGTGTGTGTGAGTACGTTCTCCTATGATTATAATGTTTTTTCCATAAAGTTAGATTATTGGAACTGATTTAACGAAAGCATTTTCATTCCTTATAAACTGAACAAAACGGAATCCATAAACGTAATCACATGCACAACCGCAGGCCCATATATATATATATATATATATATATATATATATATATATATATATATATATATATATATATGTATTAACAGGAGGCGGTGGATAAATTGTTGACTACATTACACAAAAATGAAAATAAAACTGACAACTCATTTTAACAGATGCATTTACCAAAATTACACAAAAATAACTTGAAATACTATAGAGTAAATTTATTCAATAAAATCGCCATTGGCTTCAACCACGGTCGCCAGACGACTTCGGAATCTTCTGCAACTCTCATGAGCGGTTCGCTTGATCAACTTGGTGAATGTTCCCATAATCCTTGCACTCAGTTTATCTTTGGTGTCTCAAGCAGTTTTGTTGGTCTTTCGCTCAACTGCTCCCAACACATAATAATCAAGGGGGTTGCAGTCTGAGGATTTAGGTAGCCGACTGTTGTGGTCGAAGAAATTGTCTGAGAGCCATGACTGATATCCTGCTTGTGTGGCATGGTGCAGAGTCCTGTTGGCAGACACAGAGTCTTCTAGCAGACACACTCTTGACCCAGGGCAGCACTACCTCTTCAAAGCATTTGGTGTAGGCCTCCATGTTGAGTCAGAGTCCCTGTGTGCAGATGAATGGAGGCGTAACGTCGCCGTCACTAGTGGTCATTCCAAATACCTTCGTAATCATCATTAGACTCATCCAACTCTTTCCGAACCCTCTACACTGTGATCAGATTGACACCCAAACACTCTGAAATGTTCCTATTGGAGCTTCCGGCGCAAATGCCAAGCAGTACAGCATGCTGTTTCTAAATTTCTGGTCGAGTAAATTGTGTCACGACGCTCTTTTTCTAACAGATGGTGCCCAACTGACCCTAGTATGGTCGACAAATTTAAAAACAAACAACGCGCATGCACGAAATTAAAAATATAAAATGGCGACAATTTACAGCTCACATCCTGTATATACAATTTCACGCGCACATACACACCTGTACATATATATATATATACATGTAGTATTGAATGTTAAAGACAAGATAGTCTTGCATATTTTCTTTTGAATTTTCTCATATTCTCTAATGAATTTTCTAATGTTCTCAAAAGAAAATATGCAAGACTATGTTGTCTTTAACATTCAATACTACATGTTTAAAAGAAAAGTTGCTGCCAAATTACACACACACATATATATATATATATATATATATATATATATATATATCTGTGTGTGTGTGTGTGTGTGTGTATTTAGGCAGCAATCCTTCTTTCATCACTTTTCATTGAATACGACAGACAAGGTGCATTGATTTAGTTTTTTTAATACAATTTTTCATGTAATCTTATAATTTTTTTCCTGAGAATAAATTGTATAAAAACTGCCCAATTATTCTTTCTTTCCGAGCGCTTTCGGCTATACATTTTAACTTTTAAGAAGAAATAGATTGTTGTATGTATGCAGTTTTATATAATGTTTTCGTATTAAAAAGACGGTCAAGAAACTGTGTCCATGTTCAGTTGATATTACTGAATGTTGTTTTTTTGTTTTTGTTAATAAGGCTTCCATCCACACGCAAACGGAGAAATACACACACGCACACATATATTCATGCACACATCTGTTTCAAGTACTGAATAATTCAGTCAATAAATAATGTCAATCCGTACACCAATAAATGCGCATGTCAACATGGACTCGACATTCAAACAAAATACACACACGCATACACAAATAAATAAAAAGTACACACACATGCACACATTCACGCAAGCACATAGACACTTCTTGTAGAGGTAGTCTTAAGCTTGGCCTATATTCCCAGCGATGTCAGTGGTCTTTTTTTCGAATGAGGAAGTCAGACATTGATTTTCAAAGGAAATAAATATCCCTCATTCAGAGAAATGGCACAGCACAATCATCCCCCTTTCGTGTAACTGCTATGCCAAACGAAGATAAGTTTAGTATATACCTATATTTATAGGATAGTTGCATATATATATATATATATATATATATATATATATATATATATATATATATATATATTGATTATATTAGTGGTCAATATATATATATATATATATATATATATATATATATATATATATATATATATATATATATCCTAATGAGCCAGGCAAAACTACCTAGGTTTCACCTAAACGGATCTTCAGGGTAAAACTGGCTAAAAAAGGAAATAATGGAACAATATTTATTGATAAAACCAAATAAAACCATGACCACGTGACAAAAAAAGAAAAACAACCTACACAATGTTACTCTAATAACCAGCGTTTCTTATGTTGGTCCCTACTAAGAATTTCAGATTTTTGGCTTAATAAATTTTGAGGCACTTTATGGATAGCGATAGCTTAGCTTTTCCTCCATTGATAGTGAACAAAATTTATCGCCTGCCTTATATTTATAGCCTTTTTTAAATATTTCCCATTTTAAAATTGGATCATTATTGTCATCTTGTTTAATCTTCCATATATATGTGGATAGGGTAGTACTTGGGTTTTGGGTTTTCTTTTCTTTGGACTTAGCGCTTAAGCATTTGACGAGAGGATTCGTACAGTGTTATGTTCTTGGTTGTATCTTTTTTATTTCCAATTTTTCCTCGGACATCAATTTGTTATCTTACAGGTTGAGCCAACCGAGGTTTTTCAAAACAAGTATTACCATTCATATATATATATATATATATATATATATATATATATATATATATATATATATATATATATATATAAGGCTCAAGCACTAATATTCCAGCGTCCTGGGTATGACGTTAAACTGCATCCGAGTCCTGGGTAAGACGATAAACTACATCCAACAGCAAGGCCTCTGATCAGGAGGTTTTGAGGAGCGTGAAACCACCTCTTAATTGCTGATGTTCCCAGGTCCACCCTGACCCGGGGTGGTAGCACCTGTTAGGGTCCCAACTATGGGAAAATAGTGAAATCCCAAGGTGTGTCCACGTCCTGGGTATGACGATAAACTACATCCGCGTCCTGGGTATGACGATAAACTACATCCGCGTCCTGGGTATGACGATAAACTACATCCTCGTCCTGGGTATGACGATAAACTACGTCGAACCAAAAGGCCGTCAATCCGATCAATCGGCTGGTCATGTCATGCCCCATCACATCTAACCCATCCCAAAACAACTACAACTTACAATTAACTTTCCCTCCCAAACCCTACACTAAATATACTAACACCTTACCCCTAAAATGTGATGGGAAACAATGATGTTGCCAGCTATACGTTTTTGAAACAATGATGTTGCCAGGGATACATTTTTTTTAAACAATGATGTTGCCAGCTATACGTTTTTGAAACAGTTGCCAGCTATATGTTTTTGAAACAATGATATTGCCAGCTATCCGTTTTTGAAACAATGATGTTGCCAGCTATACGTTTTTGAAACAGTTGCCAGCTATATGTTTTTGAAACAATGATGTTGCCAGCTATAAGTTTTTTGAAACAATGATGTTGCCAGCTATAAGTTTTTTTGAAACAATGATGTTACCAGCTATACTTTTTTGAAACAATGGTGTTGCCAGCTATACTTTTTTGAAACAATGGTGTTGCCAGCTATACGTTTTTGAAACAATGATGTTGCCAACTATACGTTTTTGATATATCTAATAAATACTGGATCTGGCATTAAATAACCCATAGTGGTTGATATGCCATAAAACCCCAAACAAACAAAAAAAACTAATATTCCATGGTTATAATTTATTACATTGGAATCGTAATCACGATCCAATTCATCAGACCTACAAATTCAAAAATTCAAGCTTTTTGAATTTGTAGGTCTGATGAATTGGATCGTGATTACGATTTCATTGTAATAAATTATAACCATGAAATAATAGTGTTTGAGCCTTATATATATATATATATATATATATATATATATATATATATATATATATATATATATATATATATATATATATATATATATGAATTCACCCCTGGTATTTGAAGTAGGCATTTCTCTAAAAAAGACTTTACAACGCGAGAAACATGTCGACTAGGTAGATCTAAAAACATCATGTTATATTTACCGTACTGGTTGCTTTTGGGTTTCTTCAACTCTATCCTAGTTTTAAGAATATTCATCAAAAACTGGTGTCAGCTAAGCTAATGAGAATTAAGCTGTTGTCAGTCCCGACAGAAAATTGCAACAAATGAGATGCTGGGTAAACACGTCTATGAATTATTAAAACGATTTCACATTGATCGGAGTATAAAAGCAACCTGAGATTGTAACAGGGTGAAACTGGAAACAGAGACAATGCAAATTTTGTTTATCTTATATTCCGTCTTTTTTCTTTTTCATTTTTTTTTGCCTTCTGATAAAATCAAACAAGGCTTCCGCCTAAAACACACACACACACGCACACGCGCGCACACACACACACACACCTCGTTTCTTATAACCAAAATAGATTCAGTGTTACTATTCGCGCAAAACGAAACAACCCCCCAAAAAAATAATTACCTAGTAAGCTATGGTCAGTTAGTTATGCGTGATAGCCGATCATGTATCTTTCGACACATGACAGACAAGGTAGATTTTTCCCCGTAGAAGGTTGCCAATTCTTTCTGCGGTAGACCAGTTGCCATCCAAGAACTATGGCCTGACCTGCTATTTATCCATAGCTGGAGGGAGAAGAAGAGGATTCGTACTTTTCCCAATGGTATTAGCACGTAAGTGAACGTAATGGATTCGACTGTAATTCGAACTCGGCTCTCCGATTTCTCAATCCGAGCCGCTATCCATTATTCCACCGTGCGTGGTAATTGGACTTATAAATTTAAGCGCAGTACTCGAGGTCTCACCAGGTTTCAGTTGAGCGGGATAGCTGCAACCGTAACTTCTATGTAAACGGTTTTTTTTTCTCGCACTTCTCGCTTGCGGAAATCCCTTCCGGCTCCATGCTTTCCTTTCTTAAATGCAATGTCAATCGCATTATACTGTCCTCCTGATTGCACTTCTTTAGTTCTTGCTTCTTAGTAAAGCTTCTGTTTTCTAATTCTTCCACACCTAGTTATTCCTTGTGTCTTAGTGGCTTTAATGCCTTCCTTGCTTTTGGATGAAATCGATTTAAAAAAAAAGAAGTATTTTAACAAACGACGGAAAAGACAACACCGATATTCGAACGCGCATTTGAGTAGAAGAAAGATGCCCCCAAAATTAAGCAAAATATTGAAATAGAAAAATCCCGTTTGAAACAAAGAAAAGAGTACTGAAATTTTATATAATATCAGTCTTTCTATAAGCTAGTGAATGCTGGGTAATCTCTCATTTGAAGGAAGAAGCTGAAACAACAGATATTTGGTTCTATAGAAGGATGTTGAGAATACGATGAATGTAACATATTAATAAAAAGTAAGTGTAAGGGAAACTGGAAAAAATATACAGCAAAAATTTCTAGGGCACATAATGAGGAGAGAGGGCTTGGTAAATTTGACACGAACAGGACATATTGAAGGCAAGAGAGACAGAGGAAAAAGACGTATAACAAGGTCGGCAGAATGGGGATTAAGGAGGATGGCAAAAGGACAACACATACTGAGGGCTACAAAGGACAGGAACATGTGGAGAATCATGACCCCCCAAGTCCTGACGGGACATGGCCTAAAGAAGGCGAAAAACAAACTTGTATAAATGATTGGCAGAACGGGGATTAGGAGAGATAGCGAAATAACAAAATTTACTCAGGGCTACAAAGTTGAGGAAGGTCATGATCACCCACGTCCTGAAGGGACATGGCCTATAGAAGACGAAAAACAAGCTTGCATAAATGATTGGCAGACAGGGGTTAGGAGAGATAGCAAACAAAAATGATTTACTGAGGGCTACAAAGTTGTGAAGAGCCATGATCACTCATGCCCTGAAGGGACATTGCATATAGAAAACGAAAAACTAGCTTGTGCAAATGGTTGGTAAAACGGGGATTAGGAGAGATAGCAAACTAAAATGATTTACTGAGGGCAACAAAGTTATGGAGAGCCATGATCACCCACGTCCTGAAAAGACATGGACTATAGAAGACGAAAAACAAGCTTGTATAAATGATTGGCAAACTAGCTTGTGCTAATGGTTGGTAAAACGGGGATTAGGAGAGATACCAAACTAACAAGATTTACTGAGGGCTACAAAGTTGTTGATAGACATGATCACCCACGTCCTGAAGTGACATGGCCTATAGAAAACGAAAAACAATCTTGTGCAAATGGTTGGCAGAACTTGGATTAGGAGAGATAACAAAATAACAATCCTAGAAGAAGCTTCAATTCGTGAGGAAAAGAAAAGTCTTCCTGTCAGAATGATGATTTCTTTAGTTGTTAAAAGATACGCTTCTCTGTGTTTAATAACTCATTAATGACCACCGTAAAATCCAGTATTAATTCAAAGAATTAATAATAATTAAAATTTCAAAAATCAAGTTTTATTAAGTTGTTCCGAAATTAATGTCCGAGTTTAGAATAAACCTTTTGTGTTTGTTTGTTTTGGTTTGTTTGTTTTGTTTTACGGCATATCAACCTCAATGGGTCATTTAATGCCGACAACTTTTTTTTTCCTGGTAATATTTTTGCTTTCTCAAAAATCTATTTCTGTTAAAAATTTTTTCTCAAAAATATATAGCCTGTAATATTATTTTTTCAAAAACGTATAGCTGGTATTATTATTTTGCCAAAAACGTATAGCTGGCAACATTATTTTTTCAAAAACATTATCAGAGGCCTTGCTGTTGGACGTAGTTTTATGTCATACCCAGGACGCGGACGTAGTTTATCGTCATACCCAGGACGCGGACGTAGTTTATCGTCATACCCAGGACGCGGACGTAGTTTATCGTCATACCCAGGACGTTTTAATATAGTATCATAATAGTTGCACAAAATTATATTGCTAATTCCTAATGATTACAGTAACCTCTATATTTTATATCAATCTCTTTCAGAATTTAGCTTAAAACATTATATACCCGTCATCTTGAACAGAAAAAAGACATATGTTAACTTTTTGTCATGAGTTCAAGCTTCGTCACAATGCTTCTCAAACTGATGCCAACATTAACAGAACATGCGGTGAAAGATCCATTTGTTATGGGACAGTATAGTACTCGTTGCTGACGTTCCGTAGCGAGGATACGAGTCTTGAAAATCAAGGTGGTAGTGGACGCCTATCTGCATTTGACAATCAACCACTTGAGATAAGTGATTTTGCCACATCCACCACATTCCTTTGAACTCTCGCCCACTGACTACCACTTTTTAAAGCATCTTGACAATATCCTATGTCAAAAGGCCGTTATGTCGTGCCTGCAAAAAGAAAACAATGGGTCAGAAGGACGGTTTTTTTCTTGACACCGCTATTATTTTTACTACATCCACTTCCGCGGCAACCTTTACATACACGAATATAAAAATATGTGAACCAAGTACAATTTTTTATAAAGATTTATTGTTTATCATTTTATAAAGAAATACATGTGAAGAGAAACCTTTTTTTATTCAAAACCTTTTTAAAATTATAAAATTATCAAAATATGTAAACCAACTGCAATGCAATATTTATTATCTACATACAGTTTTATAAATAACGATGAATTTTTTTTTTCATCCATCTATATAAATAAATGCGAATGTCAATATGTCAGTGTGTCAGGCTTTTTCAACTTTACTCCTAGAGGTTGTATCCCAACATGTCATACCATTTCGGAATCAGTCTGACTCCGTGAGCAAATTAAAAACATTCCGGGTCAGATACAAGTGGTCGTCTGTCTTTTCAACCACGATATGGGTTCCATATTTATTTTGTAACAAGTATTTTGTAACAAGTATTTATATATAAGGACTTAATTACAAATTTATCTAAATTCAAACACAATACACAATTGGAAGCTCTTAGCTTGGGTCTAAAATTGCAGAAAAATGATATTACGGATTTCATTATTAAAAACTACCCACGCAATGAGTCGGATTTCAACAATAGATACACCCGGGGTCTAATTACAGCCGCACTCAAAAAACAAATGAAAGCCCACTTCCCGTTACATATATAAAATCCCTGAAGGAAATATCAAACAACGAAATCATTCATATATCCCCTTTCGGCAAAGACAACTGGAATTTTAATTATGTATAAACACATTTAGCAACAAAAAAATGAGACTCCTCCTCGATATATTAGGATACTTACGAAAAAAATAAATGAAAACAAGGTCATAAAAGAGACAAAGATTTAAAAACATAACCAAGAAATTATTAAAAAATGACAATTCTTGGCTAAAATTCATCAAACACCATCCGAAAACACTCACACTTTACGGATTAACAAAAATACATAAAACGGACATCTCGATGAAACCCATTATATCAGGAATAGGCAACGCCCTACATAAACTAACCGGCGCAATGACCAAAGATTTAACCCCACTTCTTGGCACAATATGCTTCTCGCATTTAAAACTCTGATGGTCTATTAAATGAATTTAAAAAAAATAGACATCAAAAACAAATATATGACAAGTTTAGATATAAAATCCTTATGCACAAATGTTCCTAAAGAAATGTCTAAATTTACCAAATACACAGTTAACTAAAATAAAAAATAAAAGAAATCTCTTCCTAAACCTGCCTTGGGTAAGACGATAAACTACAGCCGTGTTTTGGGTAAGACGATAAACTACACCCGCGTCTTGGGTAAGACGATAAACTACACTCGCGTTTTGGGTAAGACGATAAACTACACCCGTGTCTTGGGTAAGACGATAAACTACACCCGCGTCTTGGGTAAGACGATAAACTACACTCGCGTTTTGGGTAAGACGATAAACTACACCCGTGTCTTGGGTAAGACGATAAACTACACCCGTGTCTTGGGTAAGACGATAAACTACACCCGCGTTTTGGGTAAGACGATAAACTACACCCGTGTCTTGGGTAAGACGATAAACTACACCCGTGTCTTGGGTAAGACGATAAACTACACCCGTGTCTTGGGTAAGACGATAAACTACACCCGTGTCTTGGATAAGACGATAAACTACACCCGCGTCTTGGGTAAGACGATAAACTACACCCGCGTCTTGGGTAAGACGATAAACTACACCCGTGTCTTGGGTAAGACGATAAACTACACCCGTGTCTTGGGTAAGAGAATAAACTACACCAGTGTCTTGGGTAAGACGATAAACTACACCCGCGTCTTGGGTAAGACGATAAACTACACCCGCGTCTTGGGTAAGACGATAAACTACACCCCTGTCTTGGGTAAGACGATAAACTACACCCGCGTCTTGGATAAGACGATAAACTACACCCGTGTCTTGGGTAAGACGATAAACTACACCCACGTCTTGGGTAAGACGATAAACTACACCCGTGTCTTGGGTAAGACGATAAACTACACCCGTGTCTTGGATAAGACGACAAACTACACCCGCGTCTTGGGTAAGACGATAAACTACACCCGTGTCTTGGGTAAGACGATAAACTACACCCGTGTCTTGGGTAAGACGATAAACTACACTCGTGTCTTGGATAAGACGATAAACTACACCCGCGTCTTGGGTAAGACGATAAACTACACCCGTGTCTTGGGTAAGACGATAAACTACACCCGTGTCTTGGGTAAGACGATAAACTACACTCGTGTCTTGGATAAGACGATAAACTACACCCGCGTCTTGGGTAAGACGATAAACTACACCCGCGTTTTGGGTAAGACGATAAACTACACCCGTGTCTTGGGTAAGACGATAAACTACACCCGTGTCTTGGGTAAGAGAATAAACTGCACCCGTGTCTTGGGTAAGACGATAAACTACACCCGCGTCTTGGGTAAGACGATAAACTACACCCGCGTCTTGGGTAAGACGATAAACTACACCCGCGTCTTGGGTAAGATGATAAACTACACCCGTGTCTTGGGTAAGACGATAAACTACACCCGTGTCTTGGGTAAGACGATAAACTACACCCGTGTCTTGGGTAAGACGATAAACTACATCCGACAACAAGGCCTCTGATCCGGTGGTTTTGCAATCTTAATTGCTGGTGTTCCCAGGTCTACCCTGATCCGGGGTGATAGCACCTGTTAGTGTCCCAGTTATGTGCATATAGTTAATCCCCAAACTGGGGTCAAAATTTGTAAAAATAGGTTGTAATAACAGCAATAAATTTTTTAAATTATTACCAGCAATACATTTAAAAAAAATATTACCAGCAATATAATTCTTGTCGGCATTAAATAATCCATTGACACTGATATTCCGTAAACCAAGCCAAACCAAACCTGTTCCTACAGATAAAATCATAAAAATGTGCCATTTAATCACAGATCAATGTTTTTTCACCTTTGATAACAATTTTATAGAAAAAAATGGTTTATCGACAGAGTCTCTTCTTAGATGTGTTTTGACATGTCTATTTTGAGAATTCCTGGAAAGTTGTTCTTTCAAAATTATGCCACAAAATTCTTTTTAATTCAGCTTCTGTTTGACTATATGTATGCGACAAGTTTGTCAACAAACATAATAACGTCGTACCCACAATAGACATTGCTTTTGAATCTGAACCTAACCTTCCTAGATAACCTTCCTAGATATCATGTTGCATAAAAATAATAACGAACTTCAATCTGAAGTTTACAGAAAAGTTACTAACAAGAATGACCGGGTTAATATTTATTCCCACCACTGTAACAAGATCAAATCTGGAATAATTAATGTGATAATAATGTGCAGCCCCCAATATTTACCCAAGGAAGAAATATACATAGAAAACACTTTCAAGAACCTCCACAATCCTTATTTCATCCATAATGCTAAGAGAAAGGCATATAAAATATACAGCCGCAAAAAGATAACATTATTAACAACAATAAACTAGATAAAAACAGATACATAACAATACCTATTAACTCTATAACATCCACTATACAAATCAATTTATTCAATCTAAATAACATCAAAATATTTACAACCACATCAAAAAGTATCATGGATATGATAATAATCATGAATACCTCGAAGGATAATAATTCTGAAGCAGGTATATATAAAATAAATTGTTGTAACTGCTCCTCACAATACATTGGGGAAACTTGTAGAAATGTAAAAAATCGTATCTATGAACACAAAAGGAATCTTATGCACAGCAATCTATCAAATGCATTAGTTGTACATAGAAATACATGCAGCCACAACTTTAATGTAAATAATGCCACACTTATTAAAAAAGAAAGCAACTTGCTTGGAGGGAAAATTTTCCTGAATGTCGCTATCGAATCTTACAAAATATAAACACATGCCCCCCCCCATATATATATATATATATATATATATATATATATATATATATATACTGTGTATTTGGGCAGCAATCCCTCTTTTATACAAGTTTCGTTAAAGACCACTGGCAAGGCACTGTGATCCTTTCAGGACGTAGGCGATCATGGCTCTCCAATTCCACCTATCCCTTGTAGGTCTCAATAAGTTTTGGCCCTCCAACACCACCACCACCACCCCAGACCACCACGTTCTCTCATCCACTTGCTTAAGCCTGCCAGGTATGTCATGCGTTGCATTCCCTTGTCTCTCTTTCCCTCTATTCGACCTGTGATTATCAGATTCTCCAGACCTTCCTTTCTCATTACGTGTCCCAGAAACTTCAGCAACCTCTTCCTGATGTTAAACCTCCGTCTTCTTTTCATCCTCTCCAAGACCTCATCGTTGCTCACACGCTCGCTGCTTGATATCCTCAGCATACTTCTGTAGAACCATATCTCCGTCGCATCGAGTTTCTTCTTCATCTTTGAGGAAAACGCCCAACATTCAGTGCCGTAAAGGAGGACAGTTTTCTTGTATTCGTACACATGTTTTCTTTTCTGGACACAAAGTGTATAAAAACTGTCAAAATGTTCTGCATATCCGAGCGATTTCGTAGACGATAGGCAAACAAAAAAGTGAGCGAAGTTCAGCAAGCGCCGGTTAAATTTTACATTGAAACGTTAAAGAGACAGGGACGCTCATTATTTAAATTATGTTTTTTGACATCCGATATTTTGACATGTATCTTAACCGATTGTATTCCACATTCTATAACTTTTATTTTTAATCATTATCATTCCCTTAATTATCCCTCAGTGCTTTAGTAATGTTATGGGAACTTACCTATAACAATAATGGACTCTTCCTGACTATAAATACTTGGCCTCTATGAGAGAGAGGGAGGAACGAGTCGAGACGCAGTCTCTGACTGTTCGCGACTCCTGTCGAACTCTCTGCTTTGGCAGAGAGGAACCCGGACGAGGCTTTGCCGCAGGGCAAAGTGTCGTCCGGAGAGGTAGACAGTCCCTAAACTCGTTTATACGGGTTCTAATGGGCATATTTTTGGCCAAGCCTACGGGCTCGGAGAACCCACATTAAGCCGGCTTTGTGCCATATGCGACCCACGTGGGAGGGTTGTTAAATATCGGAACGAGTCGAGACGCAGTCTTCGACTGTGCGCGACTCTTGTCGAACTCTCTGCTTTGGCAGAGAGGAACGCGGACGAGGCTTTGCCGTAGGGCAAAGTGTCGTCCGGGGAGGTAGACATTCCCTTAACCCGTTTATACGGGTTATTAAGGGAGTATTTTTGGCCGAGCTTACGGGCTCGGAGAAACCCACGTTAAACTCGGCCTTGTGCCACATACTTTGCTCGTGGGGGGACTGTTAAATATCGGAACGAGTTGAGACCTAACGAGTCAAGACGTATTAGTTCACTCTAAACCAGACTGACAGTTAATACTAACACCTTCAACTTCTTGTATTATATTTCTGTTGTAATATATCTTTGTTATTTTCTACTCTTGTGTTCGTGTTGTTCTTCCTTGGTCCTAACGTTGGATTATAACCGTGGTGCGAGATTATTGGACCATAAGAGTGGCGACGAGGACTGAAGAAAAAAATTATACGCGGAGAAATCCTAAAAATGAATATTGAAAAAAACAAGTTCTACGTAGAGAATCTACAAAAAATCTTTTACTATCGGTCGGCCATAACAGATGTGACGTTGGTAGTGAGAACCCCCCCACCAAAAAAAAAACAAGTTATACGCGAACATAAAAAACGAAAATAAAAAAAAATTTCGTTTTCGACACCAACTTTACAGTAGTAACAAAGACCTGAAGTCTAAACTAAAAGAAAAATACTTACACATAATTACGGTAAATACGGAAGACTTTAAGGCAACCATATTGGAACTTATGAAAATACAATTTGAGCAGCAACAGAAAAACGAACAGAAGCATCTTGAACTACAAGAATTATTGCTACAGGTAATAACAAATAGAGGGCAAAATTCCGAGAGTGAAACAGTTCTCTCGCAAAATGCTATACGGAGCTCTATCGAAGACTTCACGCATGCACCGGACGAAGACAAAACTTTCGCAGCTTACTTCAGAAAGTACGAAGATTCATATGAGTTTGATTGCGGGAATTGGTCAGACGCGAGAAAAGTACGTCTACTACTAAGAAAATTAGGGTCAAGCGAATACATTAAATTCGTAGACTACATCCTACCGAGGAAAACAAATGAGTTAACTTTCAAGGAAGCCATAAAACTGTTAACAGAACTATTTAGCCCAAACACCTCACTATTCCACAAAAGATGGAAATGTCTGAATCTAAAAAAAAAAGGACAGCGAAGACTATATAACATTCGCTTCCATTGTAAACAAACACTGTGATTTGTACAACGACAAACGCATTTTTGTCGCTCCTCAAAAACAAGCCAAACCAATTTTCCCTCCTCAAAACAGGTTAAACAAATTTTTCTACTTCAAAAAGTCAATATCAGAAAAACCTACCACCCAGTCCATGCTATCGCTGTGGGACTTTGCATTGGTATAAAGATTGTCCATACCGCTTTAAGACTTGTCTGTCGTGCAAAAAAGTGGGTCATAAAAGTTCTCATTGTTGGACTAGGAAAGAAAGCAAAAGCAGAGTAAGAGTCACTAGGACTGACCAAGCGGACGAGACAAATATACGAACATACGTGCAAGTAGAAATGTTAAACAGAAAAGTGAGACTACAATTGGATTCCTGATCGGATTTAACTATTATTAACGTACAAACATGGAGAAAATTGAACAAACCGACCATGTTGAGAACCGATAAAATTGCTAGGTCGGTAACTGGGAGAAAAATAAAATTTGAGTGAGAAGTTATTACAAATGTGACATTCAATGGAATGACCAAAAAATTAAAAATGTATTTGCTAAGAAATACAGAAAGATTATTTGGAACGGACTGGATGCAGAAATTCGACCTCTGGGATTTACCAATAAGTACGTACTGCCAAAAAGTGAAAAGTTTATCGACCGAGGAAGATAAATTAAAGGAGAAACTAAAAGAGAGTTTCCCCAAAGTATTTTCAGCCGGCCTCGGGAGGAGTAAAAAAAATGTCAGCAAATATAGAAATAAAGGAAAATTTACAACCTATCTTCCGTAAGAAAAGGAACGTACCTTTTGCTTCAATAAAAAAAATAGATCAAGAGTTGGATAGACTTGAAAAAATCGGTATATTGACAAAAGTGGAATATAATCAATGGGTCGCACCTACGGTTTACGTCAAAAAGAAATCGGGTGAGATACGAGTATGCGCTGATTTCTCAACGGGATTGAACGCAGCGATAAAGGATTATCACTATCCTCTACCCAGTCCAGAAGAAGTTTTCACAAAATTAAACGGAGGAAAATTTTTCTCAAAAATAGACTTGAGCGAAGCGTACCTACAAATACCAGTAGATGAGGAAAGCTCGAGATTATTGTGCATAAACGCACTTAAAGGATTATACAAGTTCCAAAGATTACCATTCGGGATTAAGGACGCGCCGGCAATATTTCAACACATAATGGATACTATGCTAGGCGGACTTGATTTCACGATTGCATACATGGATGACATACTGATAAATAGCAAAAACATTGAACAACACTGGGAACACGTTCAAGGGGTTTTCAGGAGAATACAAAACTATAGTTTCAAGGTAAAAGAAAACAAATGCGATTTCTTTATGAAGGAAATAAAATATCTGGGCCATATCATCGATGAAGAAGGAAGACGATCAGACCCAGAAAGGGCAACGGCAATAAAAAAAAAATGCCAGCTCCAAAAAACGTAGCCGAATTACAAAGCTTCTTAGGCTTAGTGAATTATTACCAAGAGTTCATTCCAAACATGCATAAATTACGCGCACCCCTAAACGAATTATTGAAGAAGGAAAAAGTTTGGGAGTGGGCAGATGAATGCCAGAAAACGTTTGATAAAATAATTAAGACGCTAGCCGCGGATCTATTTTTAGCGCACTATGACCCGACGCGAGTGCCTATGGAGTTTGATATGCAAAGGCCGAAAACAATGTCTGGACCACGAAAATCGATCAGGAAAAGAAAAGTCACAGAGCCTTTGGTAATAAATCCAAAGAGAAAAAAATACTAAAGACCCCTGCGACGAAAAATCTTTGGAAAGGGTGTGTTTGTGGGAACTTACCTATAACGATAATGGACTCTTCCTGACTCTATAAAAACTGCGCCTCTATGAGAGAGAGGGAAGAACGAGTCGAGACGCAGTCTATGACTGTGCGCGACTCCTGTCGAACTCTCTGCTTTGGCAGAGAGGAACCCGGACGAGGCTTTGCCGAAGGGCAAATTATCGTCCGGGGTGGTAGACAAACCATGAACCCATTTATACGGGTTATTAAGGGAATATTTTTGGCCGAGCTTACGGGCTCGGAGAAACCCACGTTAAACTCGGCCTTGTGCCACATACTTTCCTCGTGGGGGGACTGTTAAATATCGGAACGAGTCGAGACCTAATGAGTCAAGACAATATTAGTTCACTCTAAAGCAGACTAACAGTTAATACTAACACCTTCAACTTGTATTATATTTCTGTTGTAATATATCTTTGTTATTTTCTACTCTTGTGTTCGTGTTGTTCTTCGTTGGTCCTAACCTTGGATCATAACTGTGGTGCGAGGATATTGGACCATAACAAGTAATAATTTTGGCAGAAAAGGAAATATATTCTGTGATATTATAAGGTAATTTCATTATAGAAGGTTCGGAAATTAGTTCACTTTCAATATATTTTCGTGTTAATAAAATTCTTTCTCTTCGATCAGATATTTAAACAGGCCATGCTACAAGATTTCCTTGTAGCATATAGCTCAGAACTATATGCTGTGTGGTCGAGACATCGTCGATTAAACAGATTCCTCTACTAGGCTGTTCTGGTGAGGAGGGCGTCTAGACAGAAAAGGAGGCTAAAAACGTAATGTGTTTAAGGGTAGATGAGCCTTCTTGCAGGGTCATCAGCCATTTAGCACAATGGAATAACACTGGACCCCAGAGCAGAAGAAACAGTGGCTCTCACGAGTTCAGGCATTGTCATGTCCGTCTTCTTTTTGATGTTGTCTGATGTCTTTTGCGTTGTCGTGCCCGTTTGTGTCCGCCTTCAACAGTGCCTTGCATAATGGTCTTGCAGAAGCCGTTATGCCGTGTGACATGTCCAAAGTATGTTATCCTCCGGCGCTTAATAATGGTGAGGAGGGATTCCTGTCGGCCCACGAGGCTTTTCTATATATCTTCGTAGATAGTCATTGGTTTTGTGCTTTTAGTACAAACGAGAACGTCGTTTTGATAAACGGGGAACTTTACTGCCACCAAACAAAATATTTGCTTAACAGCAGCTGTAGAACCTTAAAGACACAACATCTGGCAAGATAGACACAACATTTATTTAAAATTGATAACTTCTGAAAAGCTGAGTAAGGTAGATAAAATGAATGGGAAACGCGAACACAGCTTAGGAAAATTGTGATGGACTTTGAAAACTTGGTAACAATGCTTCTACTCCCATTGTTACCGCCATAGAAGCTGGGCGTGAGAAAGTATTTTTTTTAATTTCCTTTCCTAAAAATAAAAATCCAATTTGAACTGATAGTGTTGCTTGCGGTGATTCCTGGTGACTGGGAAAGAGTGCTACTTATACGCGCTGCAACATTGTGTAAGTGCAGAAGACTATCGTTACTTCTTTCGACCTATTCTCGATATGATAACATACGTAAACCATATGATAATATAATATGATATTATATTCACCCCAAGCAAGGCGAAAATGCCACTAAGAAGCAAGCGGACTACCGGGAGTAAAAGAAAAATGAGAAGACTTTAGTGAAGAGAAAGAACAAAAAAAAAAAACAGGTTTCAGGAAGACAGAAGTTAGCGATTGGCGTTACATTTAGATTTTTGAAGATTGTAAGTGTCAGAAAAGCAAAAAAAAAAAAAATCAACAAAAAAAATAGAAGGGAGTTCTACAGGAGAGAGGTGCGAGAAAATAAACTACTAGGATAAAACATACGATTGAATCTAATTAGTTCAAAATTGAAATGTTGAAACATAGTTGCCAATCTAGTAGGAGGATTAGATTCATGCAGACGAAGCACCAAGGAGAAAATCTCAACAGACCAGTTGCCATGAAAATATTTGTAGAAAAGGCAAAGAGAAGCCACGTCACGTCGGTGAGAAAGTGATTGAAGTCGAGATGCCAGCTCAGGATCGATTAAATTACAGGCTCTTCTTTGGATTTTGTCAAGAATCTTGAGATATCCAGCACGAGCATTCGACCAGATATGACAGCAGTATTCAATTCACAGACGGGTGGTAGATTTATAAATGTGTTATATGTATTTTGATGAGAAAAATTGTCTGACACGACACAGTGAACCAACTTTCCTAGCAGTAGATATGGCAATTAATTCAATTTAACCACACCAGTTTATGTCAGTAAAAATCATGAGTGCAAGAAGGTGCTCTTTGATGTTAACATCTGCCATGCAATCAGAAAATGGCAAGCAGAAAAGACGCCCTATTGTAATTAAATGAAAGTAATTTTGTTTTGGAGGCGTTAAAATTTCCAAGCCATTCCTTGTTTCAGTTAACCACTGAATGGAAGTCTTTTTTTTTTTAGAGCAATTGCCTGGTGTACTTGGTCGGACCTGTAGAACTTGTTACCTAGACAGGAGTAAATGGGTGTGTCATCAGTATAAATAGCTAGTTGGAAACTGATAACATCTGGAAAGTTGTTGATTGATATAATTTGATAATATATCAACTCAGAGTGCTACTATCCATGGCGAATGTCCCGTGAGACTAGATTGGCGATAAAGCTAAATAGTAGAAAGAAAGATGTTAATGCTTTAGACTGCAAAAAATAAATGAATTATTCTTTAATCATGCAGAGGTGATATGATGGCCTAGCGGTTAAAGTTTGATTCGGCGAACCGGGTTTCAAATCCGGCTGAGGGTAGTATACGTTTACATCTCACTAATGCTCATGGGTGAGGCATGAATCCACTTTTACCCACAGCTATGGGTAAATAGCAGGGATTTAACAACACGTTAGATTTGTAGCACAATTCATCATGGTCGTCGAGCTAGTTGTCTTGGGTATGACGATAAACTACATCCAGCAGCAAGGCCTCTGACCAGGTCGTTTTGAAGAGCGCATAATCACCTCTTATTTGTTGTTGTTCCCAGGTTCATCCTGACCCGGTGTCTCAACTATGGGAAAACTAAAACTGGAACACTATAAAGGTATGAAAATACATTTTATAGTAAAAATACCAGCAGTACGTTTTCAGAGTAAAAAAAATACCAGCTATATTTCTGAGATGAGGTACTGTAATGATTTACACTATTTACATTGTTCGGACTATTGTCCTCATCTTTGTTACCAAATTCACGACTTTTCAGTCGTTGTACACTCCGTTCTTCTTCAGGTGATTAGAATTTCGAACTGAACCCTTTGTTTTGTCCACCGGGATAGATTGTTCTAGTTCCACGTACCATGCCTCTTCTAGATGTCTCGGCATCAGTTATTTCCCTTTAACGCAACTCTCCCAATTTTTGTTCGCCTCAGATGTAGCCAGGTATTGAACTCACAACTCTTTGGGTCAAGTCACTGGTTTAAACCAAAGCTTTTATCCACTGGGCCATATATCAATCTTGAGGACAATCTACCCCGGGGCACGAAATAAAGGGTTCAGATCGAAATCCCAATCACCTGAAGAAGTCCGGAGTGTATTTCTTGTAAGGATTTAAAAAGTAGAATTCTCTCTTCCATTTGACAATAGAGTTACCTGCTCGCATAAGAATTTCAGAATTATTTAAATACCGTCGTCATTTTTTAATGCTACGATTGGTCCGTTTTTCTACGGCTTAGCAACCCTTTGCAAGTTATTTATACATATATTTAGATTGTAAATTTTTTTCTTATTGAGGCGTTAATAACGCTTTCGTGATATGAGTCTTACAAATTAACCCATAACTTGTGGGAGAAGAGGTAGATTGCACACCTAATCAGAATTTGTTTTTTGTTTTCGTTTTCTTTTGTTTTACGGCATATCAACCTCAATGGGTTATTTAATGCCGACAATTTTTATTGCTGGTAATATATTTTTTTTCAAAAATCTATTTATGGTAATATTTTTTCCTTCAAAAAATCTATATCTAGTAAATTTTTTCCTTCAAAAAATCTATTTCTGGGAACATTTTTCCTTCGAATATTTTTCGCTGGTAATTTAAAAAAAAAACTTATTGCTGGTAATAATTTTTTACAAAGTATTTCTGGTATTTAAACCTATTTTTACACTTTCATAGTGTTTTGACCACAGTTTGGGGTTAACTATTTGCCCATAGCTGGGACCCTAACAGGTGCTACCACTCCGGGTCAGGGTGGATCTGGGAACACCAGCAATTAAGAGATGGTTCCACGCTCCTCAAAACCTTCTGCTCAGAGGCATTGCTGTTGGACGTAGTTTGTCGTCAGACCCAGGACGGTGATGAGAATTTGATAAACAAACTAGAAATTATCATGTGTTTATAAAGTGGGTGATCAATTTTACATTACAATTAATACATAAAATGATCACTCATTTTGTGGCCACTGTAGGTTCTATTCATTAATTTCCAGGGAATGTAAATAAATCTAAAAGACATGCCTGAGTAGTTAATCAGTTTGTTTTCTACAGTTTCTCAATCCTATGCAGATTATTTAAAGCCAGAAAATATTTTTAGATTGTAAGATTTTAAATAATAATAATAATGGTTTAGTAGTACAAGTCTTAAAAACTGAAATTTGAAACCGGCCCTTCCATTAATAATTTCGAGCTATTATACCACATAGACAGTTCCTGATATTCAAAAGCAGCCACCCATCTTGGTAGTGACCAGACTCGACGTTGCTTAATTTTGGTTATCAGACAGTAACCGGCATTTTCAACCTGATGTCGCCGTAAGTCTTGACTATATGAGTAAACTAGTATTATAAAAATTGTAGATAGTTTTAATTTTCGATGAAGACGTGACACCCACCTGTCCAATGAAAAAGTGACACCTACTTGGCCAATGAAAACAACATAGAATTAAATAAGAAATAAAATAAAATAAAATAAAATGAAATAACGAAGCCTCTCCACGCTTCTCCATGCCCTCAAATTTCTGATGAAGCTGAGTAAGTAGCGAAACATGCCAATTTTATGGAAGTTCTAAAGACATAGACATGTTTCAAACGTTTTCTTGCAAAATTTTCACTCGCCGACTTTCGGGCCTTAAAAAATCGATTTACTCATTTTTGAACGGATTTGTTACTAGCCATGAATGAAGTGAAGACATACCCCAAAGTCAGTCTAGCCGCTATCCAAAGAAACTTGCGTAGGTCACTGCATCAAGTTAAAGTCGAAACCGAGCCTTTTCAAACATTATGGGCATGTTTTATAATCTTTAACTATAAATGCAAAATCAGATTAAGCAAAGCCCTGGAAAGGGGGTGCAGGCTTGTTCGCCTCAGTGATTGTTGAGACCCCTTTACACACGTCACTTGTAGCAGCTGGACAAATTTAATATTAGAAAGCATTAATTCTTTACAGTGAACGTCATACGACTTTCTTTTTTTTTTACATCTGATAAAATAATAAAAACAATGCTCGAACTTTTCATTTCTTTCTTTTTATATGCCGTGTCCTTTCAGGACGTAGAAGATCATGGCTCTCCACTTCCCCATATCCCTTGTGGCTCTCAATAAGTTTCGAGCTTTTGCCACCTCCCCAACACCATGTTCTGTCATCCACTTGCTTAAGCCGGCTAGGTATATCATGCGTTGCTTTCCCTTGTCTCTCTTTCCTTCTGTTCGACCTGTGAGTATCAGATTTTCCAGGCCCCCCTTTCTCATTACATGTCCCAGAAATTTCAGCTGCCTCTTTCTGATGTTAAGTATAAGACTCCTCCTCACACGCTCGGTCCATGATATTCTCAGCATCCTTCTGTAGAACAACATCTCCGTCGCCTCGATTCTCTTCTTCATCTTTGAGGAGACCGTCCAACATTCGCTGCCGTAAAGGAGGACAGATGTCACGTAACAGCTCTATACTCTTTTCTTTGTTACCAAAGAAATCTTACTTTCTCGCAATACGCTGCCCAGTTTTTGGAATGTGTCCTTGGTCATCCCAATACGTCTACAGATAACAGTGTCGCATTAACCGTCTTCTGTGAAACTTTCCCAGGTATTTAAATACCCACGCCTGCTTGAATTTAATGTTCACGACCTGCAAATCGCATTTTGGGCTCATCTTTTTACTGATGACCATGCATTCTGTCTTTTTGTAGTTTATGCTTAGTCCCTTTGCCGCTTTCTGTAGGAGGTTTTGTAATTTCTTTTCCGTGTCTTCTATCAGTACTGTGTCATCTGCGTATCTTATGTTGTTAATGTTATGGTCACAATTGTTGAATTCTGGTAGGATTTCCAATTCTCTCGGAATTGTCTCGCTTTATAGGTTGAATAGGTCTGGTAAGAAGACGCATCCTTGCCTTACGCCTTTTTCTATTTGTGTATATTTGCGGTACTTGTTCTCTATGAGCGCGCATGTTGTTTGCCGCCAGTATAAGTTCTTGATTATTCTAATATCTTTCCCGAATATATCAAGGTAGCTAAGCAGTTCCAACAGATCCTTGTGCCGTACTTTGTCGAAGGCCTTTGCGTGAACTTTTCATTACTAACATAACAAGGCGACTGTCTTTATTTCATCCTGTAAGTGTCAACAAAAGAGACTGATCGATGCTTCTAAATCTTTAAGGTCAATCAAGAAAGTTCAAATAAAATAATTTCGGCAAACTTGGTCAAACAGTCCCGCAATAAGACGGAGTATCAAGGGGACGGTTTTTCCCTAGACACCGCTTTTATTTTAATAGACATTGCTGAAGAGTGAATCTTCGGCAATGTCTATTGTTTTAAAAAGCGATCATTAAAATTTAAAATGAAACATAAACATATGAAAGAGAATTTAGGCATTTTCTTTATTCTTAATTGACTACACAAATAATAAACACTAATCATTTATTAGATTCTTTATTGATTTGTTATGAATACACGTCAACGGATGCGCAGGACCACCTCATCAGTGATGTTATGACTCGGGGGTCATGGCAAGTTTCGGGTTTTTCAACATCATACTTGTTCACCCAAGAGACCCTACCGAAACAATACCTATTCCGACAGGCGATCCTGAAGCAAATTTCTACCAAGCACATAACAACGGACATATAAAGAACTGCCACTGCTGATCTTGAAATAGCAAGCGACCAATCAAAAAACGCCCTACGTCACTTCCTCCTCAGCCATGAACAAACTGAATCCTTGTATTTTCCTTCATAGTTCCAACACGCGGAAAGACCCACACTCCTAATGAACACTGCTTGACATAACTGATAATTTCTACTTGTCGCCTAGGAAACAATGCTTCACTAAAAAAAAAAAACCCAAAAACATTGCTACACATTCGTATGCCATAGGAATTATGATCAGAAACTTTTCTTGCTTTTCTTAACCCCACCCTCCCACACCTTTTACACTATTTATTATATTATTTATTGGAATGGTTGGTCAGCTAATTGTCAATTGATTCAAACTTTATAAAATGGCAAATAATAAGTATTTCGTTATAGTTCCTTCACGTATTTTAATAATTTATTAAATGCTTATAAATCTATACATAAAAATTGTTTTCATATTTATTTCTTTATAAATTAGTAAATAATAAAATATTGCATTGCATTAGTTCTAATTGTATTAATTTTTTAGAATGTTGTAAATATAAAATTATTCTTGTAAAGAAACAATCTAATAAATAGTGTTTAATATTTTTGTTTTAAATTCTCAAGAACCGAAAAAGTGTATAAATTCATTTTCATCATGTGTTTACGTTTTACTCCAATTCTTATCATAACTTTTTAAAACAATAAACATTGCCGAAGAGTGAAGGTAGTTAAATAAGCAGTGTAATGGGGAGAAAAAAATCCTTTTGACAGTATGTCTTATTGCGAGCAGGTAAGTCCATATTTATCATAATTTCCTTGGCGCGATGAAAATTTCGAGATGTAAAGTCCATATTTACAGTTTTCAGAATGTTATATACCGTACCTATGAACGGTAATGGGTATGTCACAATCCTCATAAATACGTTTGACACTATTGTAAGTGGGGATAATATGATGTCTAAGTAGTCCATCACTAGCTGTGGTTTACCTACTTCCTGCCGCTGGCGAGTATTGTATTGTGTTGACGTTATAAAGATTACGATTTCATTTCCAACCTCCGTTTTGGTTATTCCTCATTCAGTAACCGTTTCTAAGTTACAACATAGAATGATGGTTAAACGGTTTTCGCAAAGTAAAAGCGGGAGCAAATCATTTAAGAAAATGTTTATTGATTTTTTGAGGAATGTGCAGTTGGGGTGATGGATAACGAATCGAAATGAGAAATCGGATAGCAGTTAAGCTATCCCTTTCCCCCAGCAATGGGTTAACTAGTAGATTAGACTAGGACACTTCAACCTTAGTTGGCAAACAGTCTAGGAGAAGACCATTCAAAAACCTATGTAGCTCTGGCGAAGCGCACGCTCTAGAGAAGCTAATGAAAAGATCGTAGACTTCATAATGAATCGATGTTCTTGTCTGCGGCTGGCCATTTTTTTTTATCCTTTAAATGAATTCATTTACATCTTGTCGATCGGAAATAAGGAATAACCATCATCTACATATGTCGAAAAGACTTAAAAGATTTACGCACGGAAAATGATTCTTATAATACAGTATATATTTAACATTCCGCAATTTGATGAATATCGGATTTAAGGAATATTGGATTTGAGGAATATCGCATTTAAGGAATATTGGATTTGAGAAATATCGGATTTAAGGAATATTGGATTTGAGAAATATCGGATTTAAGGAATATTGGATTTGAAAAATATCGGATTTTAGGAATATTGGATTTGAGGAATATCGGATTTGAGGAATATTGGATTTGAAGAATATCGGATTTAAGGAATATTGGATTTGAGGAATATCGGATTTAAGGAATATTGGATTTGAGGAATATCGGATTGAAGGAATATTAGATTTGAGGAATATCGGATTTAAGGAATATTGGATTTGAAAAATATCGGATTTTAGGAATATTGGATTTGAGGAATATCGGATTTGAGGAATATTGGATTTGAAGAATATCGGATTTAAGGAATATTGGATTTGAGGAATATCGGATTTAAGGAATATTGGATTTGAGGAATATCGGATTGAAGGAATATTAGATTTGAGGAATATCGGATTTAAGGAATATTGGATTTGAGGAATATCGGATTTGAGGAATATCGGATTTTAGGAATATTGGATTTGAGGAATATCGGATTTAAGGAATATTGGATTTGAGGAATATCGGATTTAAGAAACGACATGTGTATCATATGGGCCATAACGAACTGACGTTTTACATTTAATGAACGAACAGATGAATTCTAGAACAAATCATTCATAGGGTCCGTGTTAAGATACTATAGCCTTGTGCAAATAAGCTTTTCACCCCAAGCAAGGCGGGAGTGTCATTAGCACGCAAGGGCTAACAGAGAGTAGGAGAAAGAGTAAACAGGCGTGAAAGAGGAAAGGATGAAGAGCAGGCCGGGGAATAGATCTGGGCATCTGGAGATGTCGACTGATATTGCATTTGAATAGTTGGATAAAATAGCTATCAGGGAAACAAGTAAGACGAAGGAAGTTCTACGGACGGGAAGTGCGAGACATGAAGCTATTGGAGTAGAACCGACGGCTACATGTAACCGTTTCGACAGTGAAAGGAAGGTATCTGACATGCCGACGTTGTCGTACGTTTAAATTCATGCAGTTTGGGGACAAGCGAAAGTAGCTCGTCGGAGCAATTACGTTGAAAGTATTTGTAGAAAAGACCGAGGGAGGAGACGACAGGTCTGTGAGAGAGCGACTGTAAACTAGATGCCAGATCAGGGCCAACCGCATTGCATATCCGTCTATGGATTTTGTCGAGGACCCTAAGACGAACAGTGTGGGTCCAGACCATATATGACAGCAATATTCCATGCAAGGGCGAATGGTTGATTTATAGATTTGAAGGATGGAGTCGGGTGAGAAAAAACTTTCTGGCGCGACATAGAGAACCAACTTTCCTTGCGGTAGATGAAACTATTGATTCAATGTATTTGTTCCATCTCAGGCAGTCACAAAGAGGTGCTCTCGTGGAGTTGAACATCAGACATTCTAATGGGAGGCAGGGAATGTTCTCTGTGATGGGTAATAGTGAGCTGTTTTGTTTTTGAGGCATTAAAGTTATTTAGCCATTTCCTGTCCCAGCCAACAACCAATTGGAGGTCATTTTCGAGACCAACGGCTAGGTTAGTTTTGTCAGTGATACCAGATTTGCTATTTAGACAGGTGTAAATATTAGTGTCGTCTACATAGATGCCTACTTGGGAACTAATGACATCGGGAAGAACGTTAATGAAGATAAGGAACAGTGTAGGACCCAGGGAACCTTGTAGGACCCTTGGGAAACACCTGCATTCTCGAGAAGAGAACTGGAAGAGAATCTGTTAAGGACGACGTTCATTACACGCTTTGACAGGAATGATTGTGTTAAGTCAAATAATCGTCTTGAAATACCGTATCCCTGAATCTTACAAAAGAAGCCGGTATGCCAAACCCTATCAAACGCTTTAGAGATATTTAGAGCTACGGCACTAGCTTCTCCTTTATTATGAAGTGCTTGGTAAACAAATTCAGTTATGGCCGTGAGCACATCAGTTGCAGATCGGGCAAAGCGGAAACCATATTTCTTGTCAGAGAGCAGATCATGGGATGTAAGATGCTTAACCACCTCGGCGTTGATTAAAGCTTCAAAGAATTTGCCGAAGAGTCTTAGGAGACTGATAGGACGGTAGTTAGATGGGTCAGAAGGGTCTCCAGAGTTCTTAAAGACAGGTACAACAGATAAAGAATTCCAATAGGATAGAAAGGAGGAGTCGTTGAGGCAGTAGTTGTATAGTTTAGAGAGGACAGGAGCCAGTTCAGGGGAACATTTCTTCAGGGCAAACCTTATGGGGATCTAATTTTGAGATGATGCCCAATACCAACGACGGGGTTTTGTGCAAATCGCTTACAGGTCCTGGGGGGGAATCGGGTGTAGGTACATCGGACGAGTCGAGTGTTGAATTGGATGAGAATTAGATAGGAGTAAATAGTTATGTCATCAGCATAGATTCCGAGTTGAGAAGTTAGCTGGAAATTAAATATCTTGCCGATTTCAGCCAATTTAAAATATAGTTTTCGTTGTAAATAACAAATCCAAACGAACGATAAATTTGATACAGCTTGTTTCATGTTTACTACTCTACCGATTTAAGAAGTTACATTTTGAGAAACTGTAAATAAATAAGTGTGGTTAACAGATACTTTTAAAGACAGTTTCTAGCAACCCCTGTCTACCTACAATTTGTTGGATTGTGTCTATGATTCACAGACTCCACACATATTACAGGGCTTTTTGGAAGATCAAAAAATGAATTTGTGAGAATTTTGTTTGATATTTGTTTGAAAATTGAGAAATTTTAAAGTATGTTAGGTAACCCCGATTTCATTAAATTTTGTTAGCAAAAAAAGATATAAAAAACCCAAACAAATCCAGACAGGTGTCAAAAAACTCAATTCGTTATATTATCCCTCAAATCTGTATATAAAGGTATATTTCAGCGCTGATTACATGTATAGCTTCACTTCTGAAAATACTCTTGTAGTGAGTCCCGATAAAAAAGTATATTAAATAAAATATAAAAATAGAAGATAAAAACAAAAAAAATTAAAATTAACAAAAAGGCATTTGGGCTAACCTTTAAAACTCTTATCTATTTCTCTCCCCGCCCTTTATCTCTATACTTCTTTCTCAAGTAAAGAGAAGGCTACCCTTAAATAAAAAGGCTACCCATAAATAAAAAGGCTACACTTAAATAAAAAGACTACCCTTAAATAAAAAGGCTACCCTTAAATAAAAAGACTACTCTTAAATAAAAAGGCTACCCTTAAATAAAAAGACTACCCTTAAACAAAAAGGCTACCCTTAAATAAAAAAGGCTACCCTTAAATAAAAAGGCTACCCTTAAATAAAAAGACTACCGTTAAATAAAAAGACTATTCTTAAATAAAAAGACTACTCTTAAATAAAAAGGCTACCCTTAAACAAAAAGACTACCCTTAAACAAAAAGGCTACCCTTAAATAAAAAGGCTACCCTTAAACAAAAAGGCTACCCTTAAATAAAAAGAATACCCTTAAACAAAAAGGCTACCCTTAAATAAAAAGACTACCCTTAAACAAAAAAAAGAGTGCTGCCAATAGTTATATTATCCGTCAGATCTTCTAGGCTTATTGACGTATGAAGCTTTGGAAAACTTCTAAGCCACGGTTATGTGAATAAAGGTAAATTTCAGTGCAGATTATATGTACAGCGTCACTTCCAAAAATCCTTCCAATATGAGCAAAGAAAAGTATGTACGCTTGTTTTATTTAGACAGTTTAACGTAACATTTGACCTTTTGCGTACTGATTATCTTGGATTTAACAAAATTTACTGGATTACGTCTATCATTCACCTAACCTTCGTACATTACATGGCTTAGATCAAAATCTACGGATTTAAGAAATTAAACATTGAGAAAGTGTAAAGTGCGTTAGATAACAACGAATTCATTAAATTATGTGGGAGCTTGACAATCAAAAAAACAAAATAGACAGCAACCTGCTCAGATATCGAAAAAAATCAACAGGATGTTAAAAGCCAGTTATGACACCTTGACTGGTGTCAAAGGTTGACTGGCGATATAATTTTTATTTCTAAAGAAAGAAAAATATTTTTCATGTTAAAACAATGCAATACCATGAATTTTCTGGTTTGTGTCACTTATGGAGAGGTGCAAGAGGTGACATTGTAAGCTTGGGTGGGATTGGTCGTTAAGTACAATCTTAGGTCTGTTTAACTTGAGTAATGTATTCATTTGATAAAGGAATTATTCGTTGAAATCAGTGACACAAAGTAAATCTTTACAGGTCAGGTTTGTTTTGATCAGGGATATGACACACTTTCAGATAGAGCTGACAATCACATCTATGATAATCAGATCAAATAAGGGTGAGATTCCGGAACATGGAAAATGTTGAAGGTGGGTATCAGCAATAAAAGGCCAACATTTTTTTACTGGCCTGCCAATGACAGAAGGACTGGGATGGAGCTTGTCGTCTCCTCTCCGATACTTACGACACAGACCATTATTTAGATTGGACCACCAATCATATTAGATTATTTGGAGCTTTCCTTCCTCTTTGAGGCATATGGCATAAGACCATTGGTTAAGCATTGTTATTGGCGAGCCAATACCATTGGTCAAACATTATTATTAGCGAGCCAGTCAGAGCAGTGCAATTGGGGTTTGCACTCTCATCAAAGCAGTTATCGAAAGCGAAGAAAAATCGCCCTAGTAGACCAACAACCTGCCGGATGACCGTGGTACCTCAATCAGCTGAAAACCTGATCCCTACGCCGCTTTTTGAACTCCATAGATCAACTGCCTTCATTTAAATATTTGAACGACTTTGGGCTGTTGAGCCATAACTGAGACCGCCAGTTAACCTCTTCTACCCAGCTTAGGAATTCCTTATACGGGGAAGCCTTTTTAAAATCCTTTTTGTTTATGTATTCTTAATCAATCATAGTACCATACTTGTTAATGATTGTTAATTAAGTTTATCGGTGACTAGTTTTAACCAGGAACGAGAGGTATCAAGCCTGATCTTCGACAGTTCTTCACCGATATTCATGCGTATAGTGAAACACAATGTGGCGGCACAGGATTGGTGCAGAACGGCGTCGCCGGAGACAGACCAACGGATACGGATCAAAGTAAGAGTGGCATTCAACAAAGCACACAGAAACAGGGCCACACAATGCTGATAAATCTGTTAGCAAACTACCCGTCAAACTTATATAATTATATACGTTAATTATATATTAAATTACTGTGAAGATTATATCTAAAACACAATTTCTAAAAGTTCGCTTAGTATGAGCAACTAAAGGGTCGTCCGTCTGTTTTTATTTGATATTTTATCCAGTTTCATACAGCATGGATCATGTGTCATCTTGAATTTAGCAAAACGATGTTCACTGAATAAGTTGATCTGCAGAACTCGTTACGAAATTAGACATTTATCGGATTTAAGAAACGCACTGTGCTGGCAAAGAGTTCTTTAAATCGAGTTTTTTTTTTTACTGTATTGCTACTGTTACCGTGACGATTAAAGGCTTGAGCTTTTGTATCCCTGCATTATAAATTGACCTGTTAATATTCACAATTAATATAATCAATATACCATTGCTGTTGCCAATGCGTGGCAAGGGGAGGTAATTATGGCGATATGGATTCTTCATCTATTTAGGCCGTTCAGAAATTAATTACATATGGTTTATTTGAAAGGATATCACAACAAATGTAGATTACTGGGATAAGCAGTTAATCTTATTTGCATATTTTTTGAAAATCACTTCACCCTAAGCAAGGCGATAATTCCACTAAGGCACAAGTGGCTACTGGGAGGGAAAGAGAATGAAAAGATTTTAGAAGGAACCGGAAACCCATCCCTAAACATTGATCAAGTGATAAACCTCTACTCCTGTCCAAAAGACCGGGAAGGAGTGTGAACCGGACGATAAGCTAATCTATCTACTATTGAGAAGAATAAAAATTAGTAAATAAAATTTCACTGGAGGAGTGTGAACTGGATGTTACATGCGGACCATTATTCCCATTTTTTTTCTTATTTTCACAAAGTTTCGGCCGTTGTGTCCTCCGGCCTTCATCAGGTGTATGTCGATCCAGGTAACCTGCAGTCCCGTCTATTCTTATTTAGTACTACTCAATTGTTAGTCGCTACGTTTCCACTGAGTCGAAGTTCACATTGCCCAGTTCAGGGATTGAACGCACAATTACTATATCACCAAGTTCATAAACCAATGCCCTAATTTACTAGTCAATAAGCCCCGTTCTATATGACAGTATGGTATTAAAAAGCTTGCTGTATATTGTTAATAATTATTGTCTGTGTATTATTAAAGCTGATTATCTACACCCTTGTGCAAATTAATTGAAACAATACGAATAATTCCGTTATTTGCTTTTTTTCGTATTTTTCCCATGAAACATGACCCAGTGCAGATGTTAGTACTTCGTATGTACATTCCACGAAGTCTTTCCTTGCAGATTGACCACAGATTCTCGATTGGATTTAAATCAGGAAAGTTTCCAAGCCAGTCGATAGTACTTTGATTTGCTCACTGGTAAGGCTTGTCATTGTGTTCGTGCAGCGTTACAAATTTTCGTACGCTTCCTTGGAGTAACGTCCATCGCAAACAATGGCTATAGGACAACTAATCGACAGTCGAGACAATAGTGTCTGGGCGTGATGAAAATCTGATGCAATCACAGATTACGCAATATTTTTCAATGTCATCGTACACGCCGAAAATAGATTCATATTACTGCATACCACTGCAAATGACCCAATCTGAGAAAAAAATGAAAACCGATTACACCAGTGGTTCTGAAACTGACCGAATGGTGAAAGAAAGGAAACTAAAGCAGTTGTTTCAATCAATTTGCACAAGGGTATATATATTATTATAAATTTTTGATTGTGTATTATTAGAATGATTGGCTGCATATTATTTTAAATGATTGACTGTATACAATTAAAACTGATTCACTCTATAATAATTCAAAGATTGACATTGTATGATTAAACATAAGTGCTGTATATTATAAAAAGGATTAGCTGCATATTACTTTAAACTAGAAATGCCGTGAAAATTTCATGGTTTTCCTATTTGAATTTTCTGATGAATCTTAATTCTTATGTTAATGATTGGATAAGAAGAGTTCTACGACAATAAAATATCCGCAGAAATTCCATCGTTAAATATTTGAGTTTAACAACTTTAACAAAATGTTGCAAGAAGAATCCTAAATATGAATGCTGGTCGTTATTTTAAGAAGTAAGGGGGTACAAATGAAAAGATTTGAAATTGACAACTTTTTTTCATTTCACTGAAACAGACGTTAGACATGTTTATCTTCGCTCCCGTCTTTCTTTCTTTCTTTCTTTCTTTCTTTCTTTCTTTATTTGGTTTTCCATTATTTCTTTTGCTTTACCGTTCTTTCTTCCTTCTTTCTTTCTTTCTTTCTCAGGTTTACATTTATTTATTTCTTTGCCTTACCTTTCTTTCTTTCTTTCTTTCTTTCTTTCTTTCTTTCTTTCTTTCTTTCTTTCTTTCTTTCGTTCTTTCTTTCTTTGGTTTTCCATTATTTCTTTGATTTACCGTTCTTTCTTTCTTTCTTTCTTTCTTTCTTTCTTTCTTTCTTTCTTTCTTTCTTTCTTTCTTTCGTTCTTTCTTCTCCTGCTATCCTCTATTCTAGCAAGAGCCAGATCGGGCCGAAAATGGAGTGTATGGTCGGGACCTGCCCAGTTTTCACTTTCCACTCTCGAGAATGTCCAAAAGCGTCTCCGCGTCCTTGTAGGCAACGAATTAATTATTTTCCACTCAACAAATCCTTTCTCAGACGAGGTGTCGCAAGTCTCACGCTTCTCTATTGCTATTTCCATGAAAAGTCTTTAGACAAACTACATTCCTTAGTTTCCCCAGTTCTAAACTTCACGGCTAAGAAGCACCATGCTGCGCGCATTGTAACGCACCGCCCTCATACCTTTCGTATCCTCCTGGTGAGTTGTAAGTTCTACTCAAGAACCTTCTTTCTACGAACCGCTGCTTTGGACCGATTCCCAAGAGGCTGCTTCCCCGATCACTAAAATCTTAACATGTCCAAGTTAATCGTTATCTTCCGCACATATCTGCATAAGCTGTACCTCTTACTGTGTGACTCTCTATCTTGAGTGGCTCTCGGACCTTGTACAAGGTAAACAACACTTTAAAAATTTTTAAACTGATTGATTGTATATTATAAAAATGATTGTGTATTGTTAAAATGATTGCTTGTCTATTATTAAACGTGATTGATTATCTATTATTAAACGTCATTGATTGTCTATTATTAAACGTGATTGATTGTCTATTATTAAACGTGATTGATTGTCTATTATTAAACGTGATTGATTGTCTATTATTAAAATACAGTAGCAGGACTTCTATGAAACTAACGAAGCTTAAACTACAGGGCCCTAATCCCAGTTGGCGGCATAGAATACGCTCTAATATATATTTCATATTTTCTCAAAATTCCCCTACAATTGGTCAAATGTAAACATTTTCATGGGGGCTTGTAGTGTCTTAACACTCACCTGTATAGGCTCATTGAACTCTCCTGGATCTATTCATAGCCTATATTTGGGCAGCTGGAACCTTGATTCTATTGTTGCTGGTTGTGAAGGAGCCTCAATATCTATTCAAGCTTCAGGGCCCCCAAAATGCAGGTCCGCCATTGTTAAAATGGTTGACCGTGTATTATTAAAATGGTTGTCTATAATTAAAAAAATATTGACTGCATATAATTAAAACTTAATAACACTTTATTATAAAAAAAAAGACTGTTGCCACTTCTTTACATCCGTTAATGCATTTGTAAATATCAAATAGTAAAGAGGTTTCCATAGATGCCTCAGTAAAGCTAATGATACACAGAAATATTTATTTTTCAACATAATATAATTCTTTGACAATGCACATAAAACGTGTTTTTTTTTCTTCGTTAATAATAATTACCTAATGCATTAAAAAATCTCAAATCAAAATTCAGCTGAATTCAGACTACGGAATTTTTTTTCCACTTTTTCCTGGTTAGGCTAGGTTGGTGGGTTTTACAACATGTCAACCTTTGAGGGTTTATTCAATGTAAAATTGGTCAACCGGATTATCCTTCACTACTCAATAGTAATGATCAACTGGATTAGGCTCATTAAACTTTACACCATGTTGAAATTCTTAATTTATTAGGTTGGTTGATTTTACGACATGTCAACCCTTGTTGAGGTATATAAGTTAAAATTTTACATGGGGCACCCAATGAGGATCGACTTCACTACTCAGTAGTAATAGTCAACTGGATTAGCCGTACTAAACTTTACACCATGCTGAAATTCTTAATTTGTTAGGTTGGTTGATCTTACGACATGTCATCTCTTGTTGGGTTATACAATGTCAAATGTTTACATGGGGCACCCAATGAGGATTGATTTCACTACTCAGTAGTAATGGTCAACGGGATTAACATCGCTATCCATTTTACCATGTAGAAATGCTTAATTTGTTAGCTTGGTTGATTTTACGACATGTCAACCCTTGTTGGGTTATATAAGTTAAAATTTTACATGGGGCACCCAATGAGGATTGACTTTACTACTCAGTAGTAATAGTCAACTGGATTAGCCACCCTAACCATTACACCATGCTGAAATGCTTAAGCTTGGTTGATTTGATGACATATCAGTTGTTGGGCTATTTCATGTCGATTTTGTTTTGCATAGAGTACCCATTAAGGCCCGAACTCACGTCAAAGTGGTCAACAAGACTAGCTTCGTAAAGCACTACCCTACGCCTTTATCGAATGTGTAATGACAATGTTTGCCTGAAAGGGAGACAATGCTTCTTTTTTTTACAATAATATTCACCCTGTACAAGGCCCAAGAGTCATTCGAGGTAGAACGTTATAAAGTAAGTGGTATAAGGAGCTGTTTATAGGGATATGTGGGGAAGATAACAGTTAAGGCTAGACCTGAATATGTTAATATTGGAGTGATCTGGCAAGCATCCTCTTGGGAGTTGGTTTTACAAAATAGTGGTTGACTGAGTGGATTTGGAATCGTTTTGCATTACTATTCTAAGAAGATATGGATTATCTACCTTGAAAATCAGCTTCTTTAGTCCTGGCTTTTAATTTGGCTTAGACACCGGTGGGTAATTGCAGATACGTTTTGTTGCGATGGAGGGGAGTGTGGATTATAATTACTTTCCTGTGTCTATAAAACCTATTTTATGATACGCTTTAAACAACGATTCCATGTTTCAGTTTATATTTAAATGTGTTGACTGATTAAGGAAAAAGAAAAAAAAACTGGGGAAAAAAAACTCCATTTTTCGCCAACACATAAATAAGCAGGAATAAAACAGGGATTGCATCTTTTTCTCTACACCACTGAAAAGAAGCTTTTGTATGTGTAAAAAAAATGGATTCGGCGGGGCTCGGGTGGCTTATGGCGAACGATAAGACAGTCACGTGACATGATGTTATCGCGCGAAAACCGTGAGAAAAATACTTCTTTCTGAAGTGGCCACGATGACTTGTCCCGACTGGGAGGGGCAGTTTCTGAATATATATATATATATATATATATATATATATATATATATATATATATGTGTGTGTGTGTGCAAATGTATATTGCGTCCCCTCCTTTTCCTTTCATCCCCCGCCAGACATCAGCCGCAGAGTTAACGTTCTCTCTGTCTTTATCTATCTCTGTCTGTCTGTCTATCTATCTATCTATCTATCTATCTATCTATCTATCTATCTATCTCTCGCTATATATATATATATATATATATATATATATATATATATATATATAGATCGATAGATAGATCAGAATAGTCTGAGATAGATAGAGAGAACGTTAACTCTGCGGCTGACGTTTGAAGGGGGGTGGAAGGAAAAGAGGGGACGCAATATACATTTGCACATATATATATACATACATAAATATATATATATATATATATATATATATATAGAGAGAGAGAGAGAGAGAGAGAGAAAGAGAGAGAGAGAGAGAGAGATCGATAGATAGATAGATAGATAGATAGATAGATAGATAGATAGATAAAGACAGAGGGAACGTCAACTCTGCGGTTGACGTCTGGAGGGTGATGGAAGGAAAAGGAGGGGGCGCAATATACATCATTTACTTTTTATTTTTATTTTTTAATATGGATGATGATACTTCCGTGTTCTATGCCGTTGAAAAATTTGGAAACCATCGAATTGCACCCTACCTCGCCACCCGATGTTTAGGCTCGGTCTTTTCAGACACGAGGGGGGAAAACACAGTAACTTTGATATATTTCTTTTTTGGTTCTAGATTTCGCCTGCCACCATCCTAGAAATAACTTCTATAAATGGACATGAAATGAATTTATCTTTCATCAAGCCTCACCTACCTGGCATTGAAATGCAAAAACGATCATAGAAACTGATATCGAACGTTGAAAATAGCGTTCCATTATTTTTGTTATCTATCTCTATCTGTTTCTTATCTATATTTATAGTTTAGCGTTCCGCTTCTGATGTAAGATCGACTCTCCAATAAGAATGTCCGCCAAGATGAACTGATGCCGAGCGTAAAATAGATACGAACACAAGGACAAGGCAACTTTCTCTAGAATGTGTAGCGTCAATTTTAAAAAAAAATCATTTCAACCAAAGGTGGGCAATAAAAGCTACTAGGATAAAAGATGTAAGGGGTTACTGAGGTTGAAAGAAACAGCGAGGACAATAAAAGGGCAATCTTCAAGGAAACACAAGATGACAATTGTCATTGTGTTCATTTGTATATCGCAGTTGACAGGAAAGCGTCAAGCCGAGAGTGAGTTCTACAAGCGAGAAGGGCGGGAGAAGAAACTATTAGCATAGAATTTATGGTTTCAACTAGCAAATTCAACAAAATATGTGACCTAACTGCCAATCAAGTACTTCGCTTAAATTGGTGAAATCGAGGTACCTAAGAGAGATAAGGTTACATCGAGCCATTTCAACAGTAAAATGATGAAAGCTTGCCGCAAATCTAGTACGCAACGTCGAGACTGGTCAGTACCTAGATGAGTGATCGCTTGTAAATACAGGCTGCTGTAAGCTTGGATGTGCGGGTGGAGTAATGGCTAATGGGTCGAAATTGATAATCGGAGAGCCGAGTTCCAATACCAGTTGGATCCGTCATATAAATCCTTATTCAAACCTTATTGATTGACTGGTTTTCTAGGGCTTATCAACCCATTACAGATTTCTGCGGCTTATCAACTCTATACAGTAATTCACTGTTTATCAACGCTTTACGGTTTTCTACGACTCATCTACACTTTTCTATGGTTTATCAACTCTTTATAGATTTCAACGGATTATCAACCCTTTACAGTTTTCTACGGCTCATCTACACTTTTCTATGGTTTATCAACTCTTTACAGATTTCAACGGATTATCAACCCTTTACAGTTTTCTACGGCTCATCTACACTTTTCTATGGTTTATCAACTCTTTACAGATTTCAACGGATTATCAACCCTTTACAGTTTTCTACGGCTCATCTACACTTTTCTATGGTTTATCAACTCTTTACAGATTTCAACGGATTATCAACCCTTTACAGTTTTCTACGGCTCATCTACACTTTTCTATGGTTTATCAACTCTTTACAGATTTCAACGGATTATCAACCCTTTACAGTTTTCTACGGCTCATCTACACTTTTCTATGGTTTATCAACTCTTTACACATTTCAACAGATTATCAACCCTTTACAGTTTTCTACGGCTCATCTACACTTTTCTATGGTTTATCAACTCTTTACAGATTTCAACGGATTATCAACCCTTTACAGTTTTCTACGGCTTATCAACACTTTACAGTTTTTCTACAGATTATACACGCTTTACAGTTTTCTACGGCTTATCAACCCTTAACAGCTTTCTACGGATTATCAACCTTTTACAATTGTCTACGGTTTATCAGTTTTTGAAAGTTTTCTATGGTTTATCAACCATTTACAGTTTTCTACGATTTATCAACCATTTACAGTTTTCTACGGATCATCACCCCATAAACAGCTTTCTACGGTCTATCAACCATTTCCAGTTTTCTACCCCTTATCATACTTTTACAGTTTTCTCCGGCTTATCATCTCTATACAGTATTCCACGGTTTATCAACGCTTTACAGTTTTCTACGGCTAATTTTTTTTTAAAGCTTTTCACCCCAGGCAAGGCTGGAAGCCACTAGCACGCAAGGGGTTACAGAGGATTTGGAGCGAGAGCAAATAGGAGTGTTAGAGGAAAGGATGTGGAGAAGGATAGAGGATAGATCAAGGCAACTGGAGATGTCGATTGACGTTACACTTGAATAGTTGGAGATCATAGTCATCAGGGAAACAGGAATGAGGAAGGGAGTTCCATAGGCGTGAGGTGCGAGATATGAAGCTATTGGAGTAGAAGAGACGTCTACATTTAACAGTTTCAACAGTGAATGGTTTATCAACCCTTTACAGTTTTCTACGGATTATCAACCCTATACAGTTTTCTACAGATTATCAACCTTTTACAATTTTCTATGGTTTATCAATTTTTGATAGTTTTCTACGTTTTATCAACTCTTTACAGTTTTCTACGGATTATCACCCCATTTTTACGGTCTATCAACTTTTTCCAGTGTTCTACCCCTTATCATACATTTACAGTTTTCTACGCCTTATCAACCCTTTACAATGTTCTCCAGGTTATCAACCCTTTTCAATTTTCTACGGCTAATGAACCTTTTACAGTTTTCTACGGCTTATCAACCCTTTAAAGTTTTCTACGGGATATCAACCCTTTACAGTTTTCTACAGCTTGTCAACCCCTTACAGTTTTCCACGGCTTATCAACCCTTTAAAGTTTTTACGGCTTATCAACTTTATACAATTTTCTACGGATTATCAACCCTATACAGTTTTCTCCAGCTGATCAGCTTTTTTATTGTTTTCTACGGCTCATCAACTAATTACAGTTTATTTAACGCTAGAAAATATTTTTAGATTGTAAGAATTGTTTTGTGTGGGGAGATAATGAATATTTAGTGATACAAGTCTTACTAATTAACCAATAACTGGGAAGAGAAGAGGTGCATTTATACCTTTCCCAATTAGTGACATGCTGAAGTTTGGTGATGTTTAGTGATGTCCAGGGACAAACTCCTTGATTGTATGCCACTAAGACTCAAGAAGGATGGCCGAGAGGGCCTAGCAATGAACAGTTTGGGACGGAAGACATTTTAAATATGTAAAAATAGATGAAATATGAAATTAACACTTAATTTCAAAAACTAAATTTTTATTTATAACGAACCCAACGGGGTGAGAGACTCGGCTCTCCGATTAACAATTCCGAGCTCGTAATGTAATTTTCATTACTAAGCCCTATGTCTGTCTGTCTATCTATCTATCTATCTGTCAATTACTTGATAGATAGATAGATAGATAGATAGATAGATATGAGCAGGCTAAGATAGATATGAATAGACTGGGATAGATAGATATTCTCAAGGTTAGATATATAGATATGAACAGAATGAGAATAGATAGATATGAACAGACGAGAGAGAGAGAGAGAGAGAGAGAGAAGGAATTCAGTCATCTTGATCCGTTTTCGAATTCCAATCAGGTTCCTTACATTCAATTACGCGCAAGTATCCTTCGGAAAATTATAGTTCCATCTCTTCACCCACAGAAGCAAACAGTAGTCTAATCTTCGTGTGCACTAGTCATGAATCGAAAGAGACCCGATCGCCTAAGCGTGTGTCACGTACGGCACTTAACTGACTGACTCTGCGTACACGCCGAGTGATGCGCATGTTTTTGCGCATTTGTATCGCTTTTTTTTGTGTGCTGCCCGTTAAATGCACAGCTTCAATTTGGTCGACGTTGTTAATTGGGTAAAGCAATGCCATGTGTTTCCCACATGCATGTTTAGGAGAAGCAAATAGAAAAGCCAATTCTACGCAATCTAGGCTTACTGTCGTTTCACGTTCAAACCATAGTTCTCGTACGATCACAGATATATTTTAGTTATATATAATTTTTTACACACACACACACATATATACAAGGTGTCCATAAAGTTCGTGTGCACTTTAAAACATTTATAACTTTATTTGTATTTGCGATAGAAATAATTTGTAAAAAGGATTAGAAAGAAGTAAGTCGACATTTTTTAAGGTTTTATTTAAGTTTCCACATAGCCTCCATCATTAGCAATACAAAAGGTAATACGATTTTGCCGTTCACGGAAAACATTTGCCAACTGATTTACAGTAATGCCTGAAATCACGTTAGTTATTTTAGCTATAATTAAAACTAGGTACATTAAACTTTATAACATTTTTTACAGATTATTTCTATCGCAAATACAAATAAAGTTATAATTTTGTTAAAGTGCACACGAACTTTATGGACACCCTGTGTATATATATATATATATATATATATATATATATATATATATATATATATATATATTAAATACGATTGTCAGTGTGTCCCTGTGTCACACTTTTCAACTTTGCTCCTAGAGGCCGTAGCCCAACATACTATACCATTTTGGAATCAGGTCGTCTTTGTGAGCAAATAAAAAACATTCCAGGGCGGATCCGGACCCGCAATCCTGAAATTTTGGATTCCCAAGTTTTCATTACTGCGATTGTTTTCGGCGATCTTGCATGTGATTTTTTGCGACGAGTTTCTTTGTACGATAACAATTTTCATACCTTGGAAATAAATTTGGCAATAATCGAAATTAATTGCGAGATCCAGCGAAAGTCGCCCATGAAATAAAAACAAATGTTTGTACAGAAAGTAAGGACCTACGTGCATCAACTTTTCTTTAAATTAAGTTGGGGCTGAAGAATTATCGTTGAAGTTTTAAAAAGTATGCTTGAATGCATAAATGCAGCGATCAATTCTGAGTTCTGTAATTTATTGTTGCCTATCATATCTCCTCCTCCCTACCTACTGTGCTAAAAGCCCAATCAAGAGACCTCTACAGGAGCTAGCTTAAATGCTGCCCGATAGGGCTGTTTTTAATCTAGTATATATATATATACAATAATCCAATAAATGCTCAATAGACTTATCTCACTGACCGACTCTAGATTTGTGTTTAAATTAAGTGCCGACAGGAGAATTATCGTTGAACTTTTAAAAGGTAAGGTTAAATATTAATGCAATACTTAAATGCAGCGATCAATTTTGAGTTCTTCTGTAGTTTATTGTTGCCCATCGCATCTACTCATCTCTACCTATTGTGATAAAAGTCCAACCAAGAAAACTCTATAGAAGCTAGCTTAAATGCCTCCCGACTGGGCGGTTTTAAACTAGTATATATATATATATATATATATATATATATATATATATATATATATATATATATATATATATATATATATATATATATATATATATGTGTAAGTATATATGTGTGTGTTTGCTTGTGAATTAAATACGTCAAGATACAAACAGGTCAAGTTAATATTTTTCAACCTCTTACAAATCTGGAGACAAACTTATCAATTAATATGACTATTAGTTACACTATTTACATTATTCGGACTATTGTCCTCATATTTGTCGCCATATTTATTACAACGTTTCGGCCATTGTACGCTCCGGCTTTCTTCAGGTGGTTGGAATGTAGAACGAACCCTTTATTTCCCTCACTGGGCTAGACTGTTCTAGTTCCATGTGTCATGTTTAATGGATGTCAGTTATCTCCTGTTAATTCCCCTCTCCAAGTTCTCCACTGCCTTAACCAGGTATTGAACTCACAACTCTTTGGGACCTGTCACTGGATAAAGGCGTTAGTTAAATCCAGTGACAGGAGACAAATAGTGTGAGTTCAATACCTTGTTAAGGCGGTAGAGAACTTGGAGAGGGGAACTAACAGGAGATAACTGACATCCATTAGACATGGCACGTGGAACTAGAACAGTCTACTCCAGTGAGCGAAATAAAGGGTTCAGTTCGACATTCCAACCACCTGAAGAAGGCCGGAGGGTACAACGGCCTAAACGTTGTAATACTTATAGCGACAAAGATGAGAACAATAGTCCGAATAATGTAAATAGTGTACATAATACCTCATCTCAGAAATATAGACAGATACTGAAGGGTGATAAATATGGCGACAAAGATGAGGACAATAGTCCGAATAATGTAAATAGTGTACATAATACCTCATCTCAGAAATATAGACAGATACTGAAGGGTGATAAATATGGCGACAAAGATGAGGACAATAGTCCGAATAATGTAAATAGTGTACATAATACCTCATCTCAGAAATATAGACAGACTATTAGTTAATTATTTAATTCTGTTAATTTGACTATATATATGTGTATATCCGTGTATATATAGTGTATATGTATAATCAATAATTCAATAAATGCTCCATGGACTTATTTCATTGACCGGCTCTAGATTTTCGCGCCAAATCGCTCGTATGAGGTAGGTATTTGATAAATCTATTGAATTTATTAGTATATCTCATACTCCGCAGGGCCAACGTTAATCCTAACTTTCAAATTTTAAATTTTTGTCACATCAAAGACTTGTTTAAATTTTATTTTTATCATTCTTATCGACACTATATTTAATATCGGCTTACGGCCTTATCACGTTGAAACACCTGTTTTCGTACGATCACTAAAGTTAAACAATGTCGAGCTTGGTCAGTATCTAGATGGGTGATCGTATGAGAATACCAATTGTTGCAAGCTTGGACGTGCGGTGGTGTATTGGACAACGCTTCGGAATTGAAAATTGGAGAGCCGTGTTCCAATTCCAGTCGTTTTCGTTATATTGCCTTATTTCGGAAAAGGTATAAATCCATCTCTCCTTCCCCACCCAAGTTAATTGGTAGTATTTGCATTAGTAAAATCATTATTACCGCCACAGGTATTCTTACAATCTAAAATCATTTCTGGATTTAAATAACGTGCTAAGGGTTGATAATCCGTAAAAAATAAATCAATCAGTATTTAATTTAGCTTCTGTCCTTTTTCTTCTCCTCTCGATATTGTTCGTTTTTTGCTTCCCATTTCCGTTTAAATTCTTCATCTTTTATGATAACGTAGGAGGTCGTGGCTC
>OZ038486.1:123984299-124004299 GCA_964036315.1 Acanthosepion esculentum | reverse complement strand
TATGGGGTTGCATGGCGAGTTGTTTCTGGCCTTAGGTTTCACTCTTTCGCGATCTTCAGACAAACTGGTTTATTTTTTTTCAAAAGTGGATCTATTTATACTTTATTTGTGTTTGATTATTATTGTGTTGTGTTTGAAGGTGTAACTGCGCCTAACCCACGAATATGAATAGGGTTGTGTATGTATGAACTATCATGTACACGCCTGTATATATGTGTGTCTATGCATATGTGAGAGCCATCGCAAACAAACACAGAAGGAAATTTTCTTCCTCCCCCACACACAAAGAATCAAACACAAATAAAGCATTTTTTAATCCTTGGAAAGGTGATCTGATGAACCAGGAAAAAAACCACCTACCTGGGAAAATAAAATATAATCAATGGACACTTAAGTTTGTCTGTTTTCTAATTAAAATATATATATTAATTTAATATCTATCTATCTATCTATCTATATATATATATATATATATATATATATATATATATGTGTGTGTGTGTGTGTGTGTGTGTATCCGAAGGGCCATTGAGATAGCGAAAGATGCCTTCCAAAAGCTGAGCGAAGTATTATAAAACAGGAAAATAACATTAGAAACAAATATAACTGGGCTGTTATATAATATCAGTTTTACAACCCCTGCACTGATGAAGAAGAGACTTGAAGCAACAGAAATGTGGTTCTACAGAAGGATGCTGAGAATACCATGGATCGAACATGCGAGGACCGAAGTAGTTTTATAGACAACGGCAACAAAATGACACCTATACTTAGAATTGAAATTTCTGGGGTAAATAATGTGGAAAGAGGGCTTGGAAAATCTGATACTCACAGGACAGTTTGAAGCTAAGAGGACCACAGTTAAAGCAACGCCCAACTTACCTGGCGAGCATGAGCGAATGGATGGCCGAGCAGGATTTCGGAGAGATGTAAAAAAAAGACAAAGTTATTCAGAGCTACAAAGATAAGGAAATTGTGGAGAGGCATGATCCTCTGGTGGATTTGAATTATATATATATATATATATATATATATATATATATATATATATATATATATATCCACCAAGATCCCGAAGCGAATCAACGTCGCCAATCTGAAGCTACGCGCGTGAGAACAGTTCAGGTTAGAACTTCATAATCGGTTCTCTCTCCTCCAACCAAGCTCAGAGCCTCAACCAGAAACTGAATGACAGGCTATCAAAACTGCCACCGTCGAAGCGGCACATGCCCATCTTGGTGTTACCCATCGTCGATATCGGGACTGGATCACCGGGGAGAGCCTTCGGCTGGTGGAAAGGGCGAGGGTAGCGCCACTGACGGGAGCTACGAAATTTCGCGATCTACGGCGCCGCACAACTCACTCCATCGGCGCTGACCGAAATGCGCACTGGCGTGCCTTCGCCGAGGAGACTGATCGTGCAGCAGCCTGTGGCGACAATCGCAAACTCTACCAGATGGTGAGGCGGGCGAGCCACGGAACTTCGGGAGTGAGTGAGACACTTCGCTCCCGTGATAGTGCTATTATCGCGGGTCTGGGCGAGCGGCTAAATCGGTGGAAAGAACATTTTAACGAGCTATACAATCATCCGACTCCGGCGACGGAAGTGGCCGTTGAACCGACCGATGAATACGACTGCAACACTGCACCCCCACCGTTAGATGAAGTGCGAAATATTCTCCGCCATCTGCGTAACAACAAGGCTCCTGGTGAGGATGGTATACCTGCAGAAGTATATAAAACCGTACCAGATGTATTCGCCTCGTGGGTGCATCGTGTCTTCAATGCGGTATGGCTCTCTGTGGCCTACCCTGCCGATTGGAGCGAGGCCATCCTGCTACCTTTCTTCAAAAAGTGTGATAGGAAACTCTGCTCGAATTATAGAGGAATCAGCCTCATCGACGTGGCAGCCAAAGCATTTGCAGTGCTTCTCCTGCGAAGATTTCAGGGCATCCGTGATCTGCGAACTCGCCCGGCTCAGAGTGGATTCCGCCTGGACAGAGGTTGTGTTGATCAGATTCTGCCTTCGACTCCGTTGATAGAGGCTCACTCTGGCGTATCATGGAGGCCGATGGCATGCCCGCTAAACTCCTTCGTCTCATCAAGTGCTACTACCGGTCGACGCGAGCCCGTGTTCGTGCTTATGGTGAGGAGTCGGGGACGTTTGAGGTGAAGACTGGTGTGCGGCAACGGTGTGACCTGTACCCTACCCTATTCAACTATACAAAACGACTACATCCTCAGCAGGGCCCTTCGGGACTACGCTGGAGTTGCGGTTGGTAGGAATGTCAGGGTGTCTGATCTGGCCTACGCGGACGACATTGTCTTGGTCGAATCGAACTGTGACGATGTGCAAGCAGCGCTCAACCGTGTGCAAACTTCAGCACGGGATGTGGGTATGACCATCAATGCCTCGAAGACTAAAGTTATACCATCCTTGGTTGATCCGATCAAATTGCAGCCACTGACGCTGGACGGGGTCAATCTGAAGGACGTGTAGTCTTTCGTCTATCTCGGTTCAACCATTATACCATCCGGGCAGGCTGCTGCTGAGCTCGAACGCCGTATAGCAGCTGCAGGGTCCGCATTCGCGCGTCTCAAGCGGTCGCTATGTGGGCGACGAAAGATTTCCACGGCTACGAAGGGGGCGCATCTATCAGGCTATTGTTCGGACTATCCTTCTCTATGGCTGCGAAACGTGGCCACTTAGAGCGGTTGACCTACGAAGGCTTGAAGTGTTCGACAACGATTGCCTTCGCTGCATTCTACGATGCCGCCGGATCGATCGTGTGCCCACAACCACTCTACGTTGTCGCCTGGGTCTCCGTCCGCTTCCACCCGTCCTGCTCCAGCGTCGTCTCCGATGGTTCGAGCATGCAGCTCGACGTCCGGGGGAAGAGATCATCCGCGATGTACTTCTCCCTCCTTCTCTCCCTGGCTGGCGAAGACGTGTCGGTGGGCAGCTGAAGACGTGGGCTAGCACGATCAAGGATGACCTGGCAGTACTATCGGGCCTACAAGTAGTTGGTCTTCGACGATGGAATCGCGAGTGGCCCCCCCATTTCATGTGACCTGGCTCAGGATCGGCGGGCGTGGGCAGCGATGGTCCGTGATGCTGTACTTGCTCGGGAGGAAGCCAGTTCAACCCGACCAGGGTGAAAACTGGTACAGACAGACAGACAGGCATATATATATATATATATATATATATATATATATATATATATATATATATATATATATATATATATATGCAATTTATATATATATATATATTATTGATATATTATATATGCGCGATACTTATTGGAAAGCGCTCAATATCAGTCATAGAGCTAACAAATTTAGGCGTAAAAAACTCACATCAATCCAACTAAATATATATATATATATATATATATATATATATATATATATATATATATATATATATATATATATATATAAGGCTCAAACACTAATATTCCATGGTTATAATTTATTGCATTGGAATCGTAATCACGATCCAATTCATCAGACCTACAACCCCCCCCAAAAACCCACTAGAACACTATTATTATCAATATATATATATAATTATATATATATATATATATATATATATATATATATATATATATCAGATATATATATATATAACACTAATATATAAATATATATATATATATATATCAGATATATATATATATATATATATATATCAGATATATATATATATATATTATGTCTTTTCGGGATGTAGGCCATCATGGTTCTTTACAGCTTCCATTTGCTTATAATCTCTGAATCGCATGCACTTCTTGGAAAAGATATTGGAGCGGTTTTCAATGGGGGTAGGCGGAAAGAAATGGATTCATGCCTTTCCCAAGCAGATTTGTGCTAAAAATAAACGCAACAGACAAAGCCGGAACTTGAACTCGGCTCGCCCGGTATCAATTTTTCGCGCTGTTAATTTTTACGCCTACCGCACATCCACTTTTATGCATATTAATGAAGCAACACTATCGGTATTGGCGGCTCTCTTTATACGTTCATCTACTGTAATTAGTTGAAGCTGTGCCGTGTTGTTATTTTTTTTTTTTTCGTTTCTCTCCGTCGGTATTTTTGAAGTGCACGAACGACAAGAGCCTGAGGCTGAGTCGGTTCTTCAGTTCGTCTTTGACAGAAAACAAGAAAAAAACATTGAAATGGAGAAAGATAGGAAGAAAAACAAATGAGAGAAAGAGAAAGACTGGGAGACGAAGCATTTAAACTGGCGATATTACAACGACAGTCTAGAGCAATGGCGAGAGAATGTATATATTACAGAAGCGTGTAACGATTAAAGGAATACAAGGAGTAAAAGAAAAGAAAAAAAGCAGCGTAAGAGTTCGTTCGTCGTCGACACTGGACTGGTGCGACCTACAAACCTAGTCGCCGTGTTTACAGTCGGCTTTCCTCCATGCACTTAAATATTACTGAATATTAACCTTGCGTGTTTACTTGACACTCCAATCATCCTTCTGCGGTGCGTGCATGCACGAGTTCTAATTGTCTGCATGTTGTTGTGTTCTTACATCATTGTGTACGCCTTTTCCTATATGACGTTGGCTCTCCACAACTTCCTATCTTTTGTAACGCTTAGCGAGGTTTTTCTGTTTGCTATCAAAAAAGAAAACGAAATCTTCCAGACTGTATTCCTAAATACATATTTAAAATGAAATCCTAAAGGACAGAACCTGACGTCCGAAATTTCTTTTTGCCACTTTGCCATAGATTTTCCTAAGACTGTTCTGATATATAAATATTTATACGTAGGCTTCTCATATATTGATTTGAGAAAACGTTTGTATATAGCTGATAGCTTAGACATTTATGAACGAGTTGAAAGTTATGTAATGTTTTCGTTTTGTAGCATCTTGTGGTATTGGGCGAAACTATCCCTAGCACAGTATGTTATGTATTCAAATTCCTTATCGCCTATACTAAATTTAATGCATACATTTGAAGAGTTTAGAATTTATTAATCTTGTGTTCTGAATTTGATCTACTCCGAGCAGAGTCTGTTACGTTTTCAATTTCGTTTTAAGGAATACCAGCAGTATAACCCGTCTTCGACCGGGTGTTTCATTACTGGGAATTTTTTGACGTTCATTTGGAGCAGTTTAATTTTAAAGTCAGCCCACCCGAAAATCAGTATTATTAACAGCAATTGGGTGCAACTGAGACACATCCCCAAATAGGGGGGAGGTTGAAAATTTGAATGGAGGGTAGCCCTGAAAAAGGTTGTTTTTGCGTTCTCAATCTTGCAAGGAAGGAACCTCTTCCATGGATGATCATAATAATAATATACGATAATTTTTATTCATAATATATTTTTTTTATAATTCTAATTATAATTCTCTCTAAATTGATTGGACGCTGTTTTTTTACAGACATTAAAATTTGCCTTTGATTTTTGCGCAAAAATGTAAAAAATCGTTTTTTTTTTCGATTTTTCACCTTCAAGGTTGTAATGTTTTCCAGTCAGTTTGAACTCAAAACCGTCACTGAAGAAATATCGGATGAAATCTGTGGAAAACTTTCAGAAGTGGGAAGGAAATGCCTGCTTTGAGAAACAAAATCAAAATCGTGGTTTTACGTTCGTAGCTTCAAAAACCGATTCCTAGTGAGGTGTTCACCTCATTCACTGAGCTAGGTCGTGTGCGCATGAATATATATATATATATATATATATATATATATATATATATATATATACAGGGTGTTCATAAAGTTCGTGTGCACTTTAAAAAAATTATAACTTTATTTGGATTTGCGATAGAAATAATCTGTAAAAAATGTTATAAAGTTTAATATACCTTGTTTTAAGTATAGCTAAAATAACTAATGTGATTTCTGGCATTACTGTAAATCAGTTGGCAAATGTTTTCCGTGAACTGCAAAATCGTATTACCCTTTGTATTGCTAATGATGGACGACATGTGGAAACTTAAATAAAATTTCAATAAAACCTTAAAAAATGTCGACTTACTTCTTTCTAATCCTTTTTACAAATTTATATATATATATATATATATATATATATATATATATATATATATATATATATATATATATATATATATATATTTATATATATATAAAGTTCTTCAGAAATTCCTGCCTCACCTAGAAAGCGGAAAGAAAACATTTTATGGAACCACACCAACATTTATTCTGCAAAATAATGTCCACCATTCTCGACAGCGATCAGCCAGCATCCGAATCTGTCCCCGATATCAGTTCGCTGGCTTTGAATCAAACAGCTGTAAACATGCTTCCCTAACTTCACCAAAATTGTTGAATCGCTGGTCGCGGAGGAAGTGTGCCACCGAGCAGAACAGGCCATAGTCACTCGGAGCAGCATCGGGTCTGAATAGCTGATCTAGAAGAATCCCCACTGTGTCCATTTTTTGGAATTTCTCCTTATTCAATCTGTCAGTGTCTCTTTTCTGTGCCTTTTCAATAATTATTTTCATGGTTATTCTTCTGATGAGCTTTCGTCTATGTTTACGAATGTAAGTACAATACTAGATTAGCAGTTAGGTCTCATTATTTTACATTTGAAATGTCTCGATGTGACCGTATGTTCTATGCTAGCAGTTTCTTCTATCTCACCTCTCGCTTGTGGAAATCACTTCCGGCTTCTGGCTTTCTAGTGAAGTTTGAACTTCAAAAGTCTTAATGCAATGTCAATCGTCATCGTCTTTCTCGCAGAATTCTGTTATTTTTTGTCCTCTCTCTTTAATATTTTTTCCTCATATTCCTTCATACTCAGTAACCCGTCTTAGTCGCTTTATCGCCTTGCTAGTGGTGAAATGATTACAAATAAACCCCGTCACACTCACTTAAAAGAATTAGCTGTGTCTTTCCGATATGAACATTATTATTGGACATGTCAAGTTGTATAATAGGAAATTAATTTAAAATACTTCGTAAATGCAATCAAAACCTTACCTTGTTTTGAAAAGTTATTAGAAAACGGAAATGTTTACCCATCCCATTATATATATTTATATATATATATATGTGTATATATATATATATATATATATATATATATATATATGTGTGTGTGTGTGTGTGTGTGTGTGTGTGTGTATGTGTGTGTGTGTAGGTGCGAGCGTGGGAATATAGATGACAGTGTTGGTGAAATCTCGTTGCGCTACTAAAATCTTAGACATCGATACTGATGTTTGAATCCAGTATCAAAGGCAAGTCCTGAACGTTTGGGAAAACAAAACGAGGCAATCTCTTTTTATCAATCACGAGCAAACCGCGGTCCGTTTGGTCTTTCTTGATGGCTCGCTTAATTTCAGAAGGAACATAACGTTTCTTAAAACCGTTTTTTTGTTTTGTTTCGTCCTCACTTGTTCACTCACACGTTCTTTCATACATAACCAAATTCATGAAGACTGATTAAGTGTAATGTTTTCTTTTTTTTCTTTTTAAAATTTCGGCCAAAATAACGTTTTTAACATTTGAAACCATTGACATTTTTTTACTAAGGAAGATCAAAAATATAAATATATTTTACGTTTGAAACGGGAGACATTCATATTAATTTTTTTCTCTGGATAAGAAATATCTTCTTTTTTCAGTTTAAATTAAAAAATTAGAAATAAATCACGTGCAGCGACATGTGTTAATCATACTGTCATCATTAATAATATTATACCAAATCTTTAATTATTTAATTATAGAAACTTTCTATAATGTTTCCCCATTTCTAAGTTATATGCTTATTCATATGATCTTCTGTAGTAAATAAAGCAGAGGTACGTACTATGGAAAATTATCTCGAATCTTTTTAGCAGTACGGCCCACCTTGTGATGAAAAACAACAGAAAACACGGATCTGAGCTTCAGAGAAAATGCAAACAAAAAGACCACTTATGCTTTAGGGTACATAATTAGGAAAGAGACTTCGGAAAATTTGACATAGACAGGTCAGATTGAAGACGAGAGGGACAGGGAAAAAACGCATAATCTACCTCAGTCAGTTAGTACCATGCGTGATACTCAATCCGAGCCGCTATCCATCACGCCACCGTGCCTCCTTACCACCGTAACCTACCTAGCGAACTTAATTAAGTAAATAAATGACGGAACAAGGTTTAGGAGAGACCAGAAAAAAAATTATTGAGAGCTACAAAGAATAGACAATTATGGAGAGCCATGATCGCCAACGCCCCGAAGGGACACTGCAAAGAAGAAGAAGAAGGAGGAGGAGGAGCAGACGGTGAAGAAGAAGAAGAAGAAGAAGGAGGAGCAGAAGGTGAAGAAGAAGAAGAAGAAGGTGAAGAAGTAGAAGAAGAAGAAGGTGAAGAAGAAGGCGAAGAAGAAGAAGAAGAAGAAGAAGAAGAAGAAGAAGAAGAAGAAGAAGAAGAAGAAGAAGAAGAAGAAGAAGAAGAAGAAGAAACCGTTAGACGATATTGCTGCACGAAAACGTTTGTGTCCTGGGTATGACGATAAACTACATCCCACAGCAAACATTCTGATCGGGAGATCTGAGGTTTTGAGGAGCGTGGAACCACATTTTAATTGCTATTGTTCCCAGTTTCACCCTGACACGGGGTGGTATTACCTGTTAGGGTCCCCAGCTATGGTTGAATAGGGAACCCACAAACAAACAAAGAATTACCAATATTACCTATCTATAGTAAAATATATCAATCAACATGAAAAAAAAACACCCTTTTTCCTGACATTGATCTATTTAATATCCTAGAATTTCTAAAAGAAATCAAACTGTATTCCAACATATAACTTCAACAAAATTACAACATAAAACACACATTTCACTGCCTCGGGTAATGATATTCACACAAACATATACCGGTTGTAGCAGCAAAACTGTATATAAACATATACACATATATAACACACACACACACACACACACACACACACACACACACACACACACACACACACACACACACACACACGCGCGCATATATATATATATATATATATATATATATATATATATATATATATATATATATATATATATATAAACTTATAGATAATATATACATATATATATATATATAAACATATTCCGGATGTAACAGCAAAATTGTCCATTTGTTAGATTACGCTCTGAACCGTTTTATCATAGAAATGATTAAAGATATCTTACTGGAATTTTCCGAGGTTTTATAACATTGTTGGACTCTACTTTGAGCAATAAGAATGTATAATTACTCTCCAAGCTTTAGAGAAAAATCGTGATTAAATCGATCATAAAAAAGAATCACATGTTCATCATTAATTAATCATAGCTAAGGATCGGAACCTCATGAAGTATTGAAATAAAGGTTAAATATATATTTATTATTCCAGGATCATTTTCCAACTTATTCAAGATGACCTACGCCCTCTCTAACCTTCGAACTCTCTTATCCTGGCGTAGCAATGAACCTCACAGGTTTCACGTACGATTTCATTTTCAGGTCTTTTTTTCACTGCTCATAGCTGAAACTACACTCTCACGTACCAAACGTCTTATAGATTGAGTTGGATCTTTTCTAATTGATCTCTTTAGCTTTAAGTTGAAATGACGATCCCTCTTCCTGTTGTGACCTCCTGATCCAGTTTTCCCCTCTAGTGTTCTCTCTTTTTTTAATCTTATTCACCGTTCTCTTGAGTGTTCTTGGACTTTGAAGATGGTAGCCAGAGTATGAATGTTGGTACCATTACTGAAGGCCTGAATGATCTTTTTCCTCTCACCTTTGCTCATTTGGGAAGACATTGTGCTGTTGACACAAAACGATTTTAATTTGTTCTCTTTCTAGTTGAATAGCTCAAAGGTTTTTTCAGTGATTCTTACGATAAATGGTGTGAAGATGGCTGAAAGTCTTATCGGAAAACCAGGAAAAAAAGAAACTCAATTAGTTTAGTGTTTTTAGATATTAAACATTTTATGTGATGGACAATTAGCCCATGCTGTTACACAATTTGGACAATTTTGCTGTTACACCTGGTATACCATCCAGAAATACCAGCCTCGTGATGGTAAGATATTAATGGCAATTTTGTTCATCTAGCTAATGTCTTACCATTATGTGGGAGGTATCTTTGGAGGCATATGTTGGAGGTATTTCTGCCTCAATCTGCAGTACCTGCTAATCACGTGTCCAACTGAAGAGAATTTATCTAAACGTAATATAGTGTTTGTTGCAAATATTTCTAAAACAGGACATTTAATTAATAGAAAAAAAAATAACAACAACAACAACTACCTAAAACCTGAAGCAGGAAATAATACTATAACCTGTTTCTACTGTCCACTCTTTCTAGTCACCATTAATGTTTCTGTACCTAATTCTTCCACACTCTGTAAGCCTTTGTGTTTCAGCGGTATTGCTGCCTTTCTTGGGGAGATTCCAATTAAAAAATCCCTGTAATAATTGTCTCAAGAAATATATAGGTGAGACATCCAGAAATATCAAGAAAAGAATATATAAGCACAAAAGGGATCTTTTACAAAACAACATACTCAAGTCGTTTAGTGGTTCATCATAGTTAATCTGAGTATAATTCCGGTCTAATGAATAGAGTTTTAATCAAAAAAAGAAAGTAGTTTACTAAGGTATAGAGTGCGCCGATTTCTGATTTTTCCACGGTAGATTTGAGGCCAACTTTCTTCACCTTCCAGAATTAATAAATCTATCTATCTATCAAGCTATATATATATATATATATATATATATATATATATATATATATATATATATATATATGTATGTAATCTTTAAATTTTAAATTTCCGGTGTCCTATGTAAAACCCTACCGACTTAATTCAGCTTCTACATGCTTATATATATATATATATATATATATATATATATATATATATATATATATATATATATATATATATATATATATATATATCTATATATATATATATATATATATATATATATATATATATATATATATATATATATAACATTCGGACAGTTTTTATATAATTTATCATCTGAAAAGAAAAACATTATTAGATCGCACGATAAATTAAAAAACTAAATAAAAGCACCTTGTCAGTCGTTTTTAATAAAATGTGCATGAAAGAAGGATTGCTGCCTAAATACACAAATTTTAAATATATATATATATATATATATATATATATATATATATATATATATATATATATATATGTGATCTAATAATGTTTTACTTTTCAGATGATAAATTATATAAAAACTGTCCGAATGTTATATATATATATATATATATATATATATATATATATATATATATATATATATATATATATATACATGTAGAAGCTGAATTAAGTCGGCAGGGTTGTACATAGGACACCGGAAATTTAAAATTTAATTTTAAAGATTATAAAATCGCCCTGACCTTGTGATCAGAGACCGCAAAAGAAAAATGTGTCTTCTTATTGACATGACAGTCTCTGCAGACTGTAATGTATCTTAGTATATCTTCAAAAACTATCAAAATACAAGGACCTTGAAATCGAAATCTGAAAAATGTGGCACACGTGGGTATCATTAACTCCAGTTGTAGTTGGAACTCCCGAACCGATTGGAAAAGATTTCAGTAGACTCTATGAAGGGATTCCTTGTAGGCTATGCCTTAAAGGAATACAAAAAATTGTCCTCACAAGTACAGCCCGCACCTTCCAAAGGGCTATGTAAAATATGTGTGATCTTAGGTATTTTTTCCTCCAAAAATACTCGGTGGAAAATGTCATGAGGCCATTTCTGCCGTTAAGTTTCTGGTTGGGACCCGGAAAGAAATGAGTATACTCCAGAAATCAAAGATAATAATAATAATAATAATAATAATAATAATAATAATAATAATAATAATAATAAATGATAGTAATAATAATAATAATAATAACTGTATTGGAAAATTTGCAACTCCTACGGGAAGGAAACTGAAAGAAACTGGTACGAACACCACCCAGACCCGGTTACGGAAATAGGACCTGTTACAATTCTATGGGATTACACAATACACACTGACAGAACAATCAAAGCCAACCGCCCAGAAATTGTTATTAAAGACCACAAACAAAATAAGTGCCTCCTTATTGATATGGCAGTCCCTGCAGACTGCAATGTATCTTTGAAGATATTCGAAAAACTGTCAGAATACAAGGACCTTGAAATAGAAATCTAAAACATGTGGCACATGGAAACATCAACATCCCTGTTGTAGTTGGAGCCCTTGGACTGGTTGGAAAAGATTCCAGTAGACTAATTGAAGGGATTCCTGGAAGTCCATGCCTCGAAGAGATACAAAAAAATGTTCTGACAAGTACAGCCCACACTTTACGAAGGGCTTTATCTATGTAATTATTTTTTTATTTTTATTTTTTTCAGTGGAAAGTGTCATTTTGCCATTTCTAACCTTAGGTCCCTGGGCGGGACCCGGAAAGAAATGTGTAAACGCCAGATATCAAAGAAAATAATAATAATAATAATAATAATAATAATAATAATAATAATAAAAAAAAGAAGAGCGTGATTTAAGAAAAGGAAAAAAACACAGTGTTTGACAATGTTAAACAATATTTTGACAGTATGTCTGTCTTCAAGTTATATTTAAAAACAACATCAAATATAAAAATATATAAATCGACAAAAAATTATAAGTCTTTGTACAAACGTTGCTAGTTTTGTAATGAAAAAAAAAATGGCTGTAATGGTAATCAACGTGTCAAAACGAATGAAACACCGCCAGCTTGAAACCATGTAAATTGAAACGTGCGTAATATGATGGTGAGCTTGTTCATCTTGGAATTTTCCATTAGTTGATTAGTTACTAAGAGGAATTAATCAAACAGCTTAGTACAAATCTTATGGGGGCACCTCCTGATATTCTGTTCATTCCCCAGAGAGGGAAGTTAGCAGTTTGCATACGTAACGATCTTCATGTGTTTTAAGGGTCGAAAGATCGGTAGATTCTGAATATTTTTTTCAGAATGTGCCCTTTCATTCTCGACCAGTAGCGGCCGGATGCTCAGGTCGTTGTGAGGAGTAGCATTGTCGTGGTGGACAGGCTCCGTTTAATTTAAACTGTATTTTATTTAGTCTTAAAGAATGCAGTTTTAATTAAAATAATATATACTTCCTTTGCCTGTTTACATGCATTTTTACATTGAAAAAATGGTATAAATATACAATGACAAAACTTGTATTATTTTCTGAATAACCTAAAAAGCCACCCACACACATACACACATCCGCATTAGTGACATTCAATAAAATGTAACTTGATTAATTACTGTGTTTGTTTATGATTGTCGTAATTTATTCTGTGTACGTTCACGGCTCTCTGCAACTTCCTATCCTTTGTAGCTCATAGTAATGTTGGTCTTTTGCACATGCTTGTTAGGTAGTTTACTAGCTGTTATATTCTATAGGAAATCATTTAAGAAATTACATTAAGGACCCAAACCGAACACCTCGACAATCTGTACGAAGTCCTTAAACTTTTGTGTAGCGCCTCTGTGAGCGCATGCATGCGTGCGTGCGTGTATGCGAGCTTGTGTGTGTGTGTGTGTGTGTGTGTGTGTGTGTGTGTGTGTGTGGTGTGCGCACGCGCGTTTTATTTTTTGTTGAAAAGATCAAGTATGAGAGAGCCAGGATTTATGATAAAGATCTTTAAGGTAAATAGAACCATGTGACTTGTAAATATTACATATTCCATGGCGCCTTCCCATAATTCTGACCGTGATTAGATTCATAGTTACACGCACAGGCTCAGAGAGAGAGAGAGAGAGAGAGAGAGAGAGAGAGAGAGAGAGAGAGAGAGAGAGAATTAGTGGAAGAGAGAGGGTGAAAAAGGAGGGAAGAGAGTTTCAGAGGAGGAGAGAGAGGATGAAAGAGAAGGATAGAGATCATCAGAGGAAGAGAGAGAGAGAGAGGATAAGAGTGAGTGTTAGAGGAAGACAGAGGATGAGAGAGAAGGAAAGAGAGAAAGCGTCAGAAGGAGAGGACGAGAGAAAATTAAAGAGAAGACGTCAAAGGAAGAGAGTGAACAAGAGAGAAGGAAAGATAGCGTTAGAGGAAGGGATAGGATAAGAGGAAAAAGAGAGTAAGCGTCAGAGAAGGAGAGAGAGTATGAAAGAGTGAGGTCAGAGGAAGAGAGAGGACGTAGAGAAGTAGAGTGAGAAAGAAAGAGAGAAAGAAACGAATTTCTCCCGATTTTACAAGCAGAAGCAAAAAAAAAAAAAAATGTAATGCAAAGGTAACTATTTTTAACCGTAATGATATTAGACCTAGGAAGAAACCTATAGGTCCCCCGAGAGAAGGTAGTAAAAGAAAGAGCGAAGAAAGGACTAACCATCAATCACCAGAATGCAAAATGTATGGTCGTTAACAAGATGCGAGCTACGCAAGTACACAAAATTAACCATCCAGTGTGTGATATAACATACCATGGAAACTGTGACACAGAAACCCGAATACGCGTAGCGAAAAATCCCTTCCAGAAACAAAGTCCAATATTAAGAAACAGGAAAATTTCCTTGGAAACAAACATAAGAGTGCGCAGTTATATAATATCAGTCGTCCTATATGGCAGGAGAAACTGAACAATATCCCCACATATGAAGGGTAGATTTGAGACAACAGAGATATGGTTCTACAGAAGGATGCTGAGGATACTATGGAAGGAACATATGAGCAACGAGGAAGCGTTAAGGAAAATGGAAACAAAAATACAATTAGAATCAGAAGAATCAGATTTGAAATTTTGGGGATATATAATGAGGAAAGAAGGCTCGGAGAAATTGACACACAGGAAAGAAAGATAATGAGCTTGTGTAAATGGATAGCTGAATATAGCCTGGGAAGGTGTTGTCGGTAAAATGTGTATTTCGTAGTTGTCAATCTTCATGAATTCTCGCCAGAATCTATCTTGCAGATTTTTAAATCTAACATTCATCCATACATTGAATATTGCTGTATCTGGTTTGGTGCCTTTTCAACGTATTTAGAAATTCTTGAAAAAATCCAAAGAAGAATCTGCAATGTCATCGACCGTAAAGTGGCATCTCATTTTCAGTCACGCTCTCATCGCCGTAACGGAGTTTCCTTGAGCCTTTTCTATAGATATTGTCGCGGTAATTCTTCTATTGAGCTTTCTTCTATGTTAGCTCGAATTTACAAATTTAAGTACAATACCAGATTAGCAGTCAGGTCTCATCATTTTACATTTGAAATGTCTCGATGTGACCGTATGTTCTATGCTAGCAGTTTCTTCTATCTCACCTCTCGCTTGTGGAACTCTCTTCCGGCTTCTGGCTTTCTAGTGAAGTTTGAACTTCAAAAGTTTTTAATGCAATGTCAATCGTCATCTCCTGTTTCACAGAATTCTGTTATTTTTTGTCCTCTCTCTTTAATATTTTTCTCATATTCCTTCAAACTAAGTAAATCGTCTTAGTCGCTTTATCGCCTTGCAAGGGATGAAATGATTACGAATAAACCCCGTCACACTCACTTAAAAGAATTAGCTGTGTCTTTCCAATATGAACATTATTATTGGACATAAAGTTATATAATAGGAAATTAATTCAGAATACTTCGTAAATGCAATCAAAACCTTACCTTGTTTTGAAAAGTTATTAGAAAGCGGAAATATTTACCCATCCCACTATATATATATATATATATATATATATATATGTGTGTGTGTGTGTGTGTGTGTGTGTGTGTGTGTGTGTGTGTGAAAGTACAATGTGTATTCCTTGTTTTGCGCGCGTGCGTTTGTTTCCTTAGTACCCGATGTCGCTGCACAAACACTTAAGGTCATTCGGTGCGCCTAAATACCACGCCTCGACTCATTTCCTTTAAAACATCTACGGAATGTTTTGTACTGTAGCCGACTCTAACTAATCATTTCTACTGGAAGTGGAAAATATTTCTAATAAGGAAACTCTGTGAGGAGCTCATTAACCGCTTCTCGACGTCTACACGAATCCGGTTCGTATAGGACTATTGAGATTCAACATAAAAGGAGATCGCTGGATCACAGTCTAAGTTTCTTAGACTCCCCGTCAATCGTTCTCTCATGATTGCACTAGAAAAAATTAACAATATGATATAAATACACACACACACACACACACACACACACACACACACACACACACACACACACATATATATATATATATTCAAACATATGTTTCAATAATGAGCTGTTGCCCCAATGCACTATATACATGATATAACGATATATAATTTTGCATAATTTTATATATCAACAAAAAGTATTTATCAAAATATGACAAACTGGAAAGGTTTTTTTTGGTGACACCACGAAACGAGAGATGCTGGTAGTTTCAAAACTTTTGAAAGAATATTTATTTGAAAGAATATATTTTTCTTTCTCAATCTAGCCGAAATCATGCGCATGTGTAGACATGGCAACGTCAACAAAGCCCAGTCAGATAAAATCCTAACGCATAAAACGCGTCACAAAAATCCCTTTCCAGTTTCTTATATTTTTTTAAATACACCCCCCATATATATATATATATATATATATATATATATATATATATATATATATATATATATAATATATGGATAAAATAACTGAAAAAAAATTGGGTGTTTTTTTTATGAAAGTATTTATTTCTGTGTTTTTATATATATTTAATATTTCAGACCACCTCGGTCATTCCTCAGAAATCAAATGAGATATTGTGTTTGTGTGTTTTTTTACAGCGTTTGTCGTGAGGCGTGGACGTCACGTGATGTGGAATGCGACTGTGTTTCAATTTTTGGCGGAAGACTGATGATAGTATTTTAAATGTTGTTTAAAAAGTTTTTTTGACCATATCTAAAGAAATATTTTTAACTGTTGAAATATTTATATAGATTTAAAATATCCACGTGTTTGTTTAACCCTAGTTTATATGTGTCTAATTTTAGAATCCAGTATTTCTCTTTTCTTTTTCGTATGTATGTTGTACTAAAATTACTGTGTTTGTGTGTTTGTTTCGAGACTCGGACGTCACGTGATGTGGAATGCGAATTTTTAACGGACAACTGACGATAGTATTTTAGTTGTTGTTTAAAAAGGTTTTTTCACCATATCTAAAGAAATTTTATAACTATTGAAATATTTATACAGATTTAGAATACCCAAGTCTTTGTTTAACCCTAGTTTATATGTGTTTAGTTTTAAAATCCAGTATTTCTCTTTTTTTCTTCGTATGTATGTCGTACTAAAATCTGAGTCTATCAATATACATTTGCTAGTGAGTGTCTTGGTTGATTAAAGTGTTCCGCTATGGGGGAATATGGATTGTTTTGTCGTATGTCTTGTTTGTGGTTATTGAAACGAAGCCTAATGTGCTATATTTATGGGATAAAGTGCTTATATATATATATATATATATATATATATATATATATATATATATATATATATATATATATATATATATATATATATAAGGTTCTTGATAAGATCCAGAGACGGGTATGCAATGTAATTGGCCCTGATCTGGCTTCTCGTCTGCAGTCTCTCTCTCACAGACGCACCGTCGCCTCTCTCTGTCTCTTTTATAAATACTTCCATGGTAATTGCTCCGATTAGCTGCTATTGCTGGTTGCCAGGCTCCATGAATTCAAGCGTCCTACGAGGCTGGCATCCCGTTCCCACCCTTTCACTGTTGAAACTGTTAAATGTAGACGTCTCTTATACTCCAATAGCTTCATATCTCGCACCTCACGCCTATGGAACTCCTTTCCTCATTCCTGTTTCCCTGTTGACTATGATCTCCAACTATTCAAGTGTAACATCAATCGACATCTCCAGTTGCCTTGATCTATCCTCTATCCTTCTCTACATCCTTTCCTCTAACACTCCTATTTGCTCTCGCTCCAAATCCTCTGTAACCCCTTGCTTGCTAGTGGCTTGCAGCCTTGCCTGGGGTGAAAAGCCTAATATATATATATATATATGAAGAAATATAGTCTTAAGATGTGGTATATTTATGGGATAAAGTGCTCAATATCAGAGATAGAGCGTATGTAAATATAAAAGTGAACATAGAAGTCAACACTTAGAGGCGACAGTCTGTTTCATGCTAAATGCAATCGTCAGGTGGCCGGACGATTGCATCTAATATATATATTCAAAACCTGCGGAGGGTCGTTTGGGGGGGCCTTGTGGCACTTAGTGCAGCAGGTCTTTGTATTCGGCCCTTCAAAAAGTGTGGATGGCCCTGCACGAAACCTTCACCACTATAATCAAATCTCATGTGCTGTTGTCGGGCTGTCGGTTTCCTAGGAACTGATCTACTTGACCCTCATACGTCGAATTCGTCGGGAGAGTCGAGTATATATATATATATATATATATATATATATATATATATATATATATATATATATATGATATTAAGGAACATGTATGAAAATCTTTATAGATTTGGCATTCCAATATTTATTCAGAACTTTTTAGGAAATGAAATAATTATTTGATTTACAAAATAATGTTAAATTTATAAAGATTTCTCTACATGTTTATTATATACTCATTCTGTTGGATATAGTCAATATATTCAATTCATATATATATATGTATATATATATATATATATATATATATATATATATATATATATATATATGTGCGCCCAGAAAAATTAATTCCGGTCGAGCACTCTTGAGAGAAAGCTCGAATTTGTAAACAATGACTACTACTGCTAATACTGCAAATCTCTTCTGGATGCGTTTTCTTTCAAGCAGTGGCAAGATGCATTTGCTTTTATTTCTTTCAATGTATACCGAATATAAATGTTAATTTTTATCTAATCCTCACGGACTTCTTGAAAAGCGTCAATGGACTCCTTATTTTGTTCACGATTAAATGAAAAAATAAAAAAAGAGACATTACGAAAAAGACTGACTTTGATAATGAGTGGCACCCGGTATGGGTTGACATCTGGATAATTTAATCTAATTTTTGTAAGGGGATATCTATGGATGAGTCTTCTCATCTCTCGTATGCTCAGTAGTGATAAATTTCATAAACAAAGTTTGAGTTTGAATAAAAAAGGTTTGTTTAATTAAATTTTCTGAAAACTCACGAATTATTTAAACAAGTGAAAAATAGTAAGTTTCTTGAATACATTTTTGTTATCATCTACATAAATGAAGTACAGTGTACGTGTGTCCATCCGTCCGTCCGTTTTTCGATCTCGACTAACCTGAAGTAACACGCGATTAAAAATTAAATAAATAACTCATTTAAAGTTAAATTTAAATATCGAACAAAGTGAAAGGTTTTAAAAACAATTCTTTATTAAAGGTTTAACTTTAATTTCGCTTTTCATTGCAAATAATTAAATCGTAATTAAAACTTATGTAGGGCACGGTACGTTGATCATATGATTTTCTTTTTCTAGCACGCGTACTATGACGTATGTGAAATATTACATAGTTCGGGTTCCCTGATGTCTTTTAAGAGTGGCTTTATGTCAGGAGATCATAAAGAATGGTGGTTTTAAAATAAAATAAAATTTGGGAGCAAAATAAATGTAAACGAACTACGGAGATCGGTTGCGTATACAAAGAAAGATTATGCCGAATTAAAGTGTCGAATAAAGATAAAATAATTGTATTATTTCTAAATTCTTATAACTTTTACGTATATAGGACGCTGAAGGTAAAAAGGCCAAAGGCCCCAAAAATGCCCTTTGCAGGAGTTAGCCTAAAGTCCGCCTAAAGGGAGGCCTCTAGGCTAATATAAACACTAGAAAAGAATTCAGATGTTCATCTCGTGGTCAGCTCAATGTATCTATTTCCAGAGTAGGAAATTCACATCAAGTTAGTATGAGGACAAAAAGAACTTTATAACCTAGATGTCTCGCTGAATGTTGTTTTTTTAATCATTCCACTCTATACAAGGCGGTAAAGCCTCTAAGACTCAAAGAGTTACCGAGTGCGAAAGAATAAGAA